>JARGXW010000260.1:0-189866 GCA_029204085.1 Mycena sp. CBHHK59/15 | reverse complement strand
CCGAAGTGTGATCTGAGTGGAATGGATGGTCTGTGGCGTCGAAATCAGTGGGAGCACACATTGGGATGCCCTTGACAGTGCTATGTTTTCTGGAACCTTCCACCTGTGCTGAATTTGGGGGCCATGCAGTCCCAATTGCACAAATTCACAATCCCGTGTAAAATTTGCTGCTGGGTGGTCTGAGCAAGAATGGATGATCTGCAGTGTTAAGATTGGTGTAAGCATGCATAAGACAGCCTCTGATGACTGTCCCACTGTCCTGAACTTGGTAATGCTCTCAACCTGCAACAGTGCAACTGGTTGAAATATCTTACCAATTGCCACTGGGTGAAATATTGCTGATTGAAATCGGGCAGCAGATTTGGTTGGTCTGTGGCATTGAAATTGGTGGCATCATGTATCTGGATGCCCTTCGACGAGTGCTGCACATTTTCTGGAAGCCTTCCCACCCTTACTGAATTTTATGGCCACGCCAATTCCAATTGCACAAATTCACCATTTCCCTGCTGATGAGTGATCAGAGCGAGAATGGGTGGTCTGCAGCAGTGAAATCAGGGGTAGCTTGCATCTGGATGGCCTCTAACCAGTGTTGCATGTTTGCTGGAAGCCATTCTCCTGCACTGAATTTTGGGGGCCACAAGAATCCCAATTGCACAAATTTGCTATCTCCCTGCCAAATTTGCTGAAGAGTGATCTGAACAGGAATGGATGGTCTGTGGCCACAAAATCAGTGGGTGCATGCATCTGGATGCCCTCTGATCAGTGCTGCATGTTTGCTGGAAGCCTTCCCATCCATGCTGAATTTTGTGGGCTATGTCAATCCCAATTGTACAAATTTGCTATCTCCCTGCCAAATTTGCTGAAGAGTGATCTGAACAGGAATGGATGGTCTGTGGCCACAAAATCAGTGGGTGCATGCATCTGGATGCCCTCTGACCAGTGCTACATGTTTGCTGGAAGCCTTCCCACCCATGCTGAATTTGGGGGGCCATGCCAGTGCCAATTGCATAAATTCACAATCTCCCAGCGAAATTTGCTAATGAGGGATCGTAGCAGGAATGGATTCTCTGCAGTGTTATCAAATTGGGATGCCCTCTGAACAGTGCTGCATCTTTGCTGGAGGCCTTTCCACCCATCCTGAAATTTGGGGGCCATGCCAACCCCAGTTGCACAAATCAGCAATGTCCTTGTGAAATTCACCAATGGGTGATTTGAGCAAGAATGGATGGTCTGTGGCATTGAAATTGGGGGCTGCATGCATACTGGAAGCCTTTCCCCTCATCATGAATTTTGGGGGCCATGCCAATCCCAATTGCCAAATTCGCAATCTCTCTGCGAAATTTGCCAATGTGTGATCTGAGGAAGAATGGCCAGTCTGCAGTGTAGAAATTGGTGGAAGCCCACATCACAGAGCTCTCTGCCCACTGTCGCATAGTCCTGATCTTGGACGATGCTCTCAACCACAATAGTGCAAACTGGTTGCAAGTTCCCTGAAAAATTCGCCGATGGGTGATCTGACTGAGGATGGATAGTCTGTGGGGTTCGAATCAGTGGCAGCATGCATCTGGATGGCCTCCAACCAGTGCTGCCAGTTTGCTCGAAGCCTCCTCACCTGTGCTGATTTTTGAGGGCCATGCCAATTCCAATTGCACGAACTCACAATCTCCCTCCAAAATTCGCCAATGGGTGGTCTCAGTGAGAATGGCCAATCAGAGAGCCCTCTGACCACCATTGCGCATTCCTCAACTTGATTGATGCTCTCCACTGCAATAGCACATAGTTGCAATGTCCATGCAAAACTCACCCATGGGTGATCTGAGCGAAAAAGGATGATCAGCGGAATTGAAATTAGTGGCAGAATGCATCTGGATGCCCTGAGGGCCATGCCAATCCCAATTCCTTAAATTTGCAATCTCCCTGTGAAACTTGCTGATCAGTGATCTGAGTGGGAATGGATGGTCTGCAGCATCAAAATCAGTGGCAGCATGCATCTGGATGGCCTCTAATCAGTACTGTATGTTTGTTGGAAGTCTTCCAATCCATGCCGAATTTGGGAGACCATGCCAATCCCCATTGCACAAATTTGCAATCTCCCTGCAATATTCTCTGATCAGTGATTTGAGCAGGAATGAATGGTCTGTGGCATCGAAACCAGTGGTAGCATGTTTCTGGATGCCCTCTGATCAGTGCTGCATGTTTGCTGGAAGCCTTCCCATCCATGCTGAATTTTGTGGGCTATGTCAATCCCAATTGTACAAATTTGCTATCTCCCTGCCAAATTTGCTGAAGAGTGATCTGAACAGGAATGGATGGTCTGTGGCCACAAAATCAGTGGGTGCATGCATCTGGATGCCCTCTGACCATTGCTACATGTTTGCTGGAAGCCTTCCCACCCATGCTGAATTTGGGGGGCCATGCCAGTGCCAATTGCATAAATTCACAATCTCCCAGCAAAATTTGCTAATGAGGGATCGTAGCAGGAATGGATTCTCTGCAGTGTTATCAAATTGGGATGCCCTCTGAACAGTGCTGCATCTTTGCTGGAGGCCTTTCCACCCATCTTGAATTTTGGCGGCCATGCCAATCCCAATTGCACAAATTCACCATCTCCCTGTGAAATTTGCTGAAGAGTGATCTGAGTGAGAATAGATGATCTGTGGCATGGAAATAAGTGGTGGCCTGCATCTGGATGTGTTGAACCACAGCCCGGGGCTATGCACATCGGGCATCGGGCAACTCGGACATCCCCGTATGTTCTCTAACTTTCTACTATGTTCTTCACGGACTCTTACTGACTCAGTCCTGTAATGACTTGATCCCATTATGACTCATATGGACTCATACCTACATATTTAAACAGCGCTGTAACCTATGTATCTTCAATCAATTTATCGTGAACCCAAATACTATTTGTGTCTCAGAGAACCACTGCGTGTTCTCACCAACTAACCAACTCGTCTATTCTCAACAGGATGCCCCCAGACCAGTGCTGCATGTTTACCAGAAGCCATCCCACCTGTGCTGAATTTGGGGGGCCATGCCAGTCCCAATTGCACAAATTCACAATCTCCCTGCGAAATTTGTTGATCTGTGATCTGAGTTGGAATAGATGGATGCCCTCCCACCAGTCCTGTATGTTTGCTGGAATCCTTCCCACCTGTGCCAAATTTGGGGGCCATGCCAGTCCCAATTCCACAAATTCACAATCTCGGTGCAAAATTCGCTGATGGGTGGTCTGAGCAAGAATGGATGGTCTGCAGTGTTGAAATTAGTGTAAGCATGCATCAGAGAGCCCTCTGACAACTGTCCCACAGCCCTGAACTTGGCCAATGCCCTCAACTGCAATAGTGCAACTGGTTGGAATATCCCTGCGAAATTTGCCAATGGGTGATCTGAGGAAGAATGGATTGTCAGTGGCATTGACCTCGGTGCAAGCATGCATCAGAGAGTCCTCTGACAACTGTCACACAGTCCTGAATTTGGCTAATGCTCTCAACTGCAATAGTACAAATTAGTTGCAATGTCCCTGTGAAATTCATCCATGGGTGATCTCAGCAAGAACAGATGGTCTGTGGCTTTGAAATCGGTGGCAGCATGCATTTGGATGCCCTCTGACCAATGTTGCATGTTTGCTGGAAAGCTTTCCCCCCATCCTGAATTTCATGGGTCATGCCGATCCCAATTGCACAATTCTCAATCTCTCTCCCAAATTCCCCAATGGGTGATCTGAGCAAGAATGACCAGTCTGCAGTGCTAAAATTGGTGGAAGCATGTATCATTTCACAGTTCTGAACTTGGCCGATGCTCTCAACTGCAATAAAGCAAATTAGTTGCAATCTCCCTGTGAACTTTGTTGATGGGTGATCTACGCAAGAATGAATGGTCTGCAGTGTTGAAATCAGTTGGATACCCTCCAACCCATGCTGCATGTTTTCCAGAAGCTGTCCGACCTCTGCTAAATTTGGGGTGCCATGCCAATCCCAATTGCACAAATTTGCAATCTCCCTGCAAAATTCCCTGATCAGTGATCTGAGCGGCAATGGATGGTCCACAGCATTGAAATCAGCAGCAGCATGCACCTGTGCTGAATTTTGGGTGCCATGCCAATCACAATTGCACAAATTCGCAATCTCCCTGCAAAATTCCCTGATCAGTTATCTGAGTGGAATCAATGGTCTGCGGTCAGAGGCAGCATGCATCTGGAGGCCCAATAACCAGTGCTGCATCAATGCTGGAAGCTTTCTCACCTGTGCGGAATTTTGGGGGTCATACCAATTCCGATTGCACAAATTTACAAGAAGTTTGCCAATCAGTGATCTGAGTTGGAATGGATGGTCTATGGCATCAAACTCAGTGGCAGCATGCATTTGGATGCCCTCTGACCAGTGCTCTATGTTTTCTGGAAGCCTTCCCACCCATGTTGAATTTGGGGGGCCATGCCAGTCCCAATTCCACAAACTCACAATCTCCCAGAGAAATTAACCAATGAGTGATCTGCCAGTGAGAAAAGATGGTCTGCAGCATTGAAATTCGTCCAACTATGTGTCAGATAGCCCTCCGACCACTGTAACACAGTCCTGAACTTGGCCAATGCTCTTAGCCTAATATCACAACTTATTTGTGATCTCCCTGTGAAATTTGCTAATGGGTGATTTGTAAGTGAGAATGGATGGCCTGCAGTGTCGAGATCAGTATCAGCATGCATCAAAATACCCTCTAACCAGTGCTGCATAGTTGCTGGAAGTCTTGTCACCCATGCAGAATTTTGAGGGCCATGCCAATTCCCATTGCACAAATTCATAATCTCCCTGCAAAATCTGCCGATGGGCAGTCTGAGCGAGAATGGTTGGTATATGGCATTGAAATCAGTACCAGCATGCATCCAGATGCCCTCTAACCAGCAGTGCTGCATATTTGCTGTAAGGCTTCCCACCTGTGCTGAATTTTGAGGGCCATACCAATCCCAATTGCACAAATTTGCAATCTGTCTGCAAAATTCGCTGATCAGTGATCTGAGTGGCGATGGATAGTCTGTGGTGTCTGAATCAGTGACATCTGGATGTTCTCTGACTAGTGCTGGATATTTGATGGAAGCCTTCATATCTATTCTGAATTTTGAGGACCATGCCAATCCCAATTACACAACACAATCTCCCTCCCAAATTTGCTCATGTATGATTTGAGCGAGAATGATCGGTCTGCAGCATTGAAATTAGTGTTGAGCCTGAAGCTGTAGGCAGAGACCCTTCATAGCTTGCTCTTGACCACCATGTACAGTTTTTAGTGCCCTCAGTCTGGACAACTGATTTATCCTAATCAGCTGGATACCATTTCGGCAAGACAAAGGCGGGGTTTTGATGAAAAATAAATGGCAACTATAGAATGGTTCCAGGTGGAATGAAGGTGAAGCCTGGGATTTTAATGTGTTTCCGAGCATAATGCAGGCTAGGAAATATTTCCTTCAAGAACTAACTCAACAGATTGAATGCCAAAAAATAATTACAATTGCAACAACAAATGATGCACGATCGGCAATTTTATAAATTGAACCAATCCATGGGATCAACAAATTAACATCCTGTGCTCTCAATGTCTATGCAAGCCACCAAACATTTGCAATGACACTGGTTGAGCATTTCAATTTTTTCACCTTCTTTTTCAGTGAAAAATGTTGTTTATTTTTCAGACATTTTTCACTGAAAAAGAAGGTGAAAATTTTAAAACTTTTTCAGCACTTTCTCGATTCAAGGTGAAAAATTCAAAATAAAATAAGAAAGTGATGAAAATGTTTTGAAAATTTCACCTGCTTTTTCAGTGAAAAATGTGTGAAAAATAAACGACATTTTTCACTGAAAAAGAAGGTGAAAATTTTGAAATGTTCAACCAGTGTGAGAAACATTGTAATTGACCATGAGGTCCGCAACAGTCAACAAAAGGTTGATGACACACTGTGTTCTCTATTAGGATAAATTCAAACCTGAAAGTATGAACATGTACAATGGATACAGATAATGCTGTAGTGTAGCACAGGGAACTGCTAGTCTTTTTTAAAGAGAGGAAATATTGCAAGCATTGATTCCAATTTTATACCACCCATTCTTCAAGAACGAGGACCAAAAAAGTGCTGAAAAACTTGTTCTTGAGTCTCCAACTCCTTACCTTCACAACCTCAAACTTTCTCAGTAGTATGTTACAAGGATTTCAAGTTTTTCAGTGAAAATATTGGTGAAAAATGTTTTGCATTTTGCAATAATTTTTCACCACAAAAGTATCTGAAAAATTTAAAACTTTTTCAGCACTTTTAATAATATTTCAGTACTGAAAAAGTTTTAAATTTTTCACATACTTTTTCAGTGAAAACTTATTGCAAAATGCAAAACATTTTTCACCAATATTTTCACTGAAAAACTTGAAATTTTCAACCAGTGATTATTTCCAATTTTTCACTTCGATTTTCAGTGGAAAATGTTAGGAAACTATTTTGATGTTTTCACCTGCATTTACACTGAAAATTGGGGTAATAAGTAACATATCTTTTTCACTCTGTTTTTCGGTGAAAAACCCTGAATGAAAGATTGTGAAGAATGTGTGAAAACATTGATTATCCATTTCAAATTATTCACTGTTTTTTACTCAAGATTTTTCAGGCTTTTTCCTTGTCTTTTACACACTGGTTGAACATTTCAAAATTTTCACCTTCTTTTTCAGTGAAAAACATCGTTTATTTTTCACACATTTTTCACTGAAAAAGGAGGTGAAATTTTCAAAACATTTTCATCACTTTCTTATTTTATTTCGAATTTTTCACCTTGAACTGAGAAAGTGCTGAAAAAGTTTTAAAATTTTCACTTTCTTTTTCAGTGAAAAATGTCTGAAAAATAAACAACATTTTTCACTGAAAAAGAAGGTGAAAAAATTGAAATGCTCAACCAGTGACAGTTGAGAATTGTGGTGAAAAAAGTTTTAAATTTTTCACTATCATTTTCGCCTGTAAATATGCCTGAATTACTGGTGTCAGCCTTGCAAGAAAAGACATGAATTTTATTTCAAATTTTTCATCTTGATTCTCACTCATAAAAGTAGTGAAAAGAAGTTTAAAGTTTTCAGTTGGTTTTTCAGTGAAAAAAATGTGAAAAAATACTGCAGAAACTGGTAGTACTCTTGGAGGAAAAGTTATAAATTTTGTTTCCAATTTTTCACCTTGATTCTCAGTGAAAAAAGTGGTGAAAAAAATTTAAATTTTTCAGATGCTTTCTCAGTGAAAAATGTGTGAAAAATCAAGGAAGTTTTTCACTGATAATTGAGCTGAAAAACTTGAAATGCTCAACCAGTGGTAGTCAGATAAAAGTTTTTGCATCTCGGTTCAAGTGGCAGGGGGGGTTTACAAAATTCTGCCCAGAAGAATCCAGAGATATTATTGATATATTGAAATCAGCCACCAGCCAGAGGTACCAAGGGGGGTGAATCAGCCCAAAAACATGAAGTGGCCAGGGTGCAATCACAGCAATAATGAAGTGTGACAGAGCGTGACCAACCATGTTAAGAGGTGAAAATCCAGGGCTAACACTGGTTGAACATTTCAAAAATTTCACCTTCTTTTTCAGTGAAAAATGTCGTTTATTTTTCACACATTTTTCACTGAAAAAGCAGGTGAAATTTTCAAAACATTTTCATCACTTTCTTATTTTATTTCGAATTTTTCACCTTGTATTGAGAAAGTGCTGAAAAAAGTTTTAAAATTTTCACCTTCTTTTTCAGTGAAAAATGTCTGAAAAATAAACAACATTTTTCACTGAAAAAGAAGGTGAAAAATTTGAAATGCTCAACCAGTGTAACACATTAAATCTCAGAGGAGGTCCAATGGCTCACTTAAGAGAGTGTCAAAACCAGCTTCTGGGACCATCTTACATCTACGAGTATCATTAACATAGGGGAAAATCAAAATACTGCATTGGCGCGTTTTGATGTGGTTATGTGGTTATGTAAGTGGCCATCAGCGACCCAGGCTGTGCCCACCCCCAAAAATACTGAGGCCAGATGATAGGCTCGTGACCAATCGCATTTGCCAAGCACGTGGCTGCACTTATCACAGTTGGCGAAGCGGCTGGGATATCATGCTGCGATTTTGGCTGATGCCGCCAAACGAGGTTTTGGACTGCGTATTTTTGACCTCCCGTACCTTCAGAAAAAGTGTAAAAAGTTGTATAGTCAAAGATGGACAGTTTTCAATTCTGAGTTGAATGAGACCAACTTGTTTCAGATTTTGCCCAAAAATAAGTGGTGCTCCATCAATTCAAAATGAAAAATGAAGTAACTTTCTCTATATAACTTGGGCCTGGAGCTCCTTCATTCTGAAAGTATGGGAGAGCAGGGGAAGGGTAATCTCGGCTCCAGCTGTTTGGGTGTGGCGGAGTCCGAAAGCGGAGTCAAAAAAATGATGCAAAAGACGCACAAGAACCCACACCCAAACATCTGGTGCAGTTCACTTGGAAACCATGTGATCTATGATGTTTGTCACATTTGTCACAACTGAACTCAGAGCTTGTTTTGAAGAATCCCCCCACAAAGTGGTCTCTTACAACGCATTTTAGTATCTCATAAATTCTAAACAAGTATTCAAGACATTGATCTCCTCAAAAAACGTGAACAAATGCACTCAGGGAAGAAAACCGAGGGAACTCAACATCTGTGCACTGCCAGAAACACGCCAACTTCAGCCATTGGGTGGCCAGATCTCATAGGTAAGAGCATCATATAGATATTCAACATTTATAGAGGTAGTCTTCCGAGCCCAGAGGCTCCCATTCAATGTATACTAATAAAATACACTTGCCGGACTAGAGTGCATAAAACAACATGTGAAAGGAAGAAAGGATGGAATTTTGGATATGAGTATGAAGTTAATGGAACAAGGAAGACATTGAAAAAATATTTGGAGCCAAAACATGCTACAGTGAGGTACAAGTGAGGATTTTTGAGAAAGCGTGACTAGATCGCATGGTTCCTATACAAACTGCACCAGACGTTATAGGGCAGTGTTCCCCCATCAAATTTCATCAAAAATCTGCCTCGGATCATTCCGAGCGGTCCGGCGGACCGCCATTGCTCTGCCCGCGAGCGCCAGCGAGCGACTGCCCTATAACGTCGGGAACGAGACTAGGGGAAGGGCTGAAATTCCCAAATCCGAAATCACGATTGGCGCCATCTGCCAAAATCATGACATGATGTTCCAGTGATCTTCTTGCCCTCGTGATCAGTGCTGGAAACGAACTGGTCGCGAGTCTAGCCAGATGAAGACAGACTACGTCATGTCCCAAAAGGAGCATTTCACGTGTCCGGATGTGTGATGTCACCCATCGACTCTAGACTCGACGCGGAGGCCCCTTATTTATCCTAGCTTCCGTTCGCGTGGATGGCAGTGTAATCTTCCTACCCCAGGACCACCCGGCGCCCATGTTTCCCCTGGATCCTCCGAATTCATCATATCCATCCTCTTCTACCACACTCTCCTTTGTAGACCGCCATTCTCGTGGCCTTTTCCCGGCACACCAACCTCCAGAGAAACCCTCCGACCTCAGCTACACGCCGGATGGGCAGACCGACACCGCTGACGGCTCACCTACAGCATCCGATCCAATCATCGATCTGGATCAATGTACCAACTTAGACTCTCTGGCGATTTACGTCAAGGATTTCTACAGAAAACATGGGTATCTGTAAGCTGGCTTCCAGATTGTGTATCTTCCTCAGATAAATTGATTGTTGTTTAGTCCTGCGTTGAAGACACTCTCCAGGGCACAGGAAAACAACCGAACCCTCGTTATTCAAAGGTCAGTAAAACTCCGATCACAAGATGGCGTTTTCTCGGCTCACAGGACCAGATTTAGGTTGGATGATTCTTCATATTGGCCGCGGATTGAGAGATGTGCTCGTATCGCGAACGTTCTGTTCAAAGCTCCTATACGTAAGCAAGCGTCATTTCAAATTTGCTTCCAGTGACTTCCAAAAATAGTTGTTACGCTAGTACAAGCGAACGCCCAGTTCGTACTTGCTGCTGTAGGCCGAGAGTATGAACGGGGAAAACCTTTGGTTTATAACAAATCTCTTGTTTGTTTCTCGGTTTTCTGTCGATTACTTATCTCATTTTCTCGCTCCCAGTGTTCGCACACTTTGCTCCGTACAGATGGTTCGATGCTTGAGATAGTGCGTTTTATGCTAAATGTCAGAAGCGCTTCTGATTCCGAACTAGCCGGATACACAGCATGACTGGCGATTCAAAAATATCCCAGGCAGGCATATTCCTTTGTTTATCAGCCCAGGCTCACAGATGGACCCTAGGTGTTTCCCGATACTATGCTGGCCAGCCCCTTTCCTTGCCTCTGCAAGATGATGGACCACTAGTGCCGTTTGGTTCATTATGTGTCCTCGGTGATCAGCCCAGGGATCCCATGACACCGGACGAGCGAGGGGCACTCGCGGATCTTGCCAATCTACTCAGTACAGATATCCAGAGAGAATGGCAAGAAATACGACAACGAAAGGAAACTTCGATGAGAAATTTCATCTCCGACCTCATTGCCAACCTATCTAGCCTTCACTCCAACATCTCACCGCCCGTCAGCGGCCCTCGCACGGGATCTCCGAAACCTGCGCCAGAGTCGGAATTCCACATGCTCTCAGCAACTTCGCAAGTCCGTTCCATGTTGGAATCTGACTTCGCTTGCCTCGTGGATCTGTCTTCACTCCATCTTACATGGGCTGTCGAGAACATGTCTACCGTTCAAATGCCCCTCAACCGTAAAATCTCCCGCTCTAGCTATGGATGGATCGGGCACGGTAAACGAGGCACTTCTTTCCCCTCGGGTCTTAATGGGGTCGATCAGGAATCCGTTGCTCCTCTTAGGCTCCGCATAATAGACTACAGCTGCAGTGATAGCTGCCGGGAACACTCGCCCGAAGCAGTATTCAACACACCTCGTGCCATGAATGCACTGGTCACCTTTCTGCGTACTTATACAGAGGTACATATGAACCTTTGCTTCTTGTTCTTGTATCATAGGAAAAACTGATCGAGAGCGTCCCAGTCTTCGAAGTCTGGATTTGTGTATACAGGCTCTGATGGCGCGTTGCAATATTTGCTGCCCCCCGATTCGGAATCGCACATCGCGATTCCATTGTTCAACAATTCGCAACCGTGCGCCCCCCTAACCCACCTCATGAGTTCACACTAACTTCCGTTCAGAGCACTCCTCCTTTTGGTCTCGACGCAGAAACCGTTCCACGTATACGAACCGGCCGATGTGTCGTTTGCATCCACCTTCGCCGTCCTATGCCTCGGGAGCCTCATCAAGATCAAGCTTATCAAGGCCGATGCGGCCAAGACGGCGTTTGTGTCGATGATCTCGCACGAGCTACGGACGCCCCTGCACGGGCTCTTGTCGCAGCTCGAATTAATCCGCGAGTTTGCGCCGAAGGAATTTATTTCCGAAACGGAGACGTTTTTGCAGACGGCTGAAGTCTGCGGGTTTACGCTCCGAGACGTCGTAAGTGTCCCGCTTCGTCGGTCCGCTATTCGATTTTCTCACATATGGCGCAGTTGAATGACGTGCTGGATTTCGGCAAGCAGGAACATGCAAATCTCGAAACCCAGACCGAATACCGCACGAGGGCTGATATCGGTGTTCTAGCCATCGAGGCGCTTCACGGTAGTCGGATATCGTATTTTGTCAATGACAAGTTACTCACGTTTTTTAGTGGCATACGGTCGTCGTCGACAGTGGCAGTCTGCGACTGGAGAGTCGCAATCTCTCGTGGAAGTACATGTATCCATAGAAGAGTCGCTGTCGGGTTGGTCGGCACTGATGTAAGTACTTCCCTGTGCTCTCAGCTCCCCGTTCTCAAATTCAATCAGTGACGTCGGTGGGCTGCGTCGGTAAGGTTGTCGCTTGTTCCACGATACAACCTATTTCTCATGTGCATTTAAGAGTGCTCCTCAATTTAGCCTCGAACGCCTTGAAATACACGCCCAAGGGCTCGATTGTATTGTCTGTTCGTGAGCTGGAGACACCAAAAACGGACCAGACTCCCGATGGACGCCGGTTGATCGAGTTTTCGATGCAGGATACCGGGATTGGAATCAGCAATGAGTATAAAGAGGACATCTTCACCCCCTTTAGCCAAGAAAGCAAGTTCAGTACGTCTATTCAGGTTTGCTGACTCACTCCAGGTCTAAGCGATTCTGTTTAGATCCCGGTTCTGGTCTCGGGATGAGCATATCGGAGGCTATTCTTCAACGAATGGGAGGTTTGTTTTACGGCTCCGCTCATCGTTGTTGAGAGACTAAACATGTCGCGTGCAGGGGCGATTGAAGTCTCCAGCGAACTTCGGAAAGGGACGACCGTAACATTTACTCTACTGGTGAACTTTCTTGAGCCACGACCCGTGCGAATGGCCGCAGAAAGCAGGACGTTTAACAACACGCTGATATCTCAAGGCGATGATATCATGCTGTCGGACAAAATCGCCTCCATTCCAATTCCGCCGGACACACCCACTCCGCCTGCGATCGACTCCAAGATACCACTCAGCCCCCAATCAGAATCCGACGGTACTGGTACACTCATGCAGGAATCGGTTTCGCCGACCGCGGTGCTCCCCAAAGAGGGCAACCCCCAGATGTTCGAGTTCTCGTCGTGGACGACAACAAGATTGGCCGCAAGATCCTGACGACGCTGCTCGCCCGCAGGGGCGTGCCGTTCCGGGAAGCGTCGGACGGCCTGGAGGCGTTGTCTGTGTACAGGGAATTTCGGCCTCACCTTGTCTGGACGTAGGTATATGAGGTTTCTGTGTGTTGCTCCCTTCTTATGCATTGCCAGGGATGTTAGCATGCCGGTTATGGATGGCATAGAATCGGCGCGGCAGATGCGCATGATCGAGAAGGAGCTGCAGCTGCATGCAGCCTGGATCGTAGCCATAACGGGCCTGTCATCACCCGGCGAGATGGTTGGTGCAGCTCTTGAATCCGTGACCGAGTTCTGAGCTTCATCAATCCACAGAAGGAAGGACTTCTCGGCGAGGCCGCTCTAGACGAGTGGCTTGTGTGAGTGACTCCTTGTTGCGGGTTTCGCAGCACTCATGCACTTCTTTTTAGCAAAGGGCAAGCCAACCTCAAAACATTGACGAGCGGGTTGGAAAAAATCCAACGAACCTTCCGACGACGGCACGCAATCTCCACGTCCTCTGCTGCTGTATAGTGCGCCGGCGGGGATGCGCACACCTTTCATTCTTTTTGGGCACCATTAACACGGTTTGGGAACTTTTTTTGGCACAATCACAATTATGTAGCGCGACTCTACCCTAATGTAGCCTTATGTATATGTATAACGACACTCCGTTCACTCGAGTGCAAGTAAATATAACTTGGAACTTCATTCGAGATAGGGACGATGCACTCGATATCAGATTAGATTAGACTCGTTGCCAATGTCGCAGCTCGCACAGCCAATATGACTGATTCACCTAACTGGAACGTGGTCTCAAAGACGGCTTCAAGATCTGTGGTTTACACGATCCCTGATTTCGCGGCAAACTCGAAATATGGTGTGAGCACGTTGCCTGCACCTTTGGCAACATTTTGGGGATCGAATCGTCGAATTCTACGTCCTTAAATTTGCAGTAGAGCAGGGCTTTGGAGTGTGGTTATGTACACAATTATCGTCGACCTGAGAGTTGTTTTTAATGCGGAAAGCCCATCAGGGATTGTAACTGGCAGATGCTGTATTGTTTGAGCTCTTGCTGCCACGGCATCATGCTGTTTGCCACGAATGTAGTCATCCTGTGGTATGGCAGATCAGTTCCGGATGATCCAGATCATCCAATGTGCAGGAGATCGGTTACTTCAACGAGTGTATTTTGGCACGAGTACGTTGCCTCTCGATATATTATCCTCACCGCGGCGGTGATATCCATATGTGTATCCCTTCCAACCAAAGCACATCCCAATCCCATAAATAGAATATATAGCTATATATCACTTGAACGCCTGGAGGTATATGCATAAGCTGTCAGCCTGATGATACCGCGCCGGAACGACGGATGGACACGTACACGAGCCGTCGAGGAGAGCAGCTTGCGCGTCTGGATGTAGTGTATCATCTTCTTGATGTCCGGGATGATAAACAGCGGCGAGATGACGGCGACACAGGGCAGTGCGATGATCCAGAATCTGCGTCGAGTCATGTCGACACAAGGTGCGCAAAGAGAAATAAACGTACAGGACGTCCGTCCACTCGGTGGTCCATGGTTTGTCGTCAAAGTTCATACCCTAGAGCACGCGTCACTATCGCATGGATGATATGGT
The DNA here is from genome assembly GCA_029204085.1 of Mycena sp. CBHHK59/15. NCBI lineage: Eukaryota > Fungi > Basidiomycota > Agaricomycetes > Agaricales > Mycenaceae > Mycena > Mycena sp. CBHHK59/15. The sequence continues at coordinate 175,507 of JARGXW010000260.1, read as the reverse complement.
TTGGGGAAAATAAACGCACAAAGTATCCCGAGACGAAGGTAAGGGGAGACAGATGATGGTTATCATCGTGAGCAGTCGCCTTGCGGCACAGTAAGTAAACAAGCAAGTACATAAAGCGAACGAGCACGTACATGGTATCGTTCATCGAATACGACGCCATCTACACTCGTTGATATAAGCACGAATCGACCAACAGTAATATTCATAGAGCGCACATTGAAGCTGTAATCAGTCAGACTCTCCCCAATGCCGGCGATCATGTCCAGCGTGCTGAGAATATACTCCGTGTGGTCATACACATCCGCCTGTGAGCACGAATCAGCGCCCCCGCCACACGCAAGTGGGCGAGCGCACGCACCAGGTAGATCTTGCTTTTGTGGCTCATGAAGCCCACGACGGCCTTGCCGCTGTTCGCGGGGTCCGAGTCGTCCACGAGCGCCGCACAGCGGTCGACGTCGTACCGCCGCAGGCCATACACGAGCGTCTTGATCGGCTCGAGCGTGCGCTTGTGCAGCACCAGGTCGCCCGAGACGATATGCACTGCAGGTCGATAGTATGTGAGCACGGAGAAGAACACGGCGCAGACCAGACGACGGACGCTTGCGCACGGAGCTGGGCTTGGGCTTGATGAGGATCTGGAGCTCGATCTTGGATATTTGCTCGTGGTAGCGGTCGATGAGCTGCACCGCCTTGTCCACCACTGGATTTTCCGCATCAGCGGACGCGCGCTTGAGCGGGGGCAGCACGCACCGAGCCCGAGGAGGCTCTGGACGAGCATGCTGGGGTCCGCAGAGCTCCGCAGGACTGTGTCGGGACGGCGCAGGCGCATGCTGATGGGCAGCAGCATATCGGGCGCGGCATCTTGCGTTATCGAGATGACCGTGCCGTCGCGGAAGAGGAAAATGAACATCGGCGTGACGGCGACCTTTATGGTGCCCTGCGCGCAGGGGGGTCAGCATTTTGGTGGGAGAGGGATGAGTACGGACCTGCTTCAATGTCCGTAGTTTGGCCTCTTCGATTTTGCGTTGTCGGATGGCCTGCAGCAGGTAAGGGGCATTTAAAACCAAAGGGAATCCGACACGCACATCTTTTGACCCTTGGCCCGGGATATCAGAGAACTGCTCCTCTGTTTCCTCAGGCACCACCTTCCGCCTCTTCGATGTAAACGCCTCGTCCTCCTCTACCTCATGGCAGAGGACACGGAGGAAAAGGTGGTGGAAGAAGTAGTCGGCTTTCGACAAAGTTTCCGGCCGCGCATGTAATACATCTTCCAAGGCCAATGGGTGTAGTTCTGCCCCAATAGAATGAGTTCCATTCCTCGGAAACCTGAATCATCGTACCATGGTTCCGGGACAGAGCCTTGATGACATCCCAACTGACGCCCGCTATATTTATCCAACGCACCTTGACCCATGGCTGGCGCTTGCCTTTCGAGCTTGAACACCAATTTACGAATTCGGTGTTGCGCATATTCGTGAAACTAGCCGAGACGGCGGAATAGTCCACGACCTCGATGAAGCACTCCTGCTGGACACCGCGGTACTGCATCTCCATAGACGCGCGGCGGGGGTCGATACCGGGCTCTGCGCCAGCACCAAAAGAGGTAAGGATGGTCGTGCTCCGTTGCATGGCCACGATCTTGTCCACTGTCGAGCGGAACTTGTCGATTGGACGACGGGTATCGGCCGCATGATGCGCGTGGAGAGAACGTTTGGATCGTGACTTTAGAGGCGAAGCCACGCCATGCAGATTCCCTGTCCCATTGCCATAGACTGGGGAGGCGGGTGCATCACCATCGTTCACAGGAGAATCGGACCCGCTTCCTTTACTGGACATCTTCTGCTGGCGCTCACAGCTGTAGACGCTGTAAGAAGGCGCTGAGTATACTTATGGAGAAACGAGCGACAGGGATCAAGGGAAAAGACAGGCAGAATGAGGCGCCCTCGGCGATTGACGGCAACGCCCGTGGTCGCTGATTAGTCATACTCAATATTACTTCCGAAAACGTTGGCACTAGAGCGGATTCGCACCCAGGTTCCTTCCCAGCCGCGGTTTCGGGGTTCGTGGATTCCAAGTAGCGGTAGTGCAATTTTGCTTAAGAAATGGGGCGGCGGGAGAATCGGACCGAATGTGATGTGACGGAGATTGTGACCTTAGTTTGGATGAACCCCTCCACGGCGGCTGGCCGATAATATAGGTAAACAACATAGCCACAGGACCCCGTTTCCCGATCCGGTCGCCTCCGCATAGATCTCGCGACATAGTCGCGCGGGCCATGGCTACCGCCTCCCGATCCCAGCTCTCGGATCTCTTAGGCGCCTTTCAGCATCATCGGCTGAACATCTCGGAATTCCTGGTTGGTCTTCTTGCCCACTCGGCATTCACAGATCACCCTGCCGTCGATCACCTCCTATCTCACACCGACGACGTTCTGGGTGCCTTCCTTGCTCATCAGCAGTCCGCACGGCGTCGAGCCGGGGAGGGCCAGTGGTGGCCGGAGGCATCGGGATGTGCAGCCAGACGCGTGAACGGGACGCGTTTGTCGGGCGGGGCGCGACGAGGATTTGCGCGGAGTGCCAGCGAGTTTACGGGGTCTTGATGTGGCTATGTCGTTTACCTATATTATCGGCCAGCCGCCGTGGAGAGGTTCACCCAATAGAGTCACATTTCAAGTCACATCAGAAGCGGTCCGAGAATCCCGAAAGCATTTTTTATTCAAAATTGTAATACCGCTACTTGGAATCCAAGTGAACCTCGAAACCGCGGCTGGGGAGGAACCTGATTCGCACCTGCCTCAACAGCATATTTTGGCAAATCTGATTCAGAAATTTGATGACCCTCAAATGGCATGCGTGACTCGACAAGACTACTGTGATAACCGGCAAGACACCGCAATTAGCGCGACGTGTCGAGATGGTTTGCACTGTACTTCATATGGATACCTGGCTATTTATGCTATGGATACTATCTTCTGTGCTTGTCCATAGCATAGGGCAAGGAGCTGGAGCGACGCGTCGATGTGTACGCGTGTCGAGTGGTGACATCACGCTCACATCAGTCACTCATCATCGGCTAAAAATGATGGGGGATAGCAGAAATCTGGCGGGCGTTGCGAATACGCTCTACTGGAAATTTTTGCTCACTTTTCGTTTTGATGGAGCGCCAAGGATTACCGTTTTGAGCACGGATCGGCCGCCGCTTTGGGATGGGCCCAGTCTAGACCTCTTGTCCAAAGTCAACGCATATGCTGGCAGGAGCACTAAAAACCACAGAATATCTTCATGGGAGTTGTGCTATGACTCCTTTCATCAAAAGTACACTGTCTCACCAGCTACATAAGTCGTCCGCAGAAAATGTGAACTGCGGAGCCTGGACCCATCCGAAAGTGCCACATTTTCGGAACAGCTCTAATATTAGTGCAACACCAAAAGAGATGTCAGGTCAGAAGACAATAACAAGGAAAAACGAGAAAACCGAAGTGGAAGCCAAGGCTCAATCAACTCTACTCTAGGTACAAAACAGCGACCGCGGTGCAGTCAGCTTCAGTTCGCAAAATCATTAGATTGAAAGGTGGGATTGCACGGTCTACACGATAGCACTATAGGAATTCATATGCGACTCCAGAAAGCGAAAGCGAAACTAACGGGTTTGATTCAGCGCGATTTTTAAACGGTGTTACAAACTTACCGACGATATCTAGTCCGCTGAATTGTGCCAGCAAGCCTGGTGCTTTCTTACATATTGTCTCAATGAGACACGCGTTGTTTGCCATCCGAGAAAAGGCCACAGTGCAGGGCAACGCATGGATAGCGCTTTTCGTTATCGTCCTTGATTGTAGAGTCATATATGTCGGGGTACTTGAGTCCAACCGTATACTAGCGCCTTGACAGCGATAGTGGAAGTCAATGGTGCGCCACTCATGCAGCGGTGACCATTGTTCGTAGCCCACTCGATGACATCCGGGCGCCGGGCTGGGAATCCGCATAGGAGCGGGAGATCATCAGAGTCCAGCATCTGATTCATCATCTGCAGAGTTGTTCAGTGAAGCGTCTGCCACTATGGTCTACTCTGGTGCGAAGTGGGAGTGAGGAAGTTGATATTGGTCATTATCATCGGCAGTTCAATTTGATCATGAAATACCAAGGCAATCGCCTCCTGTCACCGAAGCCACCAGATAGCCTTGTCTGCTGCGTTCATGCGCCCTGCAACACGCGGCTGAGTGTACGCGAGTCTTGGTTGCGGGCATCCGCTCCACGCTCAAAAGTGAGGCAACGGGAGGCTGTCGCTGTGGAGAGAAAAAGGGGAGTGCATTATACATACATGCTACCCCATCGATGTGTGTATTAGACCAGGATCTTTCGGAACATCTGTTACAGAAAGTACAAAACAAGAGTAGCAGTGAGCAGCAGGCAAAACAATGAAAGACGTATCCGACAGTGCAGCAAACCGGATGTCCCAGACCTTTCATGTTCGAATAAAGTTTCCGACGATCATACTCGGAATCCCCCACTTATCCCGGCGGATCGTAAACGAAAAGCAGCAGTTAATGAACTCGCCCTCCTGTTCTTCCGCATGCGTTTGGGCCTCGTCGCCCGCCGTCGCCTTTGCCACCTCGGACGCAGCATTGGTGGTAGACGGCAGCACGGGCTTGTACCGCAACACGCACGACGTCAGCACGGCCTTCTGGGACGAGTCAAACGCGACATGACCGTATTTCTGCGCGGCACTCATCAGCGACTCCACAAGCAGCAATGAGGCCAAATTACCTCCCAGTAATTGACGGCGCTCTCCTCCGCCATCAACTCGTAGATGCAGAGGCGGCCCTCACGCATGTCCTCCCCCTCACGCCAACGAGCTCGCTGAACTCGCGATTGCCTTTGTAAATCTCGCCGGTGCGGCGCCAGAGACACGCGGGAACACCCATAGCAGAGAAGACGCGGTCATAGTCGAGCAGCATGCGCTCGAATGCTTCTTCGATAAATACAAGGTCCTAAGGCGGGTATATGAGGTACGATACGAGAGGCAAATTAGAAGGACACACGATATCGCGTAAACTCTGCGCTACTGCACGGAATTTGGGGCGCAGCACGGACAGCGGCTGCAGTATCTGTTGTTTCGATTCCTGCGACACGCTAAAATTCATCTCGTCAGCATCACCTGCGCAATACAAGGAGGGAAAACGCGCTTGCGGTCCATCCACCGGCTCAACCGTGCGTATCCCTTGACGTAATTATACGGCTTCAGCAGGCCCGCCTCGTACTTGCTCCGAATAACCCTGTTCAACCGCTGATTGCGAGAGCCAGGCTCTTGGTCTGCCGCCGTGAGGAGAAAGCGCTCCGTCTTCGTCGCCGCGGGGATGACCGCAGGCGCAGCCGGAGTAATGTTTGGGCTGACGACAGGCGGGAGCGCTGGCGGGGGCGCAAAACGCGGGAAACTGGCGGAAGGGGATGCCATGAGCGAGGCCGTCTGCGGCGGTCCTGAGAAAAATGAGCCGTCATCAAGCGTCTCGAGAAAATCACTGTGGATGGGGGTTTAATTCAGGCGTGCGATCACCGCGAGACGTCGGACGTACGTGAGCATGGAAAATTCATTCCCCAATGTTTCCGGCTGGTAGAAGTACGGAGTTTTATTCCATTGTGGCAGTTGGGTCGAAGAGGTCTGAGAGCCGTGTGCGGTGGTGCTGGCATTGAATGTGGACGAAGGTGTGGTGGATACGGCTACAGCAGGTTTGTCGCCAGTCTTCGCGCGTCGCTCGTCGTGGCATAGATGGCCAATTTCCCGTTTGATACTGGCTTGGAATGGGCTACGCGACAACTAGAATATAGAATAGTTCCACGAACCATCTTTGACAGGGCCGGCCCTCGTCGCATGTCATATGGCTTCTGCGACAGTAAAGACACGCGTGGTTTACTTTCCTACGCTTTGCTGCTTTTCTTGTATCCTCCGCATCCTGAGCCGTTTGCGACAGCTGCTGTGTCGAGGAGATTGTGGGAGTGGAGGAGGAAGGGGTGCTCGCGATATAGTTCTGTGCGAATCCGTCCATAGTTAGTAGAGTTCAAGGACCAACTCCTCAGGCTGGCGTTGGGCTGGCGAGTTGTGCGACACCGTAAATGACCGCAGAAATGCTTGTCAAGGGATATTATTGCAGATTAAAAGCCTCCAAGATTCAGCAAGAGCATTGGACCCTCAGCGAAGACAACTAGCAAAGTCCTCACGAGAGATTTCCGAGCGAAGCAGCAGCAAAGTTGTAAGAACACTCCTTAGGGAGCGGAAGCTGTTAGCGTCACCAACAAACATGCGTCCACACCCTCCTGCTCCGCACAACCGCCATGGACGATACCAGCCCTCCCGTGGAGCAGTTCCAGACCACCGAGCTCGGTATGTACACCGTGGTCGATGACATTGCAGAGGGCACGTTCGGAAAGGTGAAAAGTACGTGCAGCAGGCTGTTCTCCAAATTTCTCCGATCTCAGCTCGCGCTTCAGTGGCCATACATACCGTCACGGGCCACAAAGTCGCCATGAATTCCTGTCGAAGGCTATCATCCATCGCGACGGATGAAGACGAGGGTTCATCGAGAGTTCGAATACATGCGTCTGCTGAGACATCCGCATATCATCAAACTGTAACCGCGATTCAGCGCTCACCGTTCTCTGTGCTCACGCGTTGCACAGATACGAAGTCATATCAACCCCAACGGACATCATATTGTGCTCGAGTACGCCGAGGGCGAGCTGTTCAACTACATCGTGCAGAAAGGCGGCTCACTGAAGACTCCGGGCGGCGCTTCTTCCAGCAAATCATGGCCGGGATCGAATACTCCCACCGGCTCAAGATCGTCCATCGTGACCTGAAGCCAGAAAATATCCTCCTAGACGAATACCTCATGTTAAAATCGCTGACTTCGGGCTGTCAAACGAGACCGTGGACGGTGAATTCCTGGCCACAAGTTGTGGGAGCCCGAATTACGCTGCTCCAGAGGTCATCAAGGGTCTGAAGTACTCAGGTCCGGAGATCGACGTATGGAGCTCGGGGATTATCTTGTATGTTCTGCTGTGCGGAAAGCTTCCCTTCGAGGACGAGGTCATCGGCTCGCTCTTCGAGAAAATCGCCCGTGCGTCTCTCTACCTGTATTGAAACGATATACTAAACTTCAATTAGATGTGCGGTACGACCCTCCTACGCATCTGAGTCCAGAAGCACAGGATTTGATCAAGCGCATGCTTGTCGCGGACCCGACAAAGCGGATAACTGTACCGCAAATCATGCAGCATCCGTTTGTCACCGTCAAGCTTCCGCGGTATCTCACACCGCTCCCGCCTCTCCCCGGACCCGTCGTTGGAATGCTGAGCTCTCTCGTCACGGCACCCACCGTGCCGCTTGACTTTGAGTTTGTCGAGGGTCTTGGGCGTATCGATGACGAGGTGGTCGATGAATTGGTAGCGAGACTTCTTGGAACGGACAAGGAGGAGGTCATGCACAGTCTCCGAAGAAATGACGGGATCCGGGCAATCAAGTGAAGGTTGCTTACATGTTATTGAAGGATAAGAAACGTGTTGGTAAGGACCGTAAGTTGAAGGCCTTTTTGACCATGCAGATTGCTAGATATCTTGATTCAGTTGCTATTTTTGCAGAACAGGAACGAGACGCTGAGCTCGCAACCATGGATGTGCGGTCTGCCATACGACACCGCTTTCTAATTTACTGATTTTATACTAGCCTCGAAACGTCCTCTCTCCCAATGCACTCTCACCTGGGGGTAGCGACCTCGACGAGAATCCCTTCGAAGTCGAATTCGGCGAAGAGGAACCGCACGAGCCCGACGACGGGTTCGATGACGTCCCCGAGGACGACCCCAACACCCCTCCAACGTCGCCATCCTCAACTCCTCCCTCCGCAAGTCCGAGCCCACACCCACTGGCCGCGCCAACAGCCGGCGGCCCCCGCGGACAGCGCGGTGGCATTTCGGCATCCGCAGCCGCAGCTCGCCGATGGAGGTGATGCTCGAGATCTACAAGACGTTGTCGAGCATGGGGATGGAGTGGAAGGAGAAGCGGAGTCTCGGGAGCCTCGGGCGTGCGTCGGTGGGCCGGGACGATTACGGCGACGAGAAGTCGGACGAGAATATGCGCGCTGCGGCGGGGATATTTTGTATAGAGACACGAGCCAGGGTGCAGGACATCGTGGTATGTATTTTCTCTATTTCTGAACACGGGCAGGATGTTGACGAACCCGCCTCTTTTCGCAGGTGCTGATGAACATAAATCTGTACAAAGTAGACGAGCAGAACTACCTCGTCGATTTCCAGCACAAGAAGTCTTACCGCGCGTCTACGGCATCGGACGCGGCCAAGTTCGACCCTGCGCCGCGGGACGGCGGCGCCGGTGAAGCCGAGTCGATGACTGGCTCATCGGGGCGGTCGTTGATCGAGAACGGGCTGCCCGCAGACGAAACGGTTATGTCGCCGTTTGTGTTTATGGATCTTGCGACGCGGTTAATTCTGGAGTTGGCTGGGCAGTAGCAGTAGAATTGGCTCACAAGAGACGTGGTCAGACTGTTGACTGAGATGTACTAACTTTGTATCATTCTAATCTGAGCCCTGGAGATCTGTATTACCTTGTATAATTCATGCCACCATTTTACTCAAACGGCAAAAAGATAATATTAGAGATAAGATAAGATACCGCTTAGTCGATATCAATACGAGCAGTAGTAGGTGCGGGTCCACATGTAGCATCGTCCTCAACTTTATCAGAGGGTTCAACGTTCAACGTTCAACATTCTGTCTTTCAAGGCCCCTTGGCCTGGATTTCATATACAATTTCGGCTCATAACGTCAACGTTGACGCGTCCGCGTCAACCTCTGTCACCCTGCGACTTTGTGCAGTTGTTGATCACTTTCCTATGCGCATGGCCATCCCTCACTGGAAAACAGCAATCACAAAGGCTCTGGAGGCGCACGAGAAATCTACAGGTAGGAAACCGCACTAACACTGGCGCAATTTTACTCGCTTCGAGCTGACCGTCCATGTTAGTGATCCAACTTACGTCGATTGACCCATCGACGCCGATTCCCCATGTACGCTGCCACGTCTTCCGCTCGTGGGTGTCGCCCGACGACGACCCGTCGCACCCGCTCCTGCTCTCCACGGTAACTGGATATGAATGCATGACCCTACCAAGTTAACGCACAGACACCTAGACGGACATCCGCACGCCCAAAACCGCCCAGATGATCGCGAACCCGCACGTGCAGGTCGCGTGGTGGATCGAGGGCACGCAGGAGCAGTTCCGCATCGCGGGGCGCGCGCACATCGTCCCCGCGCCCGCGCACGCGCTGCACCGCCACTTCATGCACCCCGTCAGCGCGGTCAGCCCCGGGGCCGCGGCGTACGACTGGGAGGCGAAGCGCGTTGAGGTGTTCAGGACGATGAGCGCGCACATGAAGGCGGGGTGGTGCCGCCCGGTCCCGGGGAGCCGCCTCGAGGGCGGGCCGGACGAGGCGAAGAAGTGGCCCGTCCGGGTGGAGGAGCCGAAGGACGGTGATGAGGAGGGGAGGCGTAATTGGGAGACGGCGCTGGGCAATTTTGCGCTGGTGATCGTCGAGCCGACGGATGTGGACTACCTCGAGCTCGAGCCTGTGCCGAATCGGAGGACCAGGTTTTGGAGGGAGAATGAGGTGTGGAAGGAGGAAGCGCTTGTGCCCTGATACACGACTGATTTTCTTCGTTCTTTCTTGGTGATTGCTATGCATATACGAGGTTTCCTCTGCTGTACGACACGTAGGTCGGTTTCCAAAAAACGCATTTAGATATTCGATTTCCATTCCGATAGCAAAAACACTTGTACTACACACAGTAGGTAAACAACAACACGATGGTAGGAATAAATCAGAGCAAAGCAAGAGCAAGGGATAAAGATATGTATGTCAAGTTTAAATTTTTCAGTGTCCATTGGGTGCGCAGTGCACCTTTATTTCTCCGGTTTTTGCAAGTCCAGACGCGGTCTGACGCCGATCACGCCTTGACCTTCTTGGCGTCCCCATTCTTCTCCACCTCGTCGTCCGACGACGAGACATCGTCGATGGTCCGCTTCTTGGACGCCGCGGGCTCAGCGGCGGGGGCTTCAACGGAGGGCTCCTCCACGTACTCGTCGTCGTCCTCTTCTTCTTCCTCTTCCTCCTCTGCGACGGGCGCGCCGGACTAGTGGAGGAATGACACGTTATGAGGGGCGACGCGCCAAGCGACTGTATACATACGTTCCCCAGCAAGAGCGCGGTCAAACCAGGCTGGGTTGGGGCCTGTAAGCGGAGCGATCAATTGAATGAATACGCGACCCAAGTCGGAAGTCGTACCGCGTCCCCTTCCTCCTCCTCTTCGTCCTAGACACATATCGACATCAGTTTACGGCACCAGTAAGATCAAAAGCACTAGTACTGACCTCGTCGTCCACCCCCTCACCCTCAAAGTCTTCGTCATAGTCGTCGCTGTCGTCTGCGTCACCAGCCGCAGGAACAACTTGCGACTCGGCTTCCTCTTCAGGCTGCACATTATCCTCTACCGACTCGGCGTTTCTCGTTGCAGCCGTGCGGGCCATCTGTGAATTCGGGGGCTGGGCGGTGGTGGTTCACTGGCTGGCAATTAAGGGCTTTTGGGTGGATCACGCAAAGCCGAACTTTGTTTCCTTTTTAGGAACCTCGCCTGGGTTACCTCTCTGTGGTGTTGGTAAGGTGCTGGTACGAAACATAGCATTCCCGGCCGACGGCGAGCTTGCGTCTCTGAGACTCTCCAGAATTTTGTGGCACATATGAACGCCATAAACCGATTTACTGCTTTCGAACCAGTTCTGTCGACTGACGCACGTGGGTTCCACAACTTCCAGGAAACTACAAAGAGGCCATATCCCGGGCATAAAACAAGCTCACTAGCGTCAGCCGTGTATACATATATATTCCAGATCCAAAGCAGATACATATATGATATTTTTATAATTAATATTTAATTAACCCCAAGTCTGCTCAGGCATTCGGCGCCAAAAGCGCCGCAGTCTTCTCAGAGCGCGGCACGATGCGGTAGGCGAACGGCTTCGGGCGGCTGCAATCGCACATCCCTCCGTTAAACGTATTTCTCGACAACAGCGAGCGAAAGGAACACACCTAAACAGCCCGGGCGTATACTCCACCTTTGGGGTATACTCCTTCCCGTTTTCGTCGAGCGGCTTGCAGATCTTGTACGCCGCGAGCACGGAGGCGACGACGATCCACACGGTGTCGGTCGCGAGGAAGCGGCCGGGGCAGATCCTGCATTTCAAGTAGGTTAGCGACAGGGAATAAATAGTAGTTGAGCGGGGAGGGGTGGGAGGAGGGGGGAGAAGGGAGAGCTGCTGACCTGCGCCCGAAGCCGTACGCGAGCTCCGGGAAGGGGTTGACCGCCGCGTCGCTCGAGGAGCCGACGAACCGGTCGGGGTTGAACGTCGAGGGGTCGGGGTAGCGCTGGCGTGCCACAACAACGTCAGTGCATATTCGTTAGGAGTAGCGGGAGGGAAACACACCGTCGGCTCATGCAACATCGCCCATATATTCGCAAGCACCGTCGTCCCCTTGGGAATGTGGTACCCGCGGTACACGTCGTCCTCCGTCAGGTAGTGCGCGAGCGCGACGTTCCCCACGGGGTTCCACCGCAAGCACTCCCACACGATCGCGTCGACGTACGGCAGCTTCGCGCGGTCTGCGAACACGGGCAGGCGGTCGCCGTCCGGGATCGCGTGCTGGATCTCCGCGAAGGCGCACTCCTGGATCGCAGGGTGGAGCACCATCGCGAGGAAGAAGGACATCAGGATCGAGAGCGTCTAGCGGCGGGGTTGGGTTGGTGTTGGTGCAAAAGCGAAACAAAAGAGGAGCGTACCGTGTCCGAACCGGCGGCGTACGCGGTCGCGGTGACGTCCTTGATGAGCGTCTCGGCGTGCGGGAGCGCCGTCGGGTCCCTGAAGAGGTTTTCCAGCTCCGCCGTCGCGACGCAGCTCTCCGCCGAACCCTCCGCCTTCATAACACAACGATGCATGAGCATGAGAACCGAGACTGTTGGGCGGGACCGCTCACCATGCGCGCCTTCACCAAATCGAAAGGGCGGTTCCACATCTCCTGCCCGAGCTTGTGCCATTTCTGGCCGTCTTTTTTGAACTGCACGCCGGGGAACCACGCGGGGATGTATTTGACTGGGGGGTCGTCAGCAGCTCCGCGTTGTGAATAAAGAACGACGGACGGATGGGGAGGTAGTCGACGAGGTATGCGCCGAAGTTGGCGGAGACCGAGACGCCGGCGAGAGCCTGGTCCGCGAGTCTGACGTACTCGTCACCTTGCTCGGCGACGTGGTGTCTGTGCGGCGATTAAGTCTTTAGTGGCCAATACTTATCATTGTGAGAGATTGGTACCCGTAACAGACGGACAAGACGATGGCGGTCGTTGTTCTGTGTCCGAGTAAGGCTGGGAATTAATCACATCGGAAAACGCAGCACGAACCGCCGCAGGTGGTGAGGCAGCGCCTCTGGGGAGCGAGAAAGGTTGCGAAGGAGCGTGTGGGCGCTGTCCACGAGAGTGTCGTAGTATTTGGGGATAACTTTAGCTTGGAAATGATTGTGGAACATAGTACGGTGTTGTTTGTACCAAGGGCCGTACGGCAGCCCGGAGAAGAGCCACGAAAAGCCCATTCTGATGGAGTGTGAGGCGAGACCAGATTTTAGTTAGACGCGTCGACGCACACTTCAGCCTGCATCGTCCGAATGGGCCGCGACGAGTATATCGCGCTCTTCTTCTCGAGCAGATCGAAAGCCGCCTCTTGAGAATTGATAATCAGGAGCGGATTGCTGAAGACTCGGACATATATCACGTCGCCTTCGTGAGGAGGTCAGGCTACTCGCCAAGAACCCGCTGAGAGTTACGGACCGAATTTCTTCTGCCAATCTGCAAAGACCAACCACGCGTAGGCCTGAGGCATTTTGATAGCATTCTTGCCGCCGAGCCCGAGCCAGGAAATGGTGGGGCCGGGTGGGAGGGACTCTGACTTGCGCCGGAACACGAAGTAGTACACGCCGAGCCCACCAAGGAGCGCGCCGGCGGCGAGCGGCCATGGACTAGCTAGCGCATCGCCGAGAGTGAGGTGACTGAGATTGAAGTCGCCTAGCTTGAGGTTGCTGAGCTTGGACATGGTTTGGGGGACGCGGCGGGTGGGGCGAGGGTGGCTAATCTATACAGTAGTATCCTAACATCCGGAGCAGTGTCACGAGGAAAGACGTCCAGTCTTAGCCAGTCTAAGCCAGAGCAAAGATCCAGGAGATCCATCACGGAGAGCATCAATCGAGCACCACAAAACTTACAAGTATTACGAAACGGTGCGATCCGGGGCAGCCGCCGGCCATGACCACTTGGGGTTATCCGCAAGTCGGACCTTGGTATCCCGCACCAGATTATCACCGTCAAGAACTCTTCGAATTCATGCCACGCATCTGCAGTCAACGTGACACCACACGACGACGTCGACGAGGACAATGAAATCCCACCTCCACATCGTCGAGCCCACCCCAAACAGCTGTCCGTTCCGCGTCGAGGCCATCCAATACTTCCCCGCCGTGCCGTGCGATGACGGGCTGACGCTCGTGTTTCTGCACGCCATGAGCCTGCACAAGGAGACGTTCGAGCCCATGCTCACGCATATCCTTGGCCCGGATCCGGGCGGAAAGATCCAGGACGTCTGGTGCATCGGTAAGTGTGGCCTTGATACTTACGCGACTGAATCTAGGACTCCCGACAATCAGCTAAGAGGCCTGTCTGGCCAAAAAAAAATTGATTTGGATAATAACTGCCTAAAATATGTGCAAGCCCAGGTCAGATTTGGATGGATGAAACATTTGACCCTGGGATCCCAGAGGTGAAATGTGGAATTTTGTCCAAAAAAATCCACTTTCCTAGAATTTTGGGCCACCACGTTCCCTTTTCCTGTGGCTCCCACCCTTCCTTCTTTCCCCAAGGGTTTTTTCATGGTTTCAACTCCAATTCAACTCATCTACTTTCTTGAAAAGTAAGCTGTCTGCTGTGAATATTCAAGTTCCAATGTTCACTAACTTGGGTGAATTGCTGAGCAGGCCAAGAGCAGGCAGCAAAAGACTGTAACTTTGACAAGGAAATCAGCTCCCTGCCTCCACAACACTGCCTAAGGACACCAATCTTTTATCCAAATCTGTCTGCCATCCTGGTGTACTTATCTGAGTTATTGGGCTGACATTGGGTCCCAAAAAACCCAAATTTTCATCCATCTGAATCTGCTGGGCTTGCATGGCTCCTGTGCAGTTTTTATCTGAATCAATTTTTTTTTGGACAGGCATCTTAGTTGATTGTCGGGGGGTCCTCCGAAACTGATGAATTCAAAGATAACCCAAATCACGGACGCAGTTCCAGCCTGAACCAGGAGCTGCTGTCTAGCCCAGAGTACCGTGAATACTGTAAGCAGTGCTGGTGCAGAGTCCCAATATGAATTAAATAATAATCGTTTGATAGGGTCCGCTGCGGAGTACTGCCGCGCCGCCCATGCATTCTTGACCGCGACCTCGCATGGCGTGGACTTTTCCACCCGCCGCATAATCGGGCTCGCGCATTCGTCTGCCGTCGCCGCATTGTGCGTCCTCTCCTCTCATCAACCGCTTTACTGACGCTCCACACCACAGAATGCTCCTCCAGCGCGCCTCCCCAAAAGTGCGGTTCAGCGGCCTCATCCTGCTCGACCCCGCGCTGCTGCCGCCGCAGTTCCCGTCGACGGCCGTGCTGTCGGACATGTTCGGGAAGTGGGGCATGACGAAGCGCGAGAGGTGGCCGAGCCGCGCGGCGGCGCACGCGTATCTCGCGGTGCACCCCGCGTTCAAGGCGTGGGACGCGCGCGCCCTGCAGCTCTTCGTCGTGCGTGTCCTCCCTCTCACTATCTTTGGCGACGCGTAACGCTGGCGCGGCATGCAGGATCACGCGCTGCGTGACGCCGACGGCGGCGTCACCCTCGCCTGCTCCCGGGCGCAAGAGGCGGTACGTCCGCTCTCCCCATCCTTCTCGTGCACGTGCCTAACCTACCGACCATCCCCAGGCGTTCTACCTCTCCCCGACCGCCGACTACAAAGCCGTGCCGGTGCAGATATTCGAGGAGCTCGCACGCGAGAACGTGCTCCCTATGCACCTCATTACGTGTCTGCGGGATGAGTACAAGTAAGCCTACGGCGTGTTTTGCCGTTCCGCGCGCGCTGCTGATCCAGCTCCGTATGGTTAGAGGATACACGACGCCGTCGAAGGAGTTTCAGATCGCGCAGGTCAATTCGACGACGGTAGGGAGCGTGCAGGTGCTCGAGAAGAGCGGGCATATGGTGCGCGGGCGTGGCGATAATATCAATGTGGATGAAGCTGATCTGATGTGCTGCACAGTTCCCGCAGGTCCAGCCCGCGCTGTGTGCGGACGCCATCCGGAGGGCACTTTGTGATCTAGGAGAGAGAAAGGCGCGTTTGTAACAAAGCAAGTTGTAACCAAGCAAGTCTTCGAAAAATACGGAAAGTGACGTCACACAACAAATGTATGCAGCCGTTTTCGTGTATAAATAAATAGATATATGCTCCAATGCGAGAGGCCGACATGTTGTTACAAAGCACAGCTACATACTTCGCCCGGTGCACTCCAACGCGCCAACCAGCTAGCCAGCGGCCCCGTTGTTCTACAGCGCCTCGACCTTGTAGTGCCAGTGCTGTCGCTTGTTTCAGCATCATGCAAAACAAATTACGGACGGAATGAGACGCACCGAATCGGCATCGCTGAGCTTCCCCTTGTCCGCGTCCCTGTTGACGGTGCGCGACACCTCGATGTTGACGGTGTTGTGCGCACGGTGCACAGACGGGTTGAACAGGATGTCCGATGGCATGCCGCCCTTGCTGTGCGGCGTCTGGCCGCGGCTCGTCATGCGCGTCTCCTCCTCGTACACACCGCGCCCGCGCGAGATGTAGCGCGCGTTGAGCCTGGTTGGATGCGGGTTAGGCGAGAGCGTTTTTAGGGAGGAAGACCAGATGGCTTAGGCGCACATTAGGAGGAGGCCGTTGATGAAGACTGGGTGACGTGGGGTTTGATTAGATCGAACAGGAAGAGCAGTAAGACACCGCGAATAGAAGACGGACCTCTGCTCGACAGAAGATGGAACGCCGTCCACACATACTTGCGGGGCATCACAACGAACTGAGATGACAGGATCCGTCAGTGGCGTCCGGGCTTTTGAAACGCACTGCATCCTCGCTCACCGTGATCAGGCACCCAAGCTGCACAATCGCGGCAGCCAGCCCCGAAGTCAGGGAGCTCGCGACCGGGTCCAGTGCGCTGCGCAACGTTGCGTTGTCGATCAGGGCTGCATTGGCAATGCGATATATAAAAAACACATACGACGGCTTCTCGGCACTGGGCGCGCTCGCGTTGTAGAACATCAGCGAGCCGGTGATCAGTAGCGCTGATAGGGCCCGAAGACCCTGGCCAGTGGCGAGCGTCGCCTATTTTCAGCGAAAATCGTGTTCATCATCTGTCCGGAAGCTGTCTGCCTTGATTGGCATACCTTCATATAGCCTTGCGCAAAGTTGACGAAAAGATTGTTACGCAGACTGAGTGGTAGATATAAATTAGTCTAGGATGCCAGGCAGAGTCCCTCGGCACGTACATCACAATAGTCGTGGCTAGAAATCCAAGTCAGGCAAAGTTTATGTGCATGGATGAAGATGATTCTCACCGACCCCTAGACCTAAACATCATCCAGACATGTCAGATCTCATCGCAGCATCAGATTTGCAGTGGACACCGTACCCGCTCCTCCCGCGGCGACCAAAATCTATCCCCAGAATCAGCATCGGCGAAAATCATGTCGGGAGCTGACGGGCACTTACGATTGCAGCCGCGATGACGTGGTTCTGGTTCACTGGTCGGGGACATGAGAACTACATACAGGCGTTTGGGAGCACGTATGCTTACATTGCCCGATGCGAACAGCGTAGAAACTGGACGGATCATGTCAGTCTAAGATCGACGATAGACACGCTGATGCTGTACCTTTGAACAAGGAACACCGCAAATCCCTGTTCAGCTGGACGTTAGAAAAACAACAGAAGTGCAGGAAAGCTGCTCACGGATAGCATGAACTCGATCTATCATAATGCGTCAGTGGGCATAAGCATCATAAAAGGTGAACACTTGCGGAGAATGTTCTGATAGTGGACAAACATGAGCTAGAAATCTGTGGGACACATATTTCAAGAACTTACGAGGTGGCTTCGTCAGGCGTTACTGGCAGGGCGAAGAGGGTGACCAGGTAGTAATAGATGCTACGTTTCTGTTGTTGAGCTTATTCAAAATGCTTGACGATTTACAACGACTTACGCATGGGACGCTGCGGGCATTTGAGAATCAAAACTACGACTCAAACAGGATCGCGAAAGTCACATACAGAGCATAGCCATTGCTGCATCAAGTAGGCTTTGAAAAGGTGAGAAACGGCAAGACCTCCGCTGCATCTGTGCACACACCAAAGCGCTGTTACCTGTTGGTATTTGGTCAATCGGAAACTGAGAGAAAGACAAGGGGTTGAATACCGTGGTTTTTATCGCCCAATGATCCCTTGGGTAGCGCGTGTAATACAAGTACGATTCTAAAGTGAAATTTAGCAGACCATTCTCGCCGTGTCGACGAATCTCACATACGAAAGAAAGTGAAACCAAAGCCAACCGATCCGAATATGTAGCTGGGATATACACACTTCAGTAGACGCAAGTCAAACCCGACGTCCGCGCATACCCGATGTACAGCACTCCTAGCGAGTCTTCGAGAACAGGTAAAGTCAAATCCGCGAAGGCAGCAAATGGGTTCGTCTCGGCCATGGCTCAGGAAGTATTTACAGGCTGGACCAAGTAAAGAGAGTCGTGGAGAATATTGGGGGCTCTTCAGCACCGCCGCGAGTTTCCGCAGATTGATATGACTTTGGATCCCCGGGATCGATGATCACGCGTCACGATTTGTTGGAAAGGCCTTTCGAGTCGCATCTTTTGGTAACCTTGTCCAATGATCCAGAGCAAAATTAATATTTCATCAGCCATGCGTGGGACTGGAGAAAGTCAAGGAACGTCAAAGGAGCGTCGAGATCTGATATCTTCTGCCACAAAGGCAATTGAGTTTGGCCTGATGGAGATGCCGCGAGTGATAAGGTATTTCCTGATGAGGGGACGAGACGAAAGCTCCGATGGCCACAAGATCGCACAAGATATGCAGTAGGCATCGTTTGATGCATCAGGTGGAAAAACGAGGACCCAAGACCGAGAGAGACCAGAAAGCCACGGTCGGGGAATGGTCTGTCCTTGACGTTTCCAGAGCAGTACTTACCGTAAGGGGGCGGGGCCAGTCGACATGCCAAAAAGACGGCGCCAGCGGGGCTTATGGGAGCAAATTAAAGCACGTGGAAGATGGAGAGTCTTACGAGTCCCCTTTTGGATGGGCACAGCCACGAAGAATCCTCATGTCAAGCACTGCAGTCAATCACGGTTTGGTGATCCATGGGTTCTATATTGCATAGCTACATCGCGCCAGGCCGACCTCTCCTTCACTTTCACCTGTTCCCTGTTGGTTCCCTGAAGCCAGCCAGTTTAAATCGCAATGTCCGCAGAAATCGCGGCTATCGGGACTTTGTATGCTCCGTTTCTTGGAGGTGAGAATGGCGGAATAACACCCAAATGTGTCGTTCACTCATTTTTCTGTGCAGGTATGATGGTTGGATGCTTGTAAAACATTTCGCGTTCTGGGAGACACAGCAGCCTCATTGTATGGACAGTCTCTTCGGGATAACCATCTCCCAAACGATCATCTACTTCAAGAATTACAAGGAGGACACGCTCCTTCTCCGCGCGCTAGTGAGTTTTCTAAATTACCTGCCGACCAAGTTTTTAACATCTCTCTAAGGTTGGCGCTGCACTGTGCGGTCTACTTTGCGTTCTCTGCACTCGCGTCCATTAAGCTCCGCTCTAGGATCGTCGACACCTTTCATTTTGTAATGGTGGCTGAGGGGGTGCACAATTGGTATGTGTTCTGTAAACTCCCGCAGAACTATGCGGGCCTGGCTGCATTTCACTGGTACGCGTTGTTTCATATACCTCCGCGTCTTTCTCACCATCTCCAGGTCTCTTGGGGTGCGTGTAACCTTGGTACCGCATATCGCGACGCTGACTTGGCCAGGCATCTATCATTGCTACGGTATGTTTTGAGAGACGTCTCGAATCTTATTGACTTTAGCCCAGTACGTTATTACGAGTATGGTCCAAGCGTGAGGACCCTTTCGTTCTCATACATTTGCGAGACTCACATTTCGTAGGCTGTACATCATGCGAGTATACATGCGTAAGGATGATTATCTGGGTGCCGTGATTGTGTTCAAACGCTTGACATCTCCACGTAGTGAGCAAGAACGTATGGCTTGCCATGTTGATCGTAAGTCGCTGCCTTGCTTTCATACGTCGTGGTCTCAAAAAATGCAGGCCTTTTTGTCGGTCCTTCAGCTAGGTCTCTCCAGCAACATGTCTCTATTTCCGCCATGACCCTTACTCTGCCTATTGAACAGTTTTCGGTTTAAGTGAGTAGCTCAAATCATGGATGCGCAAATGACTGACTGACCATGTTAGTCCTTTGGGGCGACCTTACCAAGGCCAACTCTCTTCTCGCCCTGCACGGGACACTCGGGCAGGTCAGCTCGATCAAAATATCTAGTCAATTCGTGCCAGCCAGTCTGACATCGGTTTAGATTGGTGGCAGTGTTGAGCTTGCGGCAACCACCCTTTGCGATATAGTCATCTCGATATCGTTGTGGTTTTATCTGCACAAGGGCCGGTTCGTATCCTGCATCTCTCTGTGTACATGTCGGTCCCTGAATGCCTGATTCCCAGAACTGGATTTGCGCGGTAAAATCACCGTTCTCGTCTCCGAGTGCTTCCTTGTTCATGCTGTTTCTACTTAGCACGGAGAAGATTATAGACAGACTCATTCTTTACATGGTCAACCTCGGCCTACTCACCAGGTTCGTCTTGTCCAAAATATCACTTGATCGCTGGCTGACTCGTATTTTTCCCAGTGTCGCTTCACTCCTTACCCTCATTTTGGTTTGCACTTCCTTTCTTTGACTGCTGTAAGTCTCAACGAAATTATTTGCAGTGGCTTGTTCAGCCGAACAGCTTTGCCTTCGTCTCTCTCACTCTGATCCGGAGCAAGCGTAAGCGCCTCAGCACACCCTTCTTCAAACTCCTCTAACCAATCTTGTCCAGTCTACTGCAATGCCATGCTCGTGACGTGCGTCTTTATGTTCCCCAAAATTGCCTTTGTCTATAAGCCAATACTTCAGACTCAACTACCGCGACGTCGTCCGGACTGCGCTCCACAACAGCAACTCCCAGCAGCAAACCTCCAAATATTTCCAGGGTACGCAATAGCCATCCTATTTTAACTGCCGTTCGTGCTAATAAGCATGGCAGAAATTGATGTGCTCGAGCTTGACTCTGTCCACAACCGCACTGGCAAAACATCAAGGATCTGATTGACGCTCTCGAGATAGAGATGTAGTTCTACTAGTACGAATTGTTCGCTGCATGTTTATTTGATTTTTAACGAGCCACAACTCGACATTCTACGGAGGACAGAACTGTACATATTTGACTCCAGGTTGTCTGCAGCCTTTAATGTGCGCTCGCTGTAACAAATGACAAGAACCCTCTGATGCATAATCGAGCGTCTGTCTAGTATCATTAAATGTCATCGTCAGTAAAGTTGCTCCACCAGTACGGCAGGCAAGTATGGAACGGCGGCGTACAGGGAGGATGTCCGATGTCCGTTAACTTACGACACCTAAATTCCGAGACTCCGAGTCATCTCGGCGAGTCTCCGCGGTTGAAGGAAGAAAATAGCATAGAGGGATAAGGCCCCCAGTCACTACCATGTAACATTGTCCGGGATAGAGTAAAACTAGGGCCCAAAATGACCGTAACCTAGTCCGGGATATAGAGTAAAACAACCACTGAACTGGGGAACCTAGTCCGGCATAGAGTAAATCGGGCGGAGCGCGGAATTTTTTGGGGCATTCAGGTGGACCGGGCCACAGAAAGCAGCACTTTTGGTAACCTCATGCAAGTTTATTGAAGCTTTCTAGGTGTTGGAACAGCTTGGATGCAATGGAACTTGACCAGAACAGACTATTTCTGCTAGAATTGAGCCAAGAATTGAGCAGGGGAATTTTTTGGCGATTTTACCTCCAAGAACCTTGTCCGGAATAGAGTAAATCAGCTTCCGAACGCCCAAATTTAGTAGAGTAAAACAACGGAAATTTTGGATGTAAGGCAGACAATGTTACACGGTAGTGACCGGGGGCCTGAGGGATATGCATCTTAGTCAGTGATGTCGGATTGATCAAGGACGAGTTCCATTCTATCAGTGCTAAGTATGTCAGGTCGCCGTAAGTATCCCTTCGACTCCGCTGGAGCAGCTCGCAGTTTGAGCGTCTGAATTTCTCTCGACGCATGGCCACGCAAAATTCCAATTCCACGCCAGGCGGTGCGAAGGGATCGGGCGCTGATGCGATCCACGCTCCACAAGGAACCCCAAACCCCAACGGCATATTATTATTTCGTCAGGGAGGTAACCACGGAACCCCTGGACTGGGCCATGTGCAATAAACATGCGAGGTCCCGGACACGACATTTGCGACACGACGGGCGCCTGCCGACTCAAGTGTGGAGCTCTTCTGGAAAGAAGCGAGACTGCGACGACGCTTCTCGAAGGAGTTAAATTCCGGCTTGTCCTTGCGATCAACGTGTGTATACGTATAGATAGATCTTCAAGGAACGGAATCCCGATCCGAGCCAGCCAGGGGTCATTGATAGACCGCCGAAATGCCGAGCTCAAGTGGTCGATGTCGCTTGGAGGAGCCGCTTGCGAGCCACCGAGGAATTGCTTGCCTATCTCTGCCGCCTATCAACCTATTCCTCGTCAAGGGTAAAAGGTTAAGCGAGCCCCAACAGAACAGAACAGAATCAAGCAGAGCAGAACCAGACAGGTCCGCCCAGGATGGCCGTGCCCAAGATCGTGCTGAGTTAGTGCAGTGTTCCCCATATCAAGATCCATAAGTCTCATTGTTTAAAATATTTAGAAGCAGCAGAAGAACCCTTCGATAAGTAAGCATCGATAGTTGGAGATCATCAAAAAGCCACAAAGAATCAAAAGCCAGTGTTGGTGTCACGATCTGCAGCCAGTGGTGAATAGTGATCAGACCGATCACAAATAACCGCGTGCGCCACTTGATCCGGAGTTTGATGGCCGATAGGGCACAGCCACGCGAGCAATAGGGGTAGAATCTATTCGGGACTAGACTTTCTCCGTACCCAGCCTCTGCGCTTGCAGCATCCGCGTAACGAGGAAACATCCCGCGCCCACCAACAGCATAGACTGGAGGACAAAAAACGTTAGCTTTAGCCTGATGACGGCGAAGGACGGGTGGTGATACGTACGCTCGAAAAAGCGGCGGGTCGTATCCAGCAGAAGTTGCTCGTGAGGAGTGCGCCTTGGATCGGCGCGGAGGCGAGAGACCCGATGCTGCTAATTGCGAGCGCGAGCCCGGTTCGCGCTCTGAAAAATAAAAATAAAAAACAGAGATGATGAGTTTCGGGAGGGACTCGCGATGATAAGGAAGAGCAACTTACCCCACCTCGTCGGCGCTCCGCGCGAGCGAGGACATGGCGACGAACGCTAGTGCCAGCCCTGCAGCAGATTATTGGGTATTAATGTTATAGACGTGGAACACTGAACTTGACTTCAGACGTACATGCACCCGAAAACCACCCATACAATATGCTCACAACCACCAGCGACGCCTTATCATGTCTGCCAAGAACGGGACGTCAGCAAATGCATCGTGTAAGACAGATGGGCCTTGCTAACATTCCCAACACCGCCCAGATTGTCGCGCTTGTAAAGATCGTATACGGGAGCAGCACATTGAACGGCCCGTAGACGTCTGCGAGGTGGTTGCCCGATACGCGCCCGAAGGCACTGGACAGATTCACCACGGCTATCTGCGGGCCACGATGATTTGGTTGAGCAATCGTCTTATTTGGCACGTTGGGACAAGACGCACAGAATAGAAGGCTACATCGTTCCCGACGCTGTGTTGCACAGCGAGGAGCTGGATGTAGATCACTGAGGTTTGCATGAGTATGTATGGTCATCATTGTACGCGTAGCGGCGTAGACACACCGGGGAAGTAGAACCCCACACTAGCTATCAGGAGCCTGACGGATGGCATAAAAAACGGCGAGAATGGCTGAATTTACAAATACACACCCAATGGAAGCACACATGTACCCCACGTCCGTGAAGAAGCCCTTGATGTCGGGCGTCTTCGCATGGGGTCGTTGCGAGCGCGGGGGCAACCTGGTGCGCATCATCGCGTTCCCGACGACGAGACACCCGAGAACGACGTAGCCCGTCGCCCGCACGGCGCGCGCGAAGCCGATGGTCGGTATCAGATGGCTGTATGCATCAGAGAGATCAGTGCGTATTCGTCAAAGCACGAGGAATATAACGACTTGAGCACTAAAATGCAAATGCTTGGTTAGTTGACATAACGAGCGGCTGAGACCAACTTACTGATAGGGAAGACGGTGGCGCCCAGTGCGCTGCCGCTGAGCGCCACACCGGAGGCGAGGCCGCGCCGTTTCTGGAAATAATGGACATTGATACTCAGTGTCGGGACAAGGGTGAGCCCGATGCCAATGCCCATGCCGAGTCCCTGACTGCGTAGATTTGGATATTCAACATGCTGATGCATGAGCCAATAGTTCATAACGTACCTCAGGAATATCTGGTGGTCGCGGTCAGTGTTAATGCTTCACAAGCAGGTGAAAGGTAAGTTTATACCTGGTAGTATTGCAGAGGCTTCGCGAGCGAAAGCATGAACAAGCTGGGTTAAAGTCATCATAAGCCAGACTATCTTGGACGGGATTCTCTGAGTGGCGTACGAGACGATGAAAATGAAGCCTCCTGCAATCTCGACGTGATGAAATTTGCCTTCGTCGAAGAGCTTTCCGGAGACCAGCCCGAGGGCAAACGGCATCATAAACTGGAAGCTGCCTATCCATCTACAGGTTTCCTGAGCATGACGAAGATAGACAGCGTGTATAAAACATTTGCATACGCGATGCTGCTTGGAGTGTGGTTTGTCAAGTATTCTAGAGCGTAGAAATCTGCGAAAGGAACAGGTTAGATGAAGGAAGGCCCTGGTTGGGTTGACAAAGATTTACCTTCGTAAACTCCAAAGGAATACAAGTATCTAGACCGAAGTTTAATCAGACAAAGCTTCAGAGAGCAATAGCAAGATGTATAGACCCAAAGGTGGCGAATAGGACAAGCCAACTAGAACACAGAGTCAGAACTGTTCAAACAAGCATGGAGGAGCTTTCCACAGGCAAACTTACGCTCCAGCGATTGTGGTCCAAGCCTGCAATCCACCCTCCGGGAAGCTCAGGTCTGCTCCATCTTGCGCTGGCGGTTCGGCGATTGCGAAATCGGCGTTGCTCCCCTCTTTATCAGCGCAGGCTCTTTTTCCGGGGGGGTGCAGGGTTATTTCGTCTGCCATGAGAGCTTGAGCAAAAGATAGGATTTAGGTATTGGATATCAATGCGCCGTGGAGGTCGCGTTGTTAGTATCAAAGAAGCGATGGGAAGCATTCGGAACATTCAATTGTGAGAGATGGTGGGCACTTGAGTGGCAGTGAGCCTGGCTGCCTGAGTTGCAGGCAACACTGTGGACGACGGTCAAACACGTGCAGTCCCCCCAATTCTTCGCGGTGATTAATATAAAATATTATTTATTAATAATATTATAGATTAGTAACACGTTCACCTGAACTTACATATTAATAACTTTAAACTTATGGGCGCCAAAGCATATATCTCAGACCTGAGTCCACACTTCCGATGCGCGGAAGGGAACGGAAGGTGGATTAGTAAAAGACACGGTCTGGTGACCGCTAGCATGGCTTGGATATTTCTAATAGTGAATATAGAAATATTATTAGCCGCGGGCGGGTGGGGCTTCAGAAAATAAAATCTGGGAGGATTTGGAGCGACGATGAGTCGTGAAGAGCGCGTCGAAGCAAAGAGATATATTTGTCGACGCGCACCGCACTGATCACGTGCTTCGGAGATTCCCTATCTAATCTAGCTTATCTCCCACTGAGGCCAGCCGCTCGCAAGCTCGCGTGACCCCAGCTCTCAACATGCGATGGGAAAACCTTGAGCGCTTAAG
This sequence comes from Mycena sp. CBHHK59/15, assembly GCA_029204085.1. Classification (NCBI taxonomy): domain Eukaryota; kingdom Fungi; phylum Basidiomycota; class Agaricomycetes; order Agaricales; family Mycenaceae; genus Mycena; species Mycena sp. CBHHK59/15. Next base: position 150,125 of record JARGXW010000260.1, on the reverse strand, counting down.
CTTGAGCGCCACCTATTATGAATTTCCTTCGCGAACGGATAGACCTCACCCCATCCCCGACATATCCCTTCCACATCTTGGCCACAAAGTACGACTACGCCGAGAACCGCTACAGGGATTCCGATGACGCCTTTACCCTGATATTGCTGCACGCACTCGGCGTGCACATGGAGACATGGGAAGTCACCGTTGCGCGCATGTTCGCGCTCTGCAGCTCAGGTGCCTCCCCTGTCAAGATCCGGGACGTGTTCTCGATAGAGAGCCCCAATCACGGTCAGTCCTCAGCGATTAATGGGTCGGAAATTGCGAAGCGGTCGATCGATTGTGAGTGTATACTAAAAATAGTTCCTGTACTTACCAGGTTCTCATCGAGGTGCCAGGGCCAGAAGAATATGCGAAAGCGGTGCAACGATTCCTAACAGCGGGGCCATCGACGGGAGCGAAAGTAGATTTCGCAACCAGAAAGCTCGTCGGAATCTGCCATAGCGTAGGCGCTGGCGCTCTGTACGTCCATCACTTCGTCTACACACTACCTCGCCTCACGATCGCAGGTTCCTCGCAGCGCAAGCGGAGCCGGCGCTCCCCTTCAAAGCGATAATCGCGTTCGAGCCGGGCGTCACCGACAAGCACAGCAAGCAGCGCATCCGCGCCACGGTCGCAGCGACCGCGTACGCGTGGCTGCGGCCCGACGTCTGGCGCAGCCGCAAGGCCGCGCGGAAGGTGCTCCAGGCGTCCCCGGTGTACGCCTTCTGGGACCCACGCGTATTCGAGCTCTTTATGGTGTGTCGCGTTGCGAGAAACTTGGTGTTAGTAGTGTGATGCTGACTGGATGCTCTAATTTGTAGGAGTATGGGCTGATAGACCACCCTGCGTCGAAGCACCCCGCGCCGTACACGTTCCCTGGGGTCGTCACTGCGTTGTCCCGGGATCACCACGCTGTGCGATAAGAATCATATTCTGTACTTGGCGCGAATGACCTCGTGCCTTAACAGCGCTGCTACATGAGCGACAAGCTCTACAACGAAGGTCTTGAAGCCTATGGCCAGCTGACGCGTAAGATCCCCGTCCACCTCGTCTGGGGGGCCATCCACGAGCTTGCGTGCGTCTGATTTCTCTTCGTTGTCTGCCATATATATGCCCAATTGCTCTGCCTGTCCCTTTCCCTCCAGCGACGTTGATCTCAAAAACTTCATGTCGAACCTGGCCGCCGGGCGCACGCCCGTGTCCGTCTCGGAGATCGAGGACGCGGGTCATATGGTGCGTTGACTGCCATCCACATTGTCTCCCTGTCCCACAATTGCCCCACCACAATTGAATATCATCATGAGAGGGAAGATACTTATACTTGATTTTTTGTCGCAGGTTGTCCAACAGAAACCGGACGAGTGCGGTGATGTGATACTGGCGGTTCTCCTCACCGAGTCCAAACCCATGGCCCACCTTTGATTACGATACACGGAGTAAGTTACTAACTGGTCACTCCGTGTATCGTCACGTGGATTCTAACATGCCCAGCGTCCGTTCAGGCTAACGCCCACTCTCGGTTGTGGACTCCACCGTTCAATTTTTCGGGAATATTCGCTTGTTTGATGGCTGTGCCCCAATTCGAATCTGTACACCTTTCCAAGAATAGCTGTACTAGTAGAATTTTGATCTTCATTTTTCGGTATTTCTCAGTGCCCGATGTCTATGTTCGTAAGTATTTGTAATTTGTTTCAGCACAGGTGAAGTGTGTATTTCCTGCCAGACTTATTGCTAAGTATATAATAAGAAGCGGTCTGAGGTCAGCGAGACGTTGAATCGCCGCCTCAGCGTCGGTGACTTCCGAGTTGGGACCTCTGCAGTCCTTGTTCCTCACCCATGTGTTTATTCTCCATGTGCGTCCCGCCGGCGTTCATCGACATCGCCTAGTCTCTCCTAGACAGACGCTTCAACAAGATAAACTCGTACCTCGTTTGTTGAAGTCTGTTAGTACTGTACTATTTCGACCAAGTATTCAGTCACAGGTCACAATTTTTTTTTTGATTCGTGTAAAAATCGCCTTTAATCGAAACAAAATTTATCGGCCTTCTCGGGTGAAAATTGATGAATACTTGGTCGAAATAGTACAGTAAGGGCGGAGCAAAATGTTGTTACATAATCACGGAACCTTCAACCGCGATATGTCCAACATCCTTTCGACTTTGGACATTATTTGGCCTGTCTATTGTGGTTGTATCACTTGATGTATGGTTTTTCCATTGTTGTTAGATTTTTCCAGGCCCCATTGAGCGCGTTTTTCGAGAGTTCCCGTCCAGGTTAAGATGTCACATGACGTGGTTGAGTGTCCTATATCGCGGATTCAAGCGCGGTATGCGGAATTCTGAAGAGACAGAACCTCGTACACTGCTACTAAGAGTGAGTCTGAATGCAGAAATAATAAGAAAAACATGTCGTACGTCAACCACACTTGCGAAGGCAATTGAAGCCCAGAGATTATGTAACAAGATTTTACTCTGAGCGGACCTCGAATCCTTTTGATGGACAAAGTATTGAGAAGTTTTTTTTGGATGTTTTGGCATCTTCGAACTCGAGCTCAGAACTTGCGAATCCCGCAGAACGACGGATCCATCGCGCACTTACCTCCGCAACGACGGTACTTATAAGATGTGTTTCGCAGTCTGCAGATCTGCCTGCAACAGAACGTGGGTACCGCGCTGCGCCACCGCCCCCAATAATCACCTTCATACCGTGACAACCTCACAACAGACTCGGGATCGCGCCGAGCGGTGATGCATTGAAGGCCCGCGGCATATGCGGTTGTATGTCCGATCCATTTTGGCGGATTTTGGCCGTTTCCGTACGTCAACTTTCTCTCCAGATGTTACACCAGAGAAAGCAAAATATTGACCTAGGTCAATACATTAGCGTAGAGTAGAAAATTCAGTAGACAAATTAAAACTTGTAGATAGTTGATGAATGCAATTGGTACAAAACGGCGACGGAAGTAGCCGCAATCAGCGGCTCTTTCGAAAACGGAGAGTTGTTCACTCTCAGTGAGTTGTGAAAGGACTCCTGAAAGTTCATCTTTCAGCGCCCATTTACAGAAAGAAGAAAGACATCATTTTCATGCAGTTGAAAGGTGCATTGAAGTTCTTTGTTTCATGTTTTGCTGAAATTTTCGCCCTATATATGGAAATATATCATAAAAAAAGGAAACAAAGACACTCCGATGCAGCTTTTGACTGCGTGAAAATAAAGTTTTTCTTCTATCTGGAAATGGCTGCTGAAAGATAAACTTTCAGGAGTTCTTTCACAATTCACTGAGAGTGAACAACTCTCCGTTTTCGAAAGAGCCGCTGATTGCGGCTACTTCCGTCGCCGTTTCGCACCAATTGCATTCATCAACTATCTACGAGTTTTGATTTGTCTACTGAATTTTCTACTCTATGCTAACGTATTGACGTAGGTCAATATTTTGCTTTCTCCGGTGTGTGTACGCATTGTGATCCGATAGCTTGTTTTGGAGCTAAACCGTCAGCACCATGGATCGGACATTCTTCCGCGAGAGGCATCTTTTTGTCGCACTTTGTGGTGAATAGGATGTTTGACCCCGGGCGGCCTATGACACTATGCTGGGGCCGCAATTTCATGAATTTTGTGCCCTAAGCGTGCGCATGAGGATCGGACATCAGGCCAACCACCCGTGTTTTCGTTCATTTGTCCGCATTGTGATTGGACACAGGATCGGACATACAACCGTATATGCCGGGGGCCTTGCATTGATCGTGATGGCCCGTTTTCACCGCATTCTTGCCGTTCACGACATCATCGTTCGATCGTCGCCATGCATGAATTGCACGAGAGTTCCACGAGGAGCACGGGAGGCTCTTCATGCGATGCAGGGACTGACACAATTTCATATTGACAGCGAGCAAGCAAGCTTGCCAGTGATCCATGATCTCTACAGAATGTTCTCACGGAAAATTTCGACTATAAGTGAGTGTGGCTGTCTTGCGCACGAAATAAAGATATAGCTGACCGTTCCATTGATTGGGGAACGTCAGTTATAACATAGCACCTCTCCTTCTTCAACCCATTCATCATGGCGACTCATACTTCTGGGTACATTAAAACCGTGAACTATGCTGCTTCGAACGAGAAGCGCGGCGGACTGCGGGGATATCTGAATTACTTCGCCAACGGAGTCCAGGACACATTGGTTACAGGCTCTTCGCGTCTCAATCCCTTACAATCATTTGGTGCGTCGCGAAAGCACTTCGCGAACGACTTGGGTTCTGATCCGCCTGTTGTTGTCCAGCAAAATCTACCGTCCTTTCGATTCTAAAGAATGTCAAGCTGGGGCGGCTCTTCATTGAGTCCCAGGGGGAAACGTACGAGTTCGGGGAGCCTTACACTCTTCGCACGGCCGGCCCCCCAAACGACCTCAAAGCGACGATCAAAGTCCTCGATGAGAGTTTTTGGACGCGCATCTTCCTCCACACCGACTTCGGTTTCGCAGGTAAATATGCAACGTGGATCTTCTCCGTTCCGTTCTAATGCCATTAGTTAGATTCTTACATGCTTAATGAGATCGAGGTCGACACCTTGAACGACGCTTTCAGAGTATGATCCTCCCCTGATCGTTACCCCATTTAGTCCACAACTCCTTCTACAGATATTCATCCTCAATAGGAAGCGATTGTCGGAAATGCACACCTGGGCAACGCCGCTCATCCGTACCGCAAGTTACATGTCAGTTTTGTCCCGGTATCCCTCTCCATTGATCGTCTCATTGATATATAACCTCAAGAGCCAACACGCGTCTCGCAAATGGTCTGAACGGCAGCAAGAGCAACATCTCGTGAGTCAGGAGTCGACCCCATTGCACTCAATATCATTCAAACACCTGCCTGTTTTCCGCAGTGCTCACTATGATCTGCCCAACGAACTATTCACGGGATTTCTATCGTGGGACTTGACGTGAGCTCTGTGCGATTACCTAGAAACGACAGGACTGACACGCAGGTCTGGGGTACAGATACAGCGGTGCGATATTTGACCAGGAAGCCAAAGGTGCTTGGGGCGACCTCATCGAGGAGCGGCCCATCGCACCTCCACGGACCAGTTATCACCAGGAGCGGACCATGCCTGCGGATGATCTCGAAAGAGGCCAGCTCGAGAAGCTGCACCGTATGATACGGAGGGCGCGCATCAAAGCCGGCTGTCGGGTTCTCGAGATCGGGTATGGCTTCACTTGTCTTGCATATATATAGTGCTCGGCTTTAACACGCGCTGCTTCCAGTTGTGGATGGGGAAGCTTCGCTATCTTGGCCGCGGGCACGTACGGGGCGACTGTCGACACGCTTACGATATCCGTGGAGCAAAAAGTCGCGGTCGACAAGACCATTGCGGATGCGGGCCTCTCGCATATGATCACCGTCCATGTTCTCGATTACCGCGCCATGCCCGCAGACTTCGAACACGCATTCGATGCAGTCGTTTCTATCGGAGTCATGGAACACGGTACGCTGGTTCGTATATCCCTGCGTGATCTTACTGATAATACCCGTTTTCAGTTGGTATCGAGTTCATGCAGGGCTGGTTCGACAAGATGGCGTGGGCCATGAAACTGCAGAACTCGTTCAAGGTGTTCACGATGACGACCGTGCCCGACAGCCGGTGGGAACAGTATTCCACGTATGCGTTTTATGATACAATCCACGTTGTGCTTTCAACTCATGTCTTTTCCAGGGAGGTGGACTTCATCCGCAAATACATTTACCCGTGAGTCGCGAGCCTTCCACCTTCCGTATGCGGGTCACTGATAACTTATGAAACCTTAGTGGTGGTCAACTGTCTTCGCTGAGAACTCTCGTCGACCACATCGCAAACGCCGGGCTGAATCTCGAAACCGTCGAGAACATCGGACCCCGTACGATCCATCTCTTCTTTCTCATCGTGTTCCCGAGGTTCTGATATCATCCTGTTCCAGACTACCCTCGCACGCTACGCGAATGGAGCTACCGCTTCCAGCGCAACTTCGATCTCCACATCGTTCCCGGCCTGCGCACGCGCCACCCCGATCTCAAAGACGAGGATATCGACATATTCCGGCGGAAGTGGATATGTGCGTCGTCTATCCGCGGAACGCCTTCTGCGGCAATGGTGATTGATGAACGTGTTTGCAGATTACTTCGCGTACAGCGAGGCCGGGTTTGCGCTCAACAATCTTGCGGATTCGATGGTCGTGGTGACGCGTGAGGTATGAATATATGAATGGGTGTCACCGCGGTCGTGGCTCGTAGCTGACGTTCGCTCGCTTTTAGGCTAACTTGAATACCGGGTATGAGACTAGCGGGATGGTTTATGAGTACTGAATGCTGGATGGCCGACTTGCTACTCATACTCCCCATTGGGGCTGTCGAATGGCCACGTGATTTCTGGACGCGAACGAGAGACGCATTTGGAGATGCACATCCAAACTACGAGTGGAGTGCCGCATAAATTCAACGGCTCCCAAGCCAGGGTAAAGACCTCGATTTCTTCAAAAAAAAAAAAAAAAAAAAAAAAAGTAGCGCGTCTTGGGACGGTATGACGGGAGCTGCGCCTTCATGACGGAACCACAGCGCTCGTAGTGTTTTTCGGCTTGAGATGTTTTTTATTTAAGACTACTGAAATAGAGGGCAGGGGCCTCCGCAACAGTTCCTCCTTAATATTTAGTTCGTGCGTTGACCCGAATCTCAGTCCGCGAATGCGGCCACGGACTTTGGCCGAGACCTGAAAACCCGCTTGCCTTCGATTTTCTGCGTCGTTCAATAATTATTAGGGGCAGTCAGAGTAGGCGATTAAGCCGCGATTCACGAGGGATTATGGCAACGATTAAGACACGATTATGGATTTATTAAAGACCCATAATCACGCATAATCGTGGCATAATCGCGGTCAATTCTGACCGCCCCGAAAATCATTTGGATTATGGCGCGATTATCGAGCGGTCAAGTTTAGCGCCCTTGTTTACGGAAACTGTGTTGAAATAAGCCCCAGAGGAGAACATCACAAGGAGATGCAGAAGCCAACGATGGGGAACTTCGTTGTAATCCGGTAGTGTACATGCTTGTAAGTACACTACTTTTATACTATTTCTCTGGTGCAACCATTACCAGGAAACCTTAAACGGCAATGGTGAGGTTGCCCATACCACGGTAGGTAGTGACCGAGCTCGCAACAGCTCGCACAGCTGCGCACAGCCACTCCAAATCCAACACACTCCCTCGAGCTGTGGAGAGCTCGCGCGCTCAACACCCTCTTAGGCACTCCCTGTTTCCACACTCCCTCAAACCTCCGAAACTAAATCCACCGACATGCGTTCAAATCACAATGATGGGATTCGGCCCCCAATGGCAGTTCTTCAATCAACTACGCCTGCCAACCGTGACAGGTTCACATAGCGATAATGCGCCCGACCTGGACGACTTTACGCGTGCCCCGATTCCGCGAGGACTTTTCCGCTCTGCACCCATGATGGGCGGCTTCGACCAATGCGCTCTGACAAGCGACTTCGGAATCGACGATGGTGATGTTCGCCGGTCAAGCCCTTCGATTGGGCTGCTGCTGGTGTATTGAATGCTGCCCCACCAGACCAGGGTAGCACCGGATTATGTTGAAATAAGCCCCAGAGGAGAACATCACAAGGAGATGCAGAAGCCAACGATGGGGAACTTCGTTGTAATCCGGTAGTGTACATGCTTGTAAGTACACTACTTTTATACTATTTCTCTGGTGCAACCATTACCAGGAAACCTTAAACGGCAATGGTGAGGTTGCCCATACCACGGTAGGTAGTGACCGAGCTCGCAACAGCTCGCACAGCTGCGCACAGCCACTCCAAATCCAACAAACTGGTCTAGGAGGAGGAGGAGGATAAATTATACTGGCGCGGTCCCACAATTGGAACAACCAGTTTACTGACAACTAACAAGCAGCTAATATACGGGTGGCTATCCACATATAACTCCAGGAAGCCATCAGAGCACAACACACTACCGAAGGGGGCGGAAAGTCAGCTAACAGGTATGGGACCTTTTGCCTGATACGGACGAGATCAGGCGGGCTTCTACGGATGAAAAACCACGTGGGTAAAAATCCCCGCATGGCCAAGGTCACGTCCCATAGCGCCGACTCTGCAGTCCCTTTGGGCATGCATGCACGAAACGCAGAAACATGATATTTAAAATCAAGTCTAGGTTGATTGAACATGGACCACTAAGCCGGATGGGGGTCCAGTGCGTCATTTGCAATGGGTCGGTACAGTTCAGGGTTTATAGTGAGCATGGGTGTTGCATAAAAAATTTCTAGTATGTCATACACAAATTTTCCCAACAGTGCAGTAGTCTTGCGATGAGAGATCAGAGCCCGGAAGAATACTCCAGGGTCTGTATATCGGCCTTTCAGTTCCGGCAGCGCGTTAAAGAGACGGGCGAAGAAATCGCGTCTAGTACCGCTGCATTTCAGGCGAGTTATTTTGGCATTGACACATTTGAGATATCTTGCGGGAATGAATCATGACAGATATGTCAGAGTTGCCGCACATGACTCAGTGTCCCTCTCAGACACCGGCAAAGCTTCATGGGCAATGGATCTCCGCTATGTGATCCACCATTTACCCTTCAAAGTAACTCTGCCGGACCTCGGAACCATCACACCGCTGATGGTCGACGAGGTAATCAAGTCTGTGAATGCCGGTCTTCGAACGTACCTTCAAGGGTTCATCGATGATCTCGACTCGCCCAAATTGTATCTCCTGCGAGGAAGATTGGAACCGGAGAAAGACAGTGCACCAGTCCTCAAAACGCTGCAATTCCGACACTACCTAAATGTGGTAAACCCCAAGCATCGGAAAGCGCTTACGCGACTGCTGCTATCAAGTCACTGTCTAGCTTGAATTTCGTCGCCCGCGGATCGACCGAAACTTGCGAGTCTGCAGATTCTGTAAAGCTGAAATTGAATCCCCGGAGCATGCCTTATTAGAGTGCACGGCGCGAGCCGACCTCATTCTGCTTCGACAGGATTTTTTCACCCGAATGAAGAAGGACATACCAGGCTTGCCGCACTTGGGCTCCATGCCGTCCGCTAGATTCTTCACTCACATGATAGCTTACAGGCAGACAATTTCACTGGTCGCAAAATTCGCATACGAAGTTACTCAAATCTTTGAAGCTGCTCCCATGCATATTCCCCCTCTACCTCTGCACTGGTTGACTCTACCGCGGCGCAACGATTAATTTCTTTTTACTACCTCTGCTTATTCTACTTTTGATAGACGTTCTGATTACGAATAGCTCGTCAAGTAGGGTGGTTGGGGTCCAAGGCGAAGGCGCGAGAGGCTCGTGCGCGCTGGGATAACCTTGGGAACACAGTGTTCAGAGATTGGACCATGCTGTGTATAATATATCACTATCACTATCACTATCAACGAGAGACGATTAAGCATCGAAGAACCCCCGGAGCCATAATCGTGGTCGAATCGCCTCCAGAGGCGATTCGACGATTATGAATGATTATGGATTTATTGCTGTTTGCAAAATAGTTGGCCACATTGCCTTTTTGAGAAAACTAATGGTTTTGAGTCGTAAAACGTGTTTGGACTGTATCTCACTCAATTCGGGCACTTTCTATACAAATTAAAACATTTTCGAGCACCACGAGTCTATCCTTGTCGTCTGAGCACAAGAACGCTAGGATTTAGGCAACACGTCAGAAAGTTATGCAAAATATCGTATTTTTGAGCAGACTGAATACTACGCAACAACAGGGACACGTATCGACAAACGGGAAAGACAAGGACCATTGATTAGGTCTCCCCCAAGCCTGTACGTTGAGATTTTCGTCCTCGGGGCCTCTGCCGCCGTCGCTGTCGTCGTCCAAAGTCAGGTCACGCACTGACGTGTCCTGTCACTTGCGTGACCCTACCCTCGGCGACGACGTTGGTGAGCTTTTTTCCAAAAGCTTTGTCGTCGACCCCTTGGAAGGACCTCTGAAAATCACAGATATGTGATTAAAGCAATATATAAGGATGTTACAAAAGATAGTGAATTTTTGACAAATCCTTGCACTGCTAGCCAACGCGAGCAGGTATAAGCAAGGCGAAAGGACAAGTGCCTTAGATAAGGTCCTTCAAAGGGGTCTACTGCGAGATTTTGGAAAACAAGCTCGCCAACGTCGTCGCCGACGCCATCGAAGGTAGGGTCACGCAAGTGACAGGACACGTCAATGCGTGACCTGACTTTGGACGACGACAGCGACGGCGGCAGAGGCCCCGAGGACGAAAATCTCAACGTACAGGCTTGGGGGAGACCTAATCAATGGTCCTTGTCTTTCCCGTTTGTCGATACGTGTCCCTGTTGTTGCGTAGTATTCAGTCTGCTCAAAAATACGATATTTTGCATAACTTTCTGACGTGTTACCTAAATCGTGGCATTCTTGTGCTCAGACGACGAGAATAGGCTCGTGATGCTCGAAAATGTTTTCATTTGTATATAAAGTGCCCGAATTGAGTGAGATACAGCCCAAACACGTTTTACGACTCAAAACCATTAGTTTTCTCAAAAAGGCAATGTGGCCAACTATTTTGCAAACAGCAATAACGCGATTCTCCCACGCTCAAATAAATCCATAATCCTTCCAGAATCGTGTCTCATAATCACGGCTTAATCGTCTTCTGACTGCCCCTAATGACTGGTGGTCGCTCTACTTCCGAAATGCGTGTACGCACGCTCCTACTGGTTGATACGGTACCGCTATATCTCGAAAAAAATAAGACGACAATGACTGGTGCACTTGAGATCCGAATCCTACGGTGCTTCTGCGTCGGACCCGTCCATCCAGGAATAACTCACGACTCACGATTAATCAGTCCGCTGCATGAGCTGCCCAGTGACGTTGTGGGTTGGGCCTTACAGACGTGGGATATGCATCGCGGTTAAGCCCGCCAGCTCTGACTTGGCCTTGGACATGGGACAGACTGCCCTCACTTTCTTGTCAAACATTTCATTTTGTTCTCCCACATTGATTTCATTTGGTCCAAATGGGTGGCGCCACCAGTACTTTCTACGTAGACATTCCCTCTCAAACAATGCAAATATCCTGTGCGCGGCGCAGGCCTTTGACAAGGAGATCTGTACCTAATGAGCCCACGCTGGAAATGTAATCTGATGGCAAGGTGCGTGAATTATCGAGGTCCCACCTGGTTAGCTGTGCAACTTGGATTAATTATAACCCTGACCGGGAAGGTGTGGATAGCCAATCAGGTGAGGTTGCTTCCCGCCGGTCTACACGGAAGAATTGCCTCGCGGCATCGGTCGGGATGCCGAGAGTGTCGGAGTTTCCGCAGACAAGAGGAACTTACACTGCACCTTGATTCAGCACTACGTCATAGTTCTCGGAGGGCTTGAGCTTGAACGCTGCCACCTCCACTCCGTCGACAATCGTCGTTCTTAACAGCTTGTCTAGCGAGAGGAATTCACAGTTCAAAAACAATGTCAGATGAAATCGCCATGATCGGGAACTTGTATGCTCCGTTTCTTGGAGGTGAGATCTACCTAATGTTCAAGAGCATTTTTAAAAAATCCTTGACTGAATTGCCAGGCATGATGGTTGGATGCTTGTAATCTCCGTTTTGCTTTATGAGATCCCGACAGCCTAATTATTGGGACAGTTTATTTGGTATAACAATTTCACAGACAATAATCTACTTTCGGCGCTACAAGGACGACAGGCTCCTGCTCCGCGTCCTGGTAAGTCTCCTGCATTTGATTATTGAACGAGTCCATAACTCCCTTCAAGGTTGGGACCGCATTGTGCGACTAGTTCTGTCTCCCTGTCCACGTCCATTAACGCTTGCAAGGGTCATCGACACTTTCCATTTTGTCGTGGTCGCCGATGGCGTCCACAACTGGTACATATTCTGCAAGCTTCCTCAAAACTACGCAGGCTTGTCTGAATATTACTGGCAATTAATGTTTATTTCAAATCCCGAAGACACTTTTCTCAACGTCTCTAGGTCTCTTGGGGTGAGTATCCTTTTCTCGACAAAATGTGATGCTGACCTCGCCCAGGCATCTATCATCGCGACGGTACGATTTTTCAAACTCGATGTTCCACCAGTGTTGAATTTATACTCCAGTATCTCATCACGAGCATGGTTCAAGCGTGATTAGACCATTTTTTTTCAAATACTCCTCGGAGACTCACACATCGAAGGCTATACATCATGCGAGTATATATGCGTCAGTGTGTATCTTTTAATGCACGACCAGTTTTGATACTTCCATAGTCAGCAAGAATTTATGGCTTGTGATCGGGATTGTAGGTCACTACCCTTTGATTTATTTCAAAGACTCCAAGGATACCACAGGCACTTTTGTCTCTCCTTCAGCTAGGTCTTCTGATCCTGTGTTCCATCTTAAATTCGAGGCTTAAATTCCGTGAACAGCTTTCGGCTTGGGTGCGTTCAACGCTGTCCTGACGACGCAAACGATTGACCATATTAGTCCTTTGGGGGGACCTTTTCGTCGCGAACTCTCTTACGGCCCTTCATGGAACACTTGGTCAAGTTGGTTCTTCCAAAATATTTCATTTCAGTCTCAACCTAAATAATTGGCGGCCAGATTGGTGGCAGTGTTGAACTTGCAGCCACCTCCCTTTGCGATATAGTCATCTCGTTGTCCCTCTGGTATTATTTGCACAAGGGCCGGTATGTCTGACGCATTCTTTACATCGATCTTTCGGTCTCAAGGCTTGATTCCAAGTACCGGATTTGCACGGTAATATTCATTCCATCTCATCTTGCAAGTACTTTCTCATCTAGCTCAATTCCAGCACGAAGAAAATCATCGACAGACTCATTCTTTACATGGTCAACCTCGGCCTACTCACAAGGTCCTTGGCAGTCCTGGCCTGATTACCACTCTGAATTTGCTAATACAAATTGTAGTATCGCGTCGGCGTTGACTCTTATTTTGGTTCGAGTTTTTCTCCTCATATGGTGCTGCCAAAGTTGACGATATGCAGTGGCTGGTCCGGCCGAATAGTTTCGCATTCGTTTCTCTGACTCTGATCCGAAGCAAATGTAAGGGCTCGTAGCTTCAGGGCTATTATTTAAACAAACTAGTCTGACCCTCCATATTCGTCCTGCTCAGTGTACTGCAACGCCATGCTCGTGACGTATGTTCTGCTCTTTTCTGTGTCTCCATGTTGCAAACTCTCTTTCCCTTAGGCTCAACTATCGCAGTGTCGTTCGGACCGCCCTGCATCATGGCAGCGACCTGCATCAGACATCCAAATATTTCCAAGGTCAGACATCTTCTTCGAACAACCTTTCGAAATCCACTCACTCCTCGGCAGACATCGATCACGTTGTCGAACTCGATACTCTACACTCAGAAAATTAATTAGCGTCACAAGGAAGGGACATATACATATGCTAGCCCATTGTTCATCAAATAATTCATACTGCACCACTGGGGTGTCTTTCCATGCTGGAGCGTCCTTCGCCCAGCCTCGGATTCTGATTGACCGTAATTTTCATGAACTCCCATGTGATTCAAGTCGAGAATTCCTCAACTCGGACTTCTCCGGACAAATATCGCACCAAGTATAGTATCATTTAAATATCATTGCTTGGCTTCATTGTTCCACTTCTTCCAAGGCAAATTGCCCCGAAATAGCAAAAAGGACTACATGCTCCGGTGCTCCTATTTTTTTGTGGCTACACAGCTATTAGATATTACCAGATGCCCCCGAACTCGTCGGGAGTGGATGAAACACTGTTCCCGAGGTCTTCAGCCAGCGGAACAGTGACTCATTGCGCCAGTGAGAACTACAAGTTGACTATTGTGCAAGCCACCACCATGGTACTACTAGTAATGTGCAAGTGCATGTGGATTACACATCGAGCTGCAATCGAGAGAATATAATGAGTTTGGCTCGTCTGACTTATACAGAGGTTCAATGTTCAACGTTCGTCGATCCTGCGCCGCGCCGCCTGGTAGGGGTCGTGGGAAAGTTGAGCCGCACCTCCTGGTTCCGACATTTGAGGGGGCAGAAAAATGAGAGAAAAAATAGAGGATTTTCAGAGAGTGTACTGGAGCCTGCCCCATTTTTTTCTGTCTCTCCTGGATGGACTCGAAAAAAAAACGAGTCATTCCAGGGTCGCCACCTTCCCACGACCCTACCAGGAGGTTGGGGGGGGTGATCTGGCCGAGAACGCCGTTGGTCGCCCGTTGCCGCGCCCAGCGTTCACCGGTCACCGTACGCGTGTAGACTGGCTATCGGCCCGTCGGGCCGTTTGCGGCGGTGCCATGGCTGATTTTAGTTGTGTGACCAGTCACTCCAACTTGACTGACTCGGCTCGACTGAAGGGGACATTAATTACATTGACAAACTTTGAGCCTCACTCAGGCAGGCTTGGCTTCACAGCTCGCATGTTGCCCGTGATCGACTCTGACGGCTTGGGAACCGTCCCTCATCCTCGGGATCGTCACTACCATAGGACCCCACCTTACCGCCGTCCTTCTCGTATCTTTCTATCTGGAGCTAAATGGCTCCCAATTTGGGCTGTGATTGAGTTCAGGCTGTTCAGCATTCCGAGAATGGCTCCAGATCTTTGTTCATCCGATCCGCATCGACGGGCGGAGCAATGAGCGTTTCTGGAGCTTCCGTTCGCACACGGCGTTCATTATAATATCGTCGCCAAAATTAGTTCCACTTCTGATCTTGCTTGACCTGTCAACTTGAAGTCAGGCGGCGTCGCACCCCATACGTCGTTCTCCCACCAGTTCAAGGAATAACAACTCTACCCATGTCCGAAGCATCCAACCCGTTCGCTGCCTTCGCCGGTCTGACCCTGTCCGTCCTTGAAGACTCTCTCGGCGTTTTGTATATCGGGTGCGCGTCTGCGTGTTATGCAGCCACCGACCCCGCCTGACGCTAAAACCAGTTATATACTCGCCGCGGTCGGTTATGGATTCACCTTTTTCCGTATGCCGTTTACCTTCACAAAATTCAAAGCACCGACCATTCAAATTTCATTGTAGAGTCGTACTACTACTATAGCCACTACCCGAGGGACTATTGGGTGATCAAAGCGACAGTATGTAACTGCAATTTTCGCTTATTTTATTCTAATTCTTGAATATCGGCAGGTAGCGGCTCTGTGGTATGTCTCTGGCTACCGAAGTTCTGCAAAGTCTCATCTCCTTGAAAGCATTCTCGACACCGCGATGTCGATCCTCTGTATGAGCTTTTCGTGATCCTGCTCTTCCAAGACTAACTGGGCGACACCCGCAGCGTCACACGCGTGAGCAATCGTAACTAACTAACGATCAGAAATACCCAAAGAATTTCTTCAGAATCTACTACTATCTAGTCACCCTTTTTGCCCTCCCTGTCGGTCCGGATGAAGCCACTTCGTGCGTTTTTTGAATACACACGGGGATCTCTGCTCACGTCGTCCAGGGCATTTTGCGTTAGTTTCCAGTCGTTTGTCCACTCGTGTGCTGTTCGTGCGTGCTTACAGTACTTTCTCCGACATGGCAGGTCGAGATCCTTCTATCTGTACGTATGTCTTGTCCATCCCTTTCATCTTTCTCATTCCTGGTTTCAGGGATTCGCGGTTTTCGTCGTTCAAAGGTACTACTTCTCCCCCGCTTTATTTTCGATCATTTCGCTTTGGATTGACATGAAATATTTACCTCATCCAGCTTCTACGCTATACGTGTCTGGCAAAGTAAGCATCCAACAGGCGCTCTCTTCTGCCCACATTCTCAATGTCATGTCTACCAGTGAGCCAGAACCGCGCTATGGCGGGTGTTATTGTCAGTCTATACCGCACAACAGCCGCAACAATAGTGCTAATTAATACGAATATGTAGGTCTTAGTCGCCGTGGGGGGAGCTGGTAAGGTTCAGTGCTCTCGACACTGCACTTGTTCTCACGTCTGTTCGTGATACACAGGTCTAGGCGTTGGTAAGCAGGGATTCAGTGCATTTAGACATAGATGTCGGCTGACTTGATGTTTCCATTTATTTTCCAGCTACGATTGCGAAGATGTCCGTACCTTGCCCTTTTGGTGTAACGCCACACATTACTTTGTGCTCATGTGTCATCCTTTCCCTACAACAGGCTGCACAACAATCTTTTCTCGAATTTTGGGCAGAGCGATATGAAGGTAGTTGCGCCCATGCTGTCAGAACCTACAGCCGATGCAGATATATATTGACGGATGGACAGGCAGTCATCGCCACAGGCCAGGGCCTGCGAGCCCTCGGCGCACTGCTCATCGCTGGCTCACTCAACTACTACGTCGAGCGGCCCGTGCGAGGACAACTGTCGTACGTTTTCTCTTTCTCTCCTCACTGGAAAGATACCGACCCTCGCCGCAGTGTGCTCGACATGCTGGCGGGCTTCATAACCTCGGGGGTCGCAGCCACGCTTGCGCAGCTTCTCTGTATGATAACGGTGAGCGTGTCACCGTTGTAGTGACCAGTACCTGGCTTGACGATTTGCAGTTCCTCGCGATGCCGCGCAGGTACGTCTGGACCCTGTTCCATTTGCTCGCGAGTCGGGGTGCGTTGATCGATTGCCCTTAATCTTAATGATAAGTACAACTGAATGGCGATGCGTCGAAGTGTTCATCAACGGGCTACTATTGATGTGCGCCGTCATCTTGGTAGCCAGCGTTCCGCTTGACGCGAACACCGCTCATTTCACAGGCTCAACACGCGCGCGGTATCCCGTGGGCGCGGCGTGTACGAGGAGGCAACGCGCGTCTCGGGCAGCTACGGGTCGCGATCCGTTACACGGGGCACGACAGCGTCGGACATCCGGTTCGCGCGCTCGACGGCCAGCCGCGGCGTCAGGGTCGAGGTGGCACGCACAGTCAGGACGGACGGCGGCGGCGTGCATGCTATCGATACGAAGCAGGACGTTGATGTCGATACGGTGAGTTTCATTCACTCTGGTCTATACCGATGCTGATCCAGCTATACATAGCATTCGCTTGGGCATCAGAAGGCGGAGGCACTATGAATTGAACTCGGAGCACGAAAAACACGATGTGTACTGTATGTATTTTTCCGGTTAATGCTGAGTGCGTGTGACGGACCGTGCCCGTCTTATAAATGCTATCGAACGGCGTCAGTAGAATGCAGTCCACGGGTCAAACTGTTGGATGTACCAATCAGAAGCCTGAGCGGGATTCTGCATCGACCTGGAGCCGGAGTGCTGAGGCTGTTAAGGGATGTTTTCGGACACTAGGTTTGCGGGGGACCATGTATCATTTGCAGGCAGTAGTCACAGCAAAGATTGAAGGGCCCACTGAGTTTTTACGTACGCCATAGTGGCGACTCCGGATCCACTTGAGATTCCGGGTTGGTTACAGAGTGATCGGCATACATCTGCTCGTCAGTGCGTCAGCCACTCGAGCAACTTGGTACAATAGGGTTCATGATCATCGTGTACTCTTGTTCCGTTAGTTGAGAGTATCGAGCATTGTCGAACGTTCAGGGGGTGTCACGGTGGTGTTGTTGCATGAGTCAATGGTGTGAACAGCGTCCCAATGGTGAAGAGGATAACTCTAAACAGTCATTCGATGCGTACGGGGTTTAGAGGGGTTGAATAACTCGCTTCTTGTTGACTTTTTTGAAGCTGGTCGTGTGCGGTTCGTTGGAAAAAGAACAAAAGGTTGGCCCCAATTGTTTTTAGCTGGCAAAGGCTGTAATCGATTGGATCGTCGAGTGAATGATAGTGTCAAAACGGAGGCAGCTTATATCACAAGGCAAATACAAGTGTGACAGGAAATAATTATCGGCTTCACACGCTTTACTGACTACCACTCCAACTTACTTCAAGCTTCTCCCATTACTCTACTCTCCATCTTCTCTCAGCCTCGGATTCGTTTCATTCGAGCTCGAGCGCCAGGGTCACCGCTGGACCCGTGAGTTTTCTGCCTCGAGGCAGCGGGACTGCAGACATCCTCGTGGCCATCCTCTTTTTGTGCATGTTCTCTGGTGCTCTTTTGTCGTATGCAAAGCGCTAGTGGCTCCAAGTTCAGCACTGTGACGGACCCCCGCCGCAAGCTCAGGACTCACAGGGCTCCCGTTGCCGACTTCGTCTTTGTAGACGGCAATATCCCCACCGACCCCAACACCATGGACCAAGTCAACACTACCCGTCGCCCCCCGGTCCGCATGAACGCCCAGGATGGACCCTGGAGCGTCAGTGTCGCGGAGACCCCCGACGACGCCCGCTCCTATAGTCTTTACATAAAGAGTCAGTAATCGAGCCACTCCCCCGAACACTAGTTAACCGTTAACGTCCCACAGCGCCTACCCACAACCTTACACTTACCCGCACCGCTGTTGAACTCGTTGATCTTGACCGCAAGCTCCGCGAGTCGTACCCCAGCGCGACTCTCCCTGTCCTTCCGATCGACACCTCTTCGCCTCCCAAACGCAAGACCAAGTCCACTTTCCTTAACACTCTTTCGCGTCTCGCGTCTCCTACTACCAGCCGCACCGCCCGCGCGACCTCATCCACCCGTCGCAACGGCACGGCGACTCTGGTCACGTCCCCCCAGAACGAGGCCAGCGACCCGTTCCTGTCCTTTGGTCCGAGCAACGGGCCCGAAAGCGCCGCGCCCACTGTCTCTGGAAATAGCACCAACGTCGCCGCGTATCTGACCACCATCAGAACACGCCAGCCATGCGCCAAGCGCGTGTGTGGAAGCGCTTCGTACGCGTGCGCACAGATGACCTCGAGAGCGTGCGCGTGGAGCGCGCCATCAAGCGCGTCCGCAGTGACCTCGCCTCGCATACAGGCGGCGGCGTGCGCAACAAGGAGAACATCGCCGTCGACAAGGACATCGTTGAGGAGGCACCCTCCCCAGCACCCACAGAGCCTGAACCCCCCGCGGCTGTTCCGGCCGCAGCGGACCCCGCCGTCGCCGCGTCTGATGCGGACGCGCCGGCTGCGTCGGCGGCCCTCCCGGCGTCCGAAGTAGCACGCATACCGCGCTCACAGTCCGCAGACCCCGACAAGTCATCGCGCCTCTCACGCGCGTTCACGAATCAGGACGAGCAGACGGACCCAGAGGAGCAGACCTCTTCGCAGGCGGGTGAGACGGACGACTCGTCCATCTCGACGACGGGACACGGCACGGCGCCCAAGAAGCGTGCGTCCAAGAAGAAGCTGCGCGCTATCTCCGTCGGCCCCCGCAAGAGCATGCGCAAGGTCGTTATCGACGACTTTGAGATGATGCGCGTGCTCGGCAAGGGTTGCGCGGGCAAGGTCCTGCTCGTCAAACACAAGACGACTGCGGACCTGTACGCGCTCAAGGCGATCACGAAGCGCCATGTGCTTGCCCACCAGGAACTGCAGCACACGCTCACGGAGCAGGCCGTGCTCAAGCGCATGGCAGCGGAGAGCAAGGATCCATTCGTTGTGAAGCTCTGGTGGAGCTTCCACGACAAGGAGAACCTCTTCCTCGTCATGGACTTCCACCCCGGCGGTGACCTCGCGACGCAGCTCGCGCGCTGGGGCCGCCTCGGCCGCGACCGCGCGCGCTTCTACGCGGCGGAGATCGTCGAGGGCGTCGAGGGCCTCCACGCCGCAGGTGTCATCTACCGCGACCTCAAGCCGGAGAACATCCTCATCGGAGGCGACGGGCACATCGTGCTTACCGACTTTGGGCTCTCGAAAGAGTTCCCGCGCCGTACGTCCGCAATCACCACGCCATCGACATCCTCGGGCTCGGGCGGCGAGTTTTACTCGGCCGCGGGTGCGACGGTGCTCACCGCGAACGGGAGCACGGTGCCCGCGACGCCGCCGTGGATGAAGGCCGAGAAGGGCGGCGAGCTCGCCGCGGGTTGGCCTGGGCAGCCCGTCGGCCAGACGGCGGACTCGACGACGACGTTCTGTGGCACGGCCGAATACCTCGCGCCGGAGGTCATCCAGGGCTGGCGTACAGTTACGAGGTGGACTGGTGGAGCTTCGGCACTATGCTGTACGAGATGCTGACCGGGATCGTGAGTCGCCTGCTGTTTTGTTCTGCTCTGTTCTTGGCTCATGTTGTGTGTAGACCCCGTTCTGGGCGAACAACCACTCGGACATGTATGTTCGGGTGCTACAGGACGAGCTGCAGTTTCCCGATGACAGGGCGATCGACCAAGACACGAAGAGTTTGATTCGTGGGGTGAGCGGCATGATTCGCTTTCTCTGGCCACGTCTGACACGCTGTAGCTTCTCCAACGGAATCCGGCTCTCAGAATCTGCGAACCTCGGATAAAACGGCATCCCTATTTTTCGATGATGTGAGTGACGCACGGGCCATTCGTTTGTCGACGCTGACTCCCACGCGTAGAGACTGGTCTCATGTGTATTACAAGCGCTACATACGTGAGTTGAGAGTCTACGTACCCGCTCTACACTGCGCTGACTCGTTCGCAGCTCCATATATTCCTCCTATTGATCCCTCCAATGCGAGCGATACCCAGAACTTTGACGACACGTTCCTTGACATGGAGCCTGTGCTCGACGACGTGAACGACGAGTCGATCGACACAGACCAGGAGCCGCAGACGGACGCGGAGCGTACTGATGGCGAAGAGTCAAACACGACACCCTCGCAGTCACGTAGCTCATCGATTCATCCGCAGCAGCAGGGTGGCGCGGTGCCCGCGGAGCAGGACGACTCGGTGGACGTGTTCGACGGGTACTCATTCAAGGGGCGGCACTCGGTGCTCATGGACGACGAAGAGGAGGAGGAGGAGGAGGGGAGCGAGGAGGGGAGTGAGTCGGACGAGGGTGACATCCTGAAGGATCTGGACGTCGAGCTGGAGCCGGAGACGCCCAAGGGGCCCACTGAGGAGGACGTGGATGTGGAGGGCGAGGGAGAGGGAGATGCGGCGGAGCCCAAGACCCCGAGGCGCGCCCGGTGGTCCCTGCCGAACCTGTGCCGGAGCTCCCGTCGAAAACCGACGCGATCATGGAGGAGCTGCGCGAGCCGGAGCCCGCACCCGTCGAGCCCGCGCCCGCCCCTGAGTCGAAACCGCGGAAGAGCAAGGAGCACCCGCGGCCCGCGGTCGAGAAGGAGCTGCCTGCGCCCGAGGTGCCCCCGAAGGCGTCGCGTGCGCCTGCAGGGAACCGCTCCGTGCGCCCGCGCCGCGAGAAGTCGGGCGTGCCCGCGCTAGACCGCTACCTCGCCGACGCGATCGATGAGGATGCTGAGGCGACGGAGAAGGAGGACGACGAGGACGACGACTGGGACTTTGTCGAGGCGGCGGACGGCGAGGACCGCAACGGCGCCAAAGCCACTAGCCTGTTCGCGCGCGGCGTCGTCGACCGGTATCGGCTCGCGGTGTTCCGCAAGGCGTCGACGCCGTCCCGCTCGTTCTCGGGCATCTCGCGCGACTCGGAGGCGACGGTTGCCGAGTCAGACTCGCCCAGCCCGTCACAGCGCCGCGGGCGCGCGCCCGGGCTGACGTTCCGGAAACACCCGCGGCAGTTTCTGCGCCCCAAGTCGCCGCCGCCGTCGTCGTTCTCGTCCAAGTCGAGCCTCACGGGCAAGACCATGAGCCGGTCGAACTCGGCGACGATCTCCGCGTCGTCGTCGAGCGGCGGCGGGCTGCTCACGCCGTCGCCGCCGGGGCCACTCTCGCCGTCCCTCAAGTCGAAGGAGTCCGCGATGTCCATGGGTGCGCAGAGCTCGTCGTCGGGTGAGAACGGGGTGGTCCTGTCGGACAGCGGGGGCAGGGCGCCGGGATCGCCGCCAGAGGGGGTGGAGCGGCTGAAGAGCAGGAAGCTGAAGAAGTACAAGGAAAACGCAGAGAAAGTATTTTCCCTATTTTCGTCGCCTCGCCAGCCAACATGAGACACGGTGGCGGACTTGTTTTTTTTTTGCTTCTTCCCCTCTCAGCCAAGTAAAAGCTAAACGTTTCTGTATGCATTGTCTTAATCCTATGCACCTGACCGAACTCAACCTACTATCTTATTATCGTTTTACGTTCCATCGCAGACACGCTACACTCCTTTGGTTCCGTGCTTCGACGTTTGCGGATGGCCGGTGGATTCGCTCGGGCCTGTTACTCTTATTGCTTGGGCCCTCCGTGACTTTTATCTCTATCTGTCCTTACCTGCACCGTCGTTTTCGCTAGTAGTCGCAAACCCATAGATCGCTCGTTGAATAATCGAAATTTCTTTGTGGATATAGGGCCTGGACTGCATCTCATCGCACTGACAGTGCTGTTGACGCTTGCCCAACGCTTGGCTGAGGAGCCTCTTGGTAGGAACTACATGTCAGTCTTGAAACCTGAAGGTCGGGATATCGATCAGCCCTTGCATAGACCCAGGATGCAGTGTTGCTACCCACCAAATCTATCATACAAGTAGTTTGAAGAACCCTCCTCCGATAGACATCGGGGACAAATCTCAGCGACAAACGCTATGTAACTATTCATTCAAGTTGCTGTTCACCACGGACTAAATACCCGGTATAATACCCTGATTACATATAAAGCTATCCTCCAGTGGCCGCATCGTCCGGCGTTGGACGCTGACCTCAAGCCGGAGTACCGCCTGCTCCATCTCGAGCTCGTGAATCCGCGCCTGCAGCGCCTCGATCCGCTGCTCCTGCGCCCCACCGTATCCCCCCTCCGGGTCGCGTTGCATAAGAGACGAGCGCGCCGTCCCCAGCACGCTGATTTCCTCCCACGCCACGTGCACCTCGTCCGCGATCTGCGCCTGGCGCGCCACCAAAGAGCTGCTGAGCGCGGGCGACGGCGCCCTGTCTGTGCGCACGGACACCAATGACATGCGGGCCCCGGCCGAGGGGATATCTTGTTCCCGAGTCGCTCATCTCCAGCGGCGGCCATAACAGGTCGAAATCGCCTGATCGTGAATATATCGAGGGACTGCGCACACTGGCTGTTTGTTCATTATCGAACTCGGATTCTCGACGCTCCGGAATGAAGGTCGAGATAAAGAGCACGCGCCACTGCCATCGCCTGCGCAGTGCGATCCATGCAGCTATGGCGGCAAGCAGCGCCACCACGACTGCTACCACAGTACCAACGATGGCTTCGACATGTTTGTGGGACGAGCTGTTGATGCATGGGTGAAAGTCGCGGGCAACACGGTACTCACTGCACGTATGCGGAACCGGGGATTAGCATGGCTCCGATCTGCGTCTCCATCGGCACGAGCGTGACAGAGGTGCTGATGAACGGAAACGACGTGGTCAACGTTTGCCCGTCGGAGACATACGTCGTGTACGAGACCACCGTGACGGTCGTGGTGCTCGCACTAAACGAAATTATATCTCCCGTAGCTCCGGTGCGAACACTAAAAGACCACGAGGGCGAATGTGGAACGTGAATATCGGCGTCCTGACCCGTAATAAGTTGTTGAGCTGGCACTGACTAGCGAGCCATCCTCTATGCTCGGTTCGGATGCGGTTGCGCTGACCAGAGTGGTCGACATTGGAGTATCGATTGCCATACTTAGAAAAAATCAAGATGTGAGCCAAAAAGTTTGAAAGAACGAGAACCACAGACCCGGATTTCTATGTACTAGCATCCCGGATCCTGTTGTGACCGTTGCAAAAGTATGGTGCATGCAAGAAGAAGAGTCATGTGTCATCGGAGGTGGGACTGCGTGGCAGAGGTCTCTTGTGACCGTTTTGCGCTCGCAGGTGCAGTCACCATTCGGCCTGGGGCGTCGGTCTGAGCAGTCGTCGCCACATTTGGAGCGGCAAGTACGCTTGTAGCAAATGGTTGTATGGTGTTAGGAGGCGAAGACTCGGACATATCCTTTGTATGTGATACTTGATCGGCTGTGGTGAGGCTGTCCAGCGTAGCATGAGTAACAGAGGTGACTGTAGATGAATGCGGTGGCTCTTGGAACGCAACAGACGTCCTTCCCGTTGATGTTGTGAAATCAGCAACATTTGAGTTCGTCGTTTGGAATCCCAGTAGACACGGGCAGATGCTGGGTCGATCGCGAGACCGACGCACCATTCTGGTTGTGAAGCGGAGTAGAGGATTTTGCACCCTTTCCGGCTTCGGTTGTTGTACGGGTGTGACTAATACTTGTATGTGATGACTTTAAGGTACCAGCCTTGGTCTTGGCTGTCCCTTCGCCAGACGTACATTTACGCAATGGAGTGGGATGCACGGTACGGCCAAGAGATTTAGCGTACGGTTGAGCTTCGACGTGGCCAAGAACTTGAAGATACCCAGCAAAGAAAGCTAGGCGAATATCACATGAGCCAGTGGACCACGCAAATCCGTATTTTGAGACCACTACAGATGCATCCGGCGCATTCGAGATAAAGAAAGGAATGCAAAAGAAAGCCGATCCTGGCGGCAAAGAGGATGGGACGAAGAGGAAGAGAACCAACAGTCGTTCGGGGTGAAGTTGCGCTATGTGATGAGACTCAATAGCCCGCACGCGTCAATGAGGCACACTGGTTGAACATTTCAAGTTTTGCACTGAAAATTTTGGTGAAAAATGTTTTGAATTTTACAGTAATTTTTCGCCAAAAAAGTAGGTGAAAAACTTGAAACATTTTGGTGACCTTTTTGAACCTTGTGAAAATTTTCTGAAAAAGTGCTGAAAAAGTTTTGAAGTTCAAAAAATTCATGAAGAAGTTACAAGTTTTTCACTTGGTTTTTCACTGAAAAATTGCTGTAAAATTCAAAACATTTTTCACTAGTTTTTTCACCAAAAAACTTGAAATGTTCAACCAGTGGCAGGCCCAGGAGATAACTGTGGCTGAACATCGTTTCTAAGATAGCCTTCGTATTTAAGGACATCCATCCATGAGAAAAGCGATGACCCTGGCGAAGTCGTAATCATTACTTGTTTTGCTTGGTCAAAGCAGCTGACTCCATGGCTAGCAAGAATTTGTGTTCACGGTGCCGACCAGGAACAAGAAAGTCATCGAGCCAAATTGTCAACTAGCGCGGCCGATCACGGCTATATTAGGACTGCTACAGGAAGGGGGCATCTGGCATCTGTGCAACCAAGGATGATTGAATCTGTATGGTCTTAGAGCTCTAGAGGTGTTCTCAGGTTAACTCGAGTTGGTGGCAGTGCCACTGATTTGATCGGAAGTTCCACTGGAAACAGGGTCTTGAAATTTCAGGAGAGGTATTATCGAAGAAGAGGACAGCTTTTATAGTCAAGGAATATATTGGGCGAATTTCAAGTTATACATCATTTTATATCCCTCCGAGATGCATGAAGGCGTGTTTTCGTAAATTTCGACGGCGTTTGATGATGTACACGAGAAGAATGAGTAGAAAAACAGATACTCCACCGATTGCAGCGCCAATCCTCACACTGACACTGGGACCGGGTGATCTGGCAGCCGCTTAAATTATTGTGCGATTTTTTCTGAATCCGAATGCTCACTTGTTTAATGCTCTCGAAGTTTGGGTCGAGACCGGCACCCAAGTGACTGAGGTGCTGATGGCAGGAATTGGGGTGGACTTGATCTGCCCATCGGAGGTGAATATGGAATATGACGTAGTCGTGAAGATGTTTGTGGTGGGCGATAATGTTTCTGTCCCTGATTCCGATCCGTGTATATTCACACTGTGTAGCAGATTACACATCGTTATATTGCGCTTTAACCTCTTACTCACCCAAACGTGGTGTTTAGCGGAAAGTCAGCCGAGCTCCTGAGTGATGTAGCAGTGGGTCTGGCGAGCATATTAGTATAAGATATTCAGAGGGCGAATAAAATATGAAAGTACTCTTACGTGACTGCAGTAGGGTTCAACGTATCTTGGGCAGATGTTATAGTCGGAGAGATACCTGTCCCAGTTGAGGACAAACCCGAGGAAGATATTGCAGTTGCGTTGAGTGACACCGGCTCCGAACTTTGTGGGAAGCTCGGCGTGACGACGCTGCTGATTTTTTGGGTGATAGTTACGCTCGTGCCGTCTAAGCTCGAAAGTAACGTCGTCGAAGAGATGCCGATTTGGAAGTAACTGCCGAACATCTGTCCGCCAGGTGCGACCATTGTCGATGTCACACCCCCGGATAAGCTGACACTTGAATCACCACGTTGCAGTACGGGGAGGCCCGCCGAGCGTCGGCTGAATGTCATAAGGAGTAGAGGGATAAATATGATCGTTCTGGTTCTAGTCAGTCTTCGCGTATACGCTTGGAACGGAGTGACTAACTCAAGAGACATGGTCATTATTGTGTTGGATGTAGAAGCAAAAAAAAAGGAAGAGCCAACGTCCACAGCAGAGAAAGTAAAACTCCGGGGGCGATCCTTGCGCCCTAAGAGCAGTTGACGGAATGAACAATTAAAGGGAGGTAGGGTGCATCGCCCAACTGAGGTAGTCATATATCCACGACTACACGATCTCGTTAGAAGCACCGATGATCAACATCGCCATCTGGCACTGTTGGGGGATTTCAGGATGCAAGCAGAACACTGGAGAGCGCAACTTCGACGATATGGAAACTTGTGAAAGTTGGTGAATCGCATGTGCGGCAGTCGTGGCTGAAACCTCACAAACCGTCATCGCATCATCCTGCGTGAAAAACATCTGAATGATCATCGTATCTACGAAAGGTACATTTCGTGGGAAAAGGATCCTCACAGTCTATTCTTCGGTTTCTGCAGTTGATCTACAGGCCCGTAAGTGTTGTTAGATACCCATGTATATCATTTAAGCGGCCGCCGATCACTGCATCGTAAGTACTTCAAGAGGGATGGATAGCATTGAATGTCCCACGCGTGGAGATGAGCATCTTCTTCATCTTCCCTCAACCGGAACCTCGGTACTGTTGTCCAATCGAGATGGTGCTCGGGGCAGCCGTCGAGGGGTTGACAGGAGACTGAGGGAGGGTATATGGGATCCAAAAGGTAAGGCGGCTCGTGGCACGTGTCCCAAGGTGAGCTGGACCATGCTGGAGTGCGTTTGGCTCCCTGTGACGGAGAGTGGCCGCCTTTCGTCGAGATCGGCGGGCGAGAATCAGATACAACAGATACAACAAAAATAATAGCCACCAAACCGCTGGCAGCCCCAAGTGCAATTGGAATGGTAAGAGGCGATGACCTGAATGAGGTCAATTCCATAGTCTCGTAGATCAACCGAGGAGCATCACTTACTTGGCCGAGTGTGTTTGGGCCGGATTTGACAGTGCAGATGTATATGGAACTAAACTAGCAAGGGTTTGGGTTATAGGTATTGCGGATGTTTCAACCTGCCCGTTGGATGTGAAAGTGGAATCGGAAATGATTGTGGTAACACCGGTGTGTAGAATCAAAGTTGCACTTGTATCATCAGGTGCAATAACGCTGAGCAGTTCAGCTCGCAGTAAACACGAATATGTTTGACACTACTCACCGCAAAGGAACGGGCGTCGGTAAAGAAGTTAAACTCTTCTGCCTGTTGGATATTGTTAACGTAGAGCCCAGAATGTGGCGAATTTATACTTACGGAGAATTGAGAAAGTGGCTTGTCCATGGATCGGTATCGTTTACAGTAGTTCGTGTAGCTTTCACATTATTCTGACTATCTGGATCGGCAACACTCGGGATGATGACGGAATTGGCGACTTGGAAATAAAGAAAGACCACAAGACGCCCAAAGAATCCCAGGTAAGCCTCGGCGGAGGAATTATGTGAAGATCGTTGGATAGACCCCCAGGAAGCCATAGAAGTTTCAGTGAGGATTGGAGGGAGGGAACAAGGAGAAGCCGATTATATGGGTGTCTTAGGATTGATGTGCAACATAGTACGGGCAACTTTGCTTGACAAGAGGTCTACCCTGGTCCCTCGTTGTCGAGATGAGGTGTCAATGAGGCCTCGCGTGAAACAGAACTAAGAAGGCTCCTCTGAGGCCGGACTCTCCCAGGAGGCCTTCAACCATATGTCCTTGCAGTGCACATCTGTGCCCGTCACTACTGCAAATCATCAACTGTCAGAGTACTTGCCACTACAGAATCAGGTTGATAGAGTTCATGAGTGCGGCCTCAGTCAAGACTAGTCAAGGCTCTGAAGACAAACACCGTCAGCCGGAGAGATCGCCACAAGATCGCCGTGTGGATTCCGTTGCAGCTGCTCACCAAACAGTCACCGTGACTGTCGCTGTGGTACAAACACTGAAACAGAGACACATAACACGTCTGGGTCGCGGCTGTTTTGTGCTCTTTGCGTAGTCGATGTCCGACTCGATCCTTTTGTCCGCTGGGTCCAACGCCCACGGGCAGCTGTCCAACAATTCTCTCCATGATGCCCACTTTTTTTCTCCCTGTTCCTTCACCGGTTGCCCGCCAGGAACTCTCCCGAATAACCGAAAACTTGTGCAAGTAGCCTGTGGTGCCAACCATACGATAGCGCTCCTGCAGCGCGACACTCCCGATGGCGAACTCATCACGGAACTTTGGGGATGCGGAGATGGGAGCTCGGGGCAGCTCGGTCCTTCGTACGCCAGCGACGAGTCCACGTCAATCTTCCGGCAGCTTGATCTTGCATTGGAGCGAAACAGGATCTCTGAATACTTGCCAAAAATGGTTTGCGCGTCCTGGGAAACGACTTACGTGGTGCTGTCGGCCCAGGGGAAGCCAGACGTTCTCATCTCGATGGGGGCAAACGATTTTGGGGATCTTGGAATCGGCGCGAAACGGGCGGGGAAGCTCCCCGCCAAAGATTTTCACCTAGTTCAATTCGATCATCTCGAGATGTCATTGCTCGTTGTGGAGTCGATGGCTGCTGGCCAGCATCACGTCGTCGCGAAAGTCAAGACTGCGTTGCAGGACGGCACTCCAGCTGACATAGTCGTCGGATGGGGCACTTCCCGGCACGGACAACTGGGGGCCGTAGGCAAGCCTTTCCTTTTGTCCCCGGTCATCATTCCTGGACACCTCGGCGACGCAGTCGTCTCAGCTGCTTTGGGGCTTCAGCACACGGTCTTCCTCCACTCCTCTGCGACATTATCTGGCCTCGGATCTAACAGAAAGCACCAGCTCGAAGGTGTGGACATCCCTACACACGTGCGAGGCGTTGACTGCACCTGGAACGGGACGTACGTCGTCACCGGGGATGAGCTCTCATGGACTCTTCTTTCTACGGGGAATAACGCCAATGGCCAGCTCGGCCGGGGCGACGCTCCCGACACTCGCGTCGCGTTTCCGTTTACATCTGAAACGCATCGCCTGCTGGACATAGCGTGCGGGAGCGAGCATGT
The DNA here is from genome assembly GCA_029204085.1 of Mycena sp. CBHHK59/15. Classification (NCBI taxonomy): domain Eukaryota; kingdom Fungi; phylum Basidiomycota; class Agaricomycetes; order Agaricales; family Mycenaceae; genus Mycena; species Mycena sp. CBHHK59/15. Next base: position 120,879 of record JARGXW010000260.1, on the reverse strand, counting down.
CCTCGCGTCGTTTGTCGTGCGCTCGTCTGACGCAGTGGAGGTCTGGGGATGGGGCTGGAACGAGCACGGGAATTTGGGTATTGGGACGACAGACGATGTACGCGTACCGATCAGGATTTGGCCTCGGGAGACCTCAATGATTCCTCAGGGAGCTATTACCATCTGGGCTGGCTCAGGGACGAGCTGGATCGCCATTCAATAGTTAGAAACCGTCAATCTGAGTCCATGTACAATGTGGTCAAGAAATACAAGCAAATCCGGGATATAGCAGTCAAGTGCAGATAATCTCATTAGTCGCTATCCCTCAGGTCGAGATCTTCATGAATCTGGCGAATAGTTGTTTCTTTCAGCGTTGCAAGCTGTTTGGGCCTCAGGAAAATGCGTGCCACTTGATAAGCATATACTTACTTTTCCTATAAGAATCTACAGCTATGAGCATCAGCGAAAGCGTCGTTGGCCGTATCGGCCGCTCACCTGAGTCGCATCCTTCGCCTCGTTGTACCGGTGGAGAAGTTTGATGTGCTTTTTCGCGATGGCCTCTGCGTCTTGGTCCTCCCTGAGGGTGTGTTAAAGCCACGAAATATTTAGCGCGTCTAAGAATGGCACCCTAGTTCTTTTTGGAGGCTGTCAACCTCGGCTTGGAGGGCAGCTATACGTGCTTCTTGCTTCTGATTCACGGTTAGTGCACCTCCAATTACTGGCTTGTGTCGTACTTTGGCTGAAATTGGGGCGTGCATGGAGTTGTTGAGCAAGATACACGTTATTTATTGATCGCGTCCGGAGCAAGCACGACTAGACACGTCCTCCCGAGTTCACTGTTCATTGTCAAATAATACACTTCCAACGTTTCCATGGCCGCCTAAACTTTGCAGAGAATTCGCCGTGTAAGAGAGAGAACCTAGCATCCGGCTGCGAGCCCCAGGTCTTCCACGCTCGAGACATATCATCCAACGTCTCCTGCGTCGCGAATCCGCGTTCGAGCGCTCGCGAGGCGAATCCAGACGAGAGAACACCGACGTCTCCCCAGGAAGAGCTCCACCACGCCACTTCCTCCGGAGTGCTGTAGCACCAGGTGCTGGAGGTTGCTGTGATCTTGCCCCTTGTGAAAAGCCAGCCTCGAGAGCCATGAAAGCAGGCAGCAGCCTGCATCGGGTTGTCCGCCGGCCGTTCGAGTGTGCGACCTGCTGATGCGTTTCATGCTACTTGGATATCCCGCCGTTGTCCGGATACCACGCCAAGGCGGAAAAGTCGGTCTCGCGCTCGGCGACGATTCCCCGGGTTTGGTGACGCGGATAATCTCACGCAGCGCGAGCACCGGGTCCGGGACGTGGTGGAGAACTTGGTGGGCGTGCACGACGTCGAAGGAGTCGTCGGGGAAGTTGAGCGCTAGGACGTCACCGATCGCAAACGCTATGTTACTGACGCCCTGCGCGGCGGCGCTCTTCCGGGCCCGCTGGAGAACGTCTTCTGTGGAGCGCTCAATACCGGTTACATGCCCGTCCGGAACGAGTTTGGCGAAGGACGTGGTCATCGTTCCCGGACCGCAGCCGACGTCCAGGATGTTGGGCGAGAAACTACTCAGTCGTATGCGGCGGAATTTTCTGCGGTGCGCCAGGAATGTGTGCGCAGTACACATTCATGGTGGCCGTGTGTATAGCGTGCAGTCATGCAGAGTAACTGGACAGGTAGTATGTAACTAAAGAGAGGCGCAAAAAATAGGGGGCGGTGCAGCCCAGATCCAAAGATAGTGATGTGGTCTGAACATGGTTGGAACAAAAAAACATAGCATACCAGGCGGGAAAATCAGATATAGGATCTGCGTAAGTGGTCGGAATTTTTCTCTGGGATATCAGACAACAACGTTGTATTTTTCTAGGTCCTTCATCAAGGTTTCCCACCTTCCGCCATGCCAACTGGCAATCTCCGCCCATTGCTCTTTACTCAGGACCGTTCTGGCCCAGCGCAGGAACCCCGCAACCAAAATGTCGGCGTAGCATATGTTCTCTCCCATGATATACTTGCTGTTTTCTCCATTTTTACTGATCCAGGCATCGACTTGTCCAAATCCGTCGTTCACTTTCTGCCACGCAATCGAGTGGTCATCGCCTTGAGGAGTGACATCCTCCAGGCGCTGTCCGCCAAACAGCGCTTCCCTGGTGCACCGGAAATAATCCTGACTCGCTGGGTTGAGTACTGGCAGAGTGGCCGGCAGGGCGTAGGAATAGAGCGGGAAGAGGGTTGCTTCGAATGCGGTCGTGAATGCATAATGTAACGCGGTGGTTCCCTCGGGCATCAAACGGGGTAGGCTCGGATACGCGGAGTCAAGGTATCGTGCGATTTCAATAGATCCTGAGACAGCAATGTCTGCAAGAAAGCGGCACGTCAATACGAAATTGGATCAAAATCAGCTGAGCATGCGGGAGGCACCTTTTGCGGGATCGTAGATGACCGGCAGCGTGTAGAAGGGTTGGCCATCTGGTTTAGTTCCAGTCGATGCTGCACCAATCTTCTTGCACAACGGCTCGACGTCGAGAAATTCAACCCACACGGTTTTGTGCCGAATTCCTTTGAAATTCAGGGAGTATCTTGGTAAACAGCGTCAACGAGTCACCATTGACCGAAACTTAACACCTACCTGGTCTTTGCGGTGTTTGGCGAACAAGTTGTGCCAGGGACGGTGGATGGAAGGTCGTACAGAGTGATGACGCTCGACATTCTCTGGAAACAGTCTTTCTGGCCAGATTCGAGCCAGAACCATGGCCTTTATATCGGGCAGCAACCGCATCGAGAATTAAAAGGCACAGGGCATATGCAGATTGTTCAGCATATTTGGGAATCTCCGTTGAATCCGTAAAAACCTAAATCAGCCTGGTTGCATCAGGTGACCAGAACGACGAGGAATGCGGCCTAGATTGGCCATACGAGTGAGTTGGCGGAGAGAAGAAAGCTGCGTTTGACTAACATCTTAGCAATGAGTGTTAAGTTATGGCCGAAAGCACGTGCAGTTCACCGACGAATGCGGCCAAGATTGGCCATACGAGTGAGTGGGCGGAGAGAAGAGAGCTGCGTTTGACTAACATCTTAGCAATGAGTATCAAGTTATGGCCGAAGCACGTGCAGTTCACCGACGTCAAGTCAACCTCGTGTGTTGCAACTTGCCCGTGCTAGTAATCCGTGATTCGCTCTGACAGCACAGCGAAGTGCCGCAGGAGTCGAAAAAAAAAAGAAGACATTCCCTTTGAGTAGGAGTCGCACGGTTGGAGATGTGGTCGGATACCGATCGGATGGCATTGGGCCTATCCACGTCGCAGAGATTGCAGCGCTAAAAACACAAGTGTCTCTCATTTAGATAATAGCTGGACAGAGCTCGGAGGATTGCGTTGAGTGTGAAACTCACCCTCCTCAAAACCTGACTATGGCGTGGGGAGCGCACTAGTATAGATAACAACGCAACAGAAACTGATCGACCGAGCCAAAACCCAGCACATGCAGAGGACATTTCAGCCAGAAATCTCCATTTTTGCATAAAGTAAACGATTCTGGGAATGTTTAGTGTGGCGGCGGAAATCAATGTCGCCAGCGAGAGTACAGGACAAGAACCGAACTCTGAAGAACCCGTAGCTGCAGGCCCAGCATGAACAAACAGGAAGGCTTCCAAGTCATCCCTTCTCTGAAGACTGTGGAGCTCCGACGATGAGTATGTATGTGATGAAGGTGCGAAAAGAGGCATCATATATCTTCCTAGATGCCTAGGCCTTCAGGCTTGCCTGACCACCCAAAGAAATGCCCCCTAGAAAGGATAATGACGGAACAGATGATTTGGAATTCATCAAAACAGAAATGTTCATTCAGGCTACGACTTGACCTGCATCACCTGGAATCCAAGCTAAGGACGAGCTGACTTAAGATGAGAATTGGTGTTGAACGCGAGTGAGTGAATGCGTTGAAAAGTGAGTAGAGGTCCCGTGAAGCTCCAGCCAAGGGTTGTCCGGGCAAAACCTTCAATTTTGGCCTCAAAAAGCTTATGTTTTGCGCAGTTTCTGGCCTGAAAAAGCTTATATTGGACAAGGGTCTTGGAATGCCGAGATGCCGATGCTTACATCCACACAATTGTACCAATTTTTCGGCACCTCTCGGAGCCTTCCGCTGTCCAAAATCTCAAAAAGTTGCCTCAAAAAGCTTAATTCCGGACAAGGATTCGCGGATTTTGGCCTCGAAAAGCTTATGTCCGGACAAGGAAATCCCCAAATTTCGCTCTCAAAAAGCTTATTTTCCGGACAACCTTTGGCTGGAGCTTCACGGGGCCTAGTCTCGTAAACCAGACCTTATATCAAGAGGTGCTTGATCTCTGGATCTTGGACTTCGATTATGTCAGCTGATGGCTCAGCCGATGATGGCCGACACTTGCTCAGCAGCCCTCCAGGCGCGATTCAGCACACTGCATATATTCTTTTCACATTACAACAGTCACAAATAGTGAGCCAGGTATCTTACCCAGGTACTTAGTTGAGCCTGGGTTTGGTAGAAACATTCCTAGTGGGATTTGATGAACTGATGGCAACTGCCTTTTGGGGGGTCGTGGGAAGAAGTCCAAGGATCAAGCACCCCTTGCCTTATATACTCTAATCTACTCTGATGCCCGTGGGATGATGCTGAGTTTGAATATCATGACCCATGACGCGACCGACATCATGGCGCTCACACAGTTGCTCGGCGGAAAGAACTTTTCTTTTTGGCCACCGGCAATCCGTTTGGGAAAATCATTCGCTTACATAAGCGTGATCCGGCCTTTCCGATGGCAAACTCCCTCTTAGATATGTTCTCATCCTCTTCTGCTGCTCTGACTCCTGAAGACTTTGAAATCTGTTTCCAGGTACTAATACAACCATATACCTCTTTTTCTGAGCCCAGAGACCACTGTATTCAGATAGAATTGGCAGTTCATCTTTGTTTGTACTGGTTATCACTGGATTTGCCACTGATTCAGATCGACCTAGTATGGGCTCCCACGGACTCGATATGGACCCAGAAACTGGCCCAAATATTATTTTAATTGATTCTATGTGTATTCTTGGTAAAAACTTCCCCGAATTCAGGTCAATAGATGTCTCTCTTGGCTTGAATTTGAGCTACAGCAGAACTTCAAAAAATCTGTTACCAAGAATACATGTAGAATGATTTATCATGATTTATGGCTCAATAAACTGTGCTGTAGCAGGGCCGGGCGATTTTATACCAGGTTTATCCATCGAGGCCTGAGATTTTGGCAGAGCGTCCAAATTGGGACAGAACGGTGATGCCATCAAAGTCCCATAGCATTGCCGGTAGCCATTCTTTTTTGAACTTTTATTCGCTTTTGTAGAAAAGAATTGAATGTGGCGATAAATTCCTCGTAGTGGGACTCTATAGCCAGCTCAGAGCCTGCAACTCATGAAATTTATGGTTAAGTCTCACTAGATGCCTCTCAGGAAAGGCCTTTATTGACCTGGCTCTTTCAAGTATATAAGGGTGGCGACAATCGTTGACCATTACACGCCTGGCGGAGTCGAAATTTCAAACTCAGGATCATCCCACGGACAGACCAGTCAGGAGACTAAAATTTGAGCTCCGCTTGAAGCTCGTTGAAACCCCGCTTCCGCACCAAAACGGTGAACCTCTGTTGCCCTGAACTCGAACGTTGGAACTGCCTGGCTCACCTTACACGCTCTTTTAGAGGCTGGCGCCTGGAAGCGCTAACGGGGGTCTCCAGCTCGTCATTGCTTTCCCTTCGGTCGCCAAGTTTTGACCTCTCAACATGAGTGCTACTGAAGTGCGCCTTGGCACCGTTGTGGAGGTCTCGGTGGGGCGGGGTGTCGTTCGTTTCGCTGGAGCAACCTCCTTCATGGCAGGGAAATGGATTGGAATTGAACTCTATGAACCCAACGGGAAGAATGACGGCTCGGTCGGTGGTGTTGCGTACTTCACCTGCAAGCAAGGCTACGGTATCTTCGTTCGCGCGAGTCAGATTAAGGGTACCTTTGGATCGGAGAACGATGTACGTTCTTTACGCGACGTGTCGTGTTCTATGCTCAAAGAAATTATAGCGTCCCCCTGCGGTGACCGTTCGTCCGTCACTTGGTCACCAGCGAACCCCAAGTCTGCGTGCCAACTCTATTCGCGCACCCTCGACTTCCTCACCCTCTCCACGGTCGGTGAGCCCCGCCAAACCAACCGCAACCCCTTCGCCTGTGGCTGCCGCGTCCCCACCGAAACAGCGTACGCTGCTCACCATGCCGCCTCGCAAGTCGCTCCAAACTAGCTCACCTCCTGCACGCAATACCGACTCCCCGGGTAGACTGAATGGGGCTGCCTCTGGGATCAACGGTCCCCGCGTCTCGTCACCCCTCACCATTTCCTCTCCGCGTGCACCCTCACCACCGTCGCCCCAACCGGCACCCCCATCCTCCTTCCAGTCCCCGGTGGCCAAGCCGCCCTCCCGACCGCCTTCATCGCTTGGTGCCGTAAGTTTACCGCTTCCCAGTCATCCTTTATACTCAACGTCTGTAGCCGCCGCGGACAGCCGCCGACGACCAAGAAGCGCAGGAACTCCGCGCCAAGATCCGTGTTCTCGAAGCTAAGCGCGCCGATGACGCACGGCACGTCCGCGAGCTCGAGACGCGTCTTGCCGACGCGGAGACTTTCGTGTCTCTGCGGCCCAAACTCCAGGCGAAACTGAACTCGCAGCAGACCGAACTCATTGCGACGCGTCGGGAACTTGCGGATGCACAGCAGCTGGCGCAGCTTGCTGAAGTGCGGCTGCTTGACTCGCAAGAGCAGCTGGAGATGGCCATGCTGGACAAGGAGGTCGCGGAGGAGAGGGCCGAGGGGGCCGAGGCAGAGTTGGAGGATGTGACGGAACGATTGGCCATCGTGGAGGTAGAACTTGGGGTGTTGAAGGAGGGCGGTGCCAAGGGCGACGAGGAAGAAGAGGCCGGGAACAAGTCGATGTCGGCTGGCAAAGACTCGTTGGCGTACATCCAGCTTGAGAAGCATAATGAGCGACTGAAGGAGGCTCTTCTACGGTATGTCGCGATCTACGTCGTAATATTGCTCGCTCACTTTTGTTAGATTACGAGACATGTCGCAGGAGACAGAGCAGGAGCAGCGTAAACGGATCACAGAGATGGAGAAAGACATTGTTGGGCTCGACGATCTACAGTGTACGTTTGACTTTCGGCTTACCCAGAATCTGCGTTCTAATATTCTGCAGCCAACTATGAAACAACCCAAATCAAACTGGCCAATGCGGAAATTCAAATCGAGGATCTGAAGATGCAACTCGACGATGCACTAGGTGCAGAGGAAATGCTCGTCCAACTGACGGAACGTAACCTCATGCTTGGCGAGGTGTGTTTAGAACGTCTTGTTTTTTCGTTTTTGCACTCAAAAACTGCGTAGAAAATCGAAGAGATGAGGATTACAATCGAAGACCTTGAGGCGCTAAGAGAGCTGAATGACGAGCTTGAGGAAAACCATGTGGAAACTGAGAAGGCCATGATGGAAGACCTCGGTTCGTTCTCAGTTTATTTACTCCCGCCGAAATTCATCTTGTTTCGAATGCAGAGGCCAAGGACATGCAAATCCGTGAACACGTGCGTAAGGCCGAAGCATTGGAAGAGGCGTGCGTCGATCTCGAGGGAACCATTGGGCAGTTCAGAGATCTAGTCATGCAACTGCAAACGTATGTGTGGATATCCAACTTTAGTGGCGTTGTTCTTACTCGCATTATACCAGCGAACTCGATGGCCTCCGCGCACAAACACAAGTAGCGCAGACCGAGTCCCAGACAGCTGCATCTCAATCCGCAGCAATCATGTCCCTGAATCTCAAACTCCAGTCGTCCGCCTCGAAGAACCAAGCGAAGAATATTGAGCTCGAAATCAAGAGGATGGAGGCCCGGGAAACGCGCGAGCTTCTTAATATCGTCCAGGTAGCCCATCTTTCCTTCATCCATCATCTCGAAAGATCTGAACTGGGCGCTTTTAGCCATACCTGCCCCAAATATACGTCGAGACGGACAGTGACGCTACAAGCTGCTATCTGTTCTTCCAGCGGTTGGCGTACAAGGCCGATTTGATCACCACGGTCGTTTCGCAGAATAATGGCTTGCCTGACTCCCTGAGTGGCTCTGTCTCCGATGCGCTTGTCGGCGTCTGTGATGTGAGCGTTAATTTGTTGTCACTTGACTAGACCCCCTAAAGAATGCTCTAGATGCGCGGCCGAATAGCCGCTCTCTCAACGTTGTGCAAACGCTTCACGGCAGTGATGCGCAGATGCGATGTCGAATCATTCCTGAACATCGGCCGGCTGTATCAGGAAATTGCGCCCATGGAGAAGCGTTTGGATATGCACATCGATCTCTTGCGGAGGGACGAGTTCCGCGAGATGGAGTGTGTCAGCGATGTTGTCAAGTACGGTTCTTTGTGTACCGTTCGTTTGTTATGCTCATCCATTCTCCCCACTCCAGGATCAGTGCACAATTCGACCACCTCGCAGAAACGTACTTTAATGGATTCGACCACGACCTGGGAGAGCGCGAGCTGGGGTATCTCATATCGTTTGACTTGGATCTCGATATCTTTGCTGCGTCGATCGGAATGACCAAGACTTCTATCGCTACTCTTGTGCAGGATGATGGTAGATGCTTCTTGCGATCCTTGAGTCTGTGCCTCATAATAGTGACTAGAAACGGTTTTGGATCTCGGTGGTTACGATATTGATACCGAGCTGTTCGAGCCGCTGCAGCGACTCTTGGACCAATACAAGGGAGCCAAAGCGTTGTCCAAGTAGGTGTTTTTGACCGTTAGCTCGCTGGACACCACTGAGTGTCTCCCTTAGGAAGCTGACTAAGCGACTCGAAGATCTCATACAAGACTCGGCTGCTCTTAAGGCGCATCTGGTGCCGCAAATGAAGGCACTCAGCAACTTTGTACCAGAACTTGTCAACTTTGGTATATCGGTATGTTGCCCCCTCGTACTCTTGTCTATGATTGCTTATGGCCCTTAGTTTGCGCAACAAATCATGCCTCACTTGAGCGACGTGCGGAGCTCCAAGACGCCTTTCCAATTGACCACGATTTTGTCCTTCGTGAAGCAAATTGCTGCTTCTACAGTGGCGAAGGACATCAAACCGGGAGTGAGCGCCTGGGAGGCCATAGGGGAGTCTATCACGCAGCTTGTGCAGGAAGGAAGCAAGCTCCTCCCTCTGACTCTCGAGGCCGAGAACGTGATTAAAGGTGAGTTCTTGATATCGAGTTGTTCCAGCGTACTCATCATCTTCAGTCTCTGGCGTATCCCCTTGGGTCACCCGCGTCGCGGAAGTCAAAGCGAGCACTGCCGTCAACCTGGAGGCTGAGCGTCGCGTAACGCAGCTCAACGAGGAACTGCAGGGCCTCGTGCGAACTCTCAAGCAGAAGGAGCAACACATCCAGGAAGCGACTGTCAAGAACGACTTGATGGAGCGGAAGATGGAGACAGTCAAGAGACAGGCCGATTCAATTGCCGAGAAGGACGTTACCATTGCGGACGGCAAGCGTCGTCAACGCGAGCTGGAGGAGGCGCTCGAACAGGTGCAGGGAGATCTCGATGTGTCGGAGCAGGAGCGGTTGAAGTTGAAGACGCTTGTCGGCAACGAGCAACGACAAGGTTGGTGCTGCAAAGCTTTTTGAGATGTTTTTCTCATTTTTCATTTAGCTTCGGGGACTGTACCTGTCGAGCCGGACAATGTGCCTGTGGAAGGCAGTCTGGAAACATCACACTTACTGGAACAGGTATGTATGACCCCCATAGAAGTGGTCTGTGCTGATGTAGTCCACCAGATCGATGCTCTTCGTGGTACCGTACGGTATCTCCGCACCGAGAACTCCTACCTCAAAGGACAAGACCTGCTTCGCGAAATCGAGGCACTGCCACCTCTCCCAGAACCCGTCAGTCGACTACCTACGCCACCCCTCGATCCCTCGGGTCTGTCCGACTCGGACGATTCCGATTCGGAAGACAGACCGCGCTCACCTCCTACGCTGCGCTCGCTGGCAACGGAGACGAAGATACTTTACCGCGATGTCATCATGTTCTCCTCATCGCCACGGGTCGTTGATCTGTCTGTGCTCAACGCCAAGCGGGCACAAGCCACCGGGGGCCGCGTGTGGATGCCCAAGAAAAGCATGCCTGCGCACCAGGTGTGGGAGCGGAAGATGGAGGCGGAGCGGCTCAGCAGACGTGTGCGGGGGTTGATGGATAGAGCGAGCACCATCGGTGGGGATTCATGACAATTTATGGTTCGACGTTTTTGATTATCTTATTCCCTTCCTGCATGTTTTCGATTTGTCGCTATACCCTGCATTTTATTACCACTATATCGCATATGTTACACATTCAAGTAGAACACCATTATGGACCGGATAATACCAAAGCGTTGGCGAACAAGTGTACGTTGGGAGAAAAAAACATGATCTCGAGCGCGGATTACAATTATATTGTATCCTCACGTTAATATTCTCACCCTCAGTAGATTCACGATTAGTATTACACATCAGTGGGTGACTTTCCATAACGATAGAATAGTCCTACGCAGTTTCTGAGCTAAGGTGCCAGTGATGGGATCATTGTGCTAGATATCTAATACATTGCCAGCATTCGACCTGTGTTTCCATAAGAAAATAAAAGTAATAATATTTCGTACATGTAAGAGTCTGGAATAAAATCAGAACCCATTAGGGCCACGCAAGCCTCGAGAGGCAGTCGGAGTCTCATTGAACTGCCCAAAATGGGTCGTTGCATCTATGAAAATCTGTTTGGGGGTCACCAGCCAGTGAAACACCACCGGCCAGTGAAACAGTCAGTTATCATGCCTGATTACACCCCCCATTTTGAATGTTAGACACCACAACAATTATGTGATGTTAATATGCATGCCATGTATCTGTGTAGAGAAGTTGGGGCTCCTGGGTAACCTAAAATCAAGTCCACAAAATCTTCTTTCCAGATCACGCTCAATTGAGACTTGACTGTTGATCTCGATTGACCATTTATAGTATTTTGGAAGGATTTTTAGGGGTAGATTGAGGCCGATGATGACTTGAAATATATTTCACAAAGTTATTCTCCCTGAGCTGCAGTCTTTAGACAGTTTCACAATTATTTCAATGACTGATGAGTTTAGCTGCTTTAGCAGGAGTCCGCTTTGGAAATGATCGGTCACAGGCGGCGGCCCATCCAAATTAGGAAGTCAGTCCGCCAAAAAAGTCGTACTGTTCTCGACGGGTTCAACATGGTCGGCCACACTAAATCGAATGGAAGAGTAATGTTATATGTTTATATGTGATTGAAAGCTCGAAACGTAACCAAAGGAGCGCATTTATGCCATCCGGTTTAAGCGCCCGTCCGGGAATCTCCTAGTGGCATTTCTTTGCCCTGGCTCTTGATCAGTTCTTCCTTAAAAAATAAGATATCTTGGGACAGTCATATTTACATTGAATGAGATAGTTTTGTATCTTGGAATCATCTCAAATATCCTAAGCAAAAGCCAGATCATGACATTCGATCGACTGTTTCACTCGCCGGTGGATCACTGTGCATTATTACATAGAGTTCAACCCGCCTCAGAACTTAGAAGGCTGAAAAAGAATATGAAAAAGCTGTCAATATTCAACGTTCAACTTGGTTTGGGACTACAGTAAAACGGCGATCGGAGAAAAAGATGTGCCCTCTGAGAGGGTCGAACTCTCGACCTCCAGATTGTATGATTAGGTAATCACTCAGGCTATGAGACTGGCGCTCTAACCAACTGAGCCAAGAAGGCCTTAGGAATCTGGCTTTCTGATACAATGAGAGCCTGGGGCAAGCTCTCTGTCCAACAACCAGCAAAAACGAATAACAGGTTGTGGAGAAACAGTAAAAACAAAAGTTGATGTGGAGTTGCTAAAGGCCCCAAATCCTAAAAATTTGTTGTGATTTGTTACCAAGTATCTAGAGCACAGAGTGGCCATAGGTGGCCACGGGATGAGTGTACAAGCATACAGAACATGTTTCTCATAGGCAGAGTGCAGGGTGACCATTCATGGCTGTGGAATGAGTGTTTGAGCAGGCAGAACATGTTTCTCATAGGTGGAGTGACTCTGCAAGCCAGCAGACTGTGTATTTTGTGGTTGCTTGTGGACCAAGTTTCTAGAGCATGGGGTGACCATACATGGCCACAGAATGACCGTAGGACCTTGCAGAGTGGTTTTCTGGTGAGGAGAGTGTCATGGACTGAGTGTAGTGGGTGCAGAATGACTGTAGAGTGGTTTTCTGTTGAGCAGAGTGTCATGGACTAAGTCTAGTGAATGCCGAGTGAGTCTCCAGTGTCATATGAAGTTGTGGACTGAGTCTAGTGGTCGTGGTGCCATATGAAGTCGCGGACTGGGTCTAGTAAGGGTTTGAGCTTGTCAGCTGGTGTCTTGAGTATGCTGCATAATGGTGGGCAAACATAGTGCAGCCTCACAAGGCACTGTAGAAATGGGGTGTGGGCATCGGCCAGAACATGGGTGCTATGCAGACAGGGCATGGGTGTCAGTATGCTGCACCAGCAGAGTGTAGGTGCAGTGTGTACAGGGCACAGGTGCAGTGGTGTGGGCACAACAAAAGCACACTTCTACACCACTATTTTGGAATGATGTGGCTGGAACATCAACTTGGGGATCATCAGTGACAATTTTCTTGTGATGTTTCTGGGAGATCAAATGGTGCATGTCCTTGGAACATTATGCGGTGTGATGGGGACTGCAGTTCTACTGGATGCAGGGTAGTATTTGCAAGTAAAGTAGTGTTCGTCCTCTACAGGGAATGAATTTTACAGCCTTAAGTTGCAATGGAAGGCTTAAGTCTTGTGCTAGTTAAGAATCCCCTGTGCCTGTTTGAATGATAGTTAGTTGGCTAATGTGATACCTATGATACACCTGATGGGGGTCTGGAGTTCCCAATAATACTGTTTCGCACTACTGGTACACAGCAGAATCGTTTCCAGTTGTGTAGGAAGCACTAGGTCGCCCTTTTTAAGACCCGTATCCTTCACTGGTGTGATGGGGACTGCGGTTCTACTGGATCCAGGGTAGTATTTGCAAGTAAAGTAGTGTTCGTCCTCTAGAGGGAATAAAATTTACAGCCTTAAATTACAATGGAGGGCTTAGGTACTGTGCTTGTTAAAATTTCCTGTGTGAATGAAAGTTAGTTGGTTAATGTAATAGTTATGATCCATCTGATGAGGTCCGGATTTCCCAATAATATTGTTTTGCACTACTTGTACATGGCGGAATCGTCTCCACTTGCGTAGGAAGCACTAGGTTTCCCTTTTAAGTCCTGTATCCTTCACTGGATGTGTTGATACGAATCTGGGGCCTTCCTGGAGGATAGACAGTGAATTCTGTTCTACAGGCAGAGCTGTTAAAAAGCCAATGTCATGATGCAGGTTCGCTTTGTAAGCCTTCAAGGATGTGTAGTTTTTATGGGTTTTAATGGAATGGATACTGTCTGCTTTTGAAAGCAGTGGAAAAATGATGTCTGCAGGTCTTCCATCATGCTCCATGGTACCGTGACTGATTAAACATAGAAGGCAGATGCTTCAACAGGCTACATGAAGGATGTGGATGGCTCCTTGGAGGGTCCACACACTTCGAAACACTAATATTGTTGACAGGTTTTGAAGCAGAGAATGGATCTGGGTAATTGATTTGTTTCCGCACAGTTGTTTGGGGTCAGAATGGATCTGTAGCAAGGACTGGCACCATACCAGAGCTCTTTTGGAGCTTTACGGTATAAAATCTGTTGGTGGGCAGTGCCTCTCAGGACCTGGAGAGGACTGAAGAGTTTGTGAAGTGCCTAAAGGACAACACTTCTGGGGATTATTCTTGTTCAGAATGGAGGATGAGTAAAGAAGAGAGCCCCTGGTGACCAGTGAACTCTATAGATTGGCAGGTTCCTACCATTCCGCTCTAGTCTAGGACAGTAGCAGAAAGCGGGGGAGTTTGGAGATGCTTTCTCCAGATACAGTAGGTGGTATTTATACTGTTTCTAAAGTCCATGTGATTTTCCTTTATTCCGACAACTCCATTCATCTTTCCGACAATCGGGAACAGGTCCCCCTCTTCCCACTCTACTTCCTAGTCATGTGGAATCATTGTATGAGCTTGTGGACTTAGTTCCTAGTATGCGGAATGGGTCTGCGAGCCAGCGGTATGTCTGTCGGACATGTCAGAGACATCTGTGGTGTGTATCTTGTAGGAGGAGTGACTCTGCAGTCAGCTGAGAATGCAATTCTTGGTCGGACTTGGCTATAGACGATCACGGAGCATGGCAGAATGATCCTGAAGCCAGTAGATGGTGTAATTGTTGGTCGGACTTGGTCGTAGACAGTCATGGAGCATGGCAGAGTGACTCTGGAGCCGGCAGACAATGCAATTCTTAGTCGGACTTGGTTGTAGATGATCACAGAGCATGGCAGAATGATCCTAAAGCCAGCAGATGGTGCAATTGTTGGTCAGACTTGGTCGTAGATGGTTGCAGAGCGTGGTGGAATGATCCTGAATGCAGCAGACAGTGTAATTGTTAGTCGTACTTGGTAGTAGACAGTTGCAGAGCATGGTGGAGTGACTCTGGAGCTGGTGGATGATGCAATTCTTGGTCAGACTTGGTTGTAGACAGTCGCAGAGCGTGGCTGAGTGACTCTGGAGCCAGCGGATGATGCAATTCTTGGTCGGACTTGGTTGTAGACGATTGCAGAGTGTGGCGGAATGATCCTGAAGCCAGCAGACGATGTAATTGTTGGTTGGACTTTGCTGTAGATGATTGCAGAGCGTGGCAGAATGATCCTGAAGCCAGCAGACAGTGTAATTGTTGGTCAGACTTGGTCATAGACAGTTGCAGAGCATGGCGGGGTGACGATGCAATTCCCGGTCGGACTTGGTTGTAGACGGTCGCAGAGCGTGATCTTATGTGTAGGACGTTACGAAAGGAGACTGTGTGGGTTGGTGTCTTGTCTATGTTCACAATAGTGGGCAAACATAGTGCAGCCTCACAGCAGAATATTATACAGACATTCTGAGGACCACCAGGGACATTTTATTTGGATGTCCTCTGAGTACTTTGAGTGTGCATCCACAAACCACCAAGTCATTCCATCAAATGTCCATGTGCATCATGAACTCAAGCTCTGCCACCCATAAACTTGAACCATTTTTGTCATCTCATTGCTTTATTCCCTCTTAATAACCTCTTCACCCCCAATCACTTCCCACCTCTTTCCTCTTCAACCTCACACCACCCATCGTACCCCTCAACGTACAGCATTGCTATGGTCCATTCAGCATCCTACCACTATGCCACCATATAGTGAGCACACTACACAGGTCTTCACTGGCAGCCACTGCAGATGGCATTGAGAGTCTGGCCTTAAGGTACACATCCTACCTGTTCCCATTGTCACACCATTCTAAGTACCATTAGCTCAGCCCTACCTGTTATGCCATATCCATTGCACATGCAGTGGCAATGCTGAGGTGTGCATGTGAGGAACTGCACTGGGGAGCCCTTATGTAAGCAAGCCACTCCTTTTGCTGTATGCTCAACTCTCCTCAATTATGCAGTGGCATTTAGTCTCTTGTTGTCCCCCTGTTGTCCAGACTTGCATCTATGTAAACTACCTACTGTGTATCTAGAAAGTGCAATTGAATAAATCTGATTTTCCCCCCAATTTACCGGATTTTAATTGTGCCTAATTGATCCTCCTGAAGTGATCAAAGTGATATCCGAGCATTGGTGGCTGTATATCAGCATGGAATGTCCCGGGGACATCAGAGCTAGAATGTCCCAGGAGCTTACAGATTCTGGGCTGCCTGTGAATTGATGATCTAATGTCCAGCAGACATCCATGACTGTCCCAAATGGTGTAGGCATGACACTGCTTGAGTTTTATGTTTCCTTGGCATTTTAATAAAAAGATGGCCAATCAGCAGCAACTCTCCATATGTCATCAATTTGCACATATGTAAAATCTACCTCTGTAGCCATCACATGTAAATTTTACATGCCATAACTTTTCCCCCCCGTATGATTCAACGCGCGCGGTGCATGAGGCCATTTCCTAAACATGGTGCATCATGTAAAAGACATTGAAGACAGCAACAGGATCTCTTGAGTTCTTAGTCAAGATCTTGAAGTTAAACTTGAGCTTTCCGTGTCTTGAAGGTCCTGATACGGGCCTTGAGCATCGCCAGTACGAGTACCTCCCAAGTCTAGTCCCCATACAACCTCAACGTCGTACCGAAAACACTCCCGTCTTGAACTTGGGTCTTTGAAGGTCTTGTCGGCACCAACATCTTGAGGGTCTTGTGCATCACCAACCAAGCCCTAGAGATGCCAACCTGCTTTGAACATCGCCAGCGCAGGACAGGCACTGGTTTGGGTGGCTTTGACTATTGTCCAAAGTACTCATGCCGAAGGAGCGCTCCCCTTCTTGGCAACAGCAAGAGGTGGCATTCGGCAAGCCTTCGGGAGTCTTGTACGGTCTTGCAATATCAGGATCCTGTGCGAAGGATCACTTTGGTGGCTGCGGGTTTTGCGGTGTAGTGACTGTTCGAGTCCTTGAGGATAACAGATCATGAGCATCTGCTGCATCTGAAACACGTACCACATGCCAGCCTATGCCAGCCGCGGGCTCAGCAGCTGACATGAAGGGGTGGCATCTGAGGCAAGCAAAAGTGGCCACTAGCGACGATTGGCGTTGATGTGGTGCAAAGCGTGGGTGCAACTGCGAGTAGGGCACCATTTAGTACACAGCGGGCAGATTAAAACGCGTTGACAAGTCACTGACAGTACTAGGACGTTGTCGACGAGACCAGGCCAGAAGGAAGCGGGGACTCACAAGAGGGCTGAGGGACGCACATGCCGGCTCTGTCGCTCATAGAAGGTGGCACGACCCATGTTGTAGATGCGGGAGAAGAGGGAGCTCATCACAGTACGGAAGAAAGCCTCTGCTTGAATGTGATTACATAAACAGCTTGCGCTTCAGTGATCATTATGATGTCATCGATTGCGATCTATCAACAAGCTTACCTTCCTTATACTCCATGTCCCCAACTCAGGGCCGCTCGAGCTTGCTGCTTTGTGCTCGGGATTTCAGGTAAGGGCTGCAAGTGTGTTGGTGAAATATAACCATAAGAATTGATTTGCAAGATAGCGAGATAGCAGAGCATGTGTGTACACGTTAATTACTCTACAGAAGCAACTATTAGATATAGATATATCGTAAAGTCCAAATCAAGTGAGCTTGCAGCCCATCACCCGCACTAGATTTAGGACCCTCAGTCAGAGGTCAGATACGGTACAGGACGGGAACATACCAGTGCCATCCGGTTCCCCTAAGCCGTAAAGCATCTCCATTGGATGGAATACGAGGGAGCTGGATCGAGGTATAAAAGGACAGACCAATGCGCGGGATGGTTGAGCAGTCAATCCAGTGGATACGCTAAAGCTGGAGACGGTCATGTTCCGCTTCAGCGCCTGCAAAGTGATGCGCTGGGATCTCCAGTTAGTCTGCGATATAGCCGATGTACTGTCCAGGTGGTCAGAAATGGTCGTAATAGAGAACCTAGATCGCTTACGCAGCAAAGACACCCGTCGTTGGATGGCAGTCAAAAGCAGAAAGTCCGCGGGGTTGCACATCCCAGGTCATGGCAGCGACGTCGGCGCCTCGAAGATCCCACAACTTAACCTTTCCATCCAGACTAAAGAAAGGTCAGACTGTGACGGACAGATTTTTTTAAAATGCGACCAACCTCGCCGACAGGAACTGCGAACTTGTTGTCGGATGGCACCGCACGTTCTGAACCCAAGATTCGTGTTCCACATAGTTCCTTACGACAGAGTTTTCTTCCTCAAGCCGTCGGTCAAAGACTTTGACTTCTCCGTTGGCGAAACTAGCAGCGAATATTTGTGATGGCCCGACGTCGCAAACGATAGCGGTGACAGGGCTTTCTGAATTCGTATCCAAGTCCTGGGCGAGCAGCATGAGCATGGAAAATAAGTCGGCAGGATAAACCACTGACTAGTGTAGGAGTCTCCGTTTGAGCGTCCCAGACCTTGATTATGCGCGAGTCTCCGCCGACAAGCAAGATCCCGGCAGCCTGTTTCCAGTCCATGACTACGCCTGTACCTTGCCGAATTTGTACGAGTTCGTTGAGGCCACGGAAAGCGCTGACCATCTGGACGGGTCCTTGGTCCACCGCCGGATCGTAATTCCGGTACAGGCGAACGACACCATCGGCTAATGGATAATGTAAGCAGCCATCAGAGAGGTTTCAAGGTGTCCACTTACACGACCCCGTCAGTATGATTCCACCCACATCCTGGTTTATCACCTGGAGCGATGTCACACTTGTACCCAAGGGATTGCCATTGTGGAAGGAGCTCAGCCGTCGGCGCTGCGACCAGTCCCAGACACTGCAAATAGCGTTACAATGCAGTCAATTCAGGTGAAGGAAAGACGAACCTGACCACATCCGATTCGTTGGCAACGAAAAGATGCTTATCGTACGAGTGGAAAGCCATAGTCAAGGGATGGCCCGAGACCTGCAGCGTTGTCACTGGTCTATCCCAGCGGCATGTTTCTGCCGAATGTTAACTACCGTCGATCCTCAGGTAGAGCGCTTCACGCACCGGCAACGTCAATATGCAGCCGAGTTTCGTCAATCACAGTCTCGTTCCGCTGCTGTCGCCAAAGTTGGTAATTGAATTGAATGCTTCCAGGCTCGTCCGCCTCTGCTTGCTAAGAGGGACATCAGCGACGACTTCGTCCAGGTAGAGAATATTTACCCTCATCTGCGGCTCTGTAAAGTACTCACTACACCAGTCAAAGAACGTGCTTTTGAGTGGCAGAACGTCCGCCATGCCAACACCCGTCCCCAAGCCCAGGATTACACTGTTGTTGGAGTCCATCGAAGAAAGACTGCTACTGGGACTGGGTGCCGAACCGCCGTGGTGGTGACCGCGGCGCGAACCAGACCGGCGGCGCGCCATCAGCCGCTCCATATCCTCCTCCACAAGCGCTTCTATGACATTCCAAGCGAGGAAGTCTGCAGGTGGTGGGTGTGGCGCATCGAAGGAAGCACGGGGAGATGGAGGTGCGCTTCGTGAGGCGTGGTGGTTGTATTGAACGGGTTGTGCAGGAGTGGAGAGGTCCGAATAAGGCGAGGCGTACCGAGCCAAGTTCAAGTTTGGCGAAGGAGGACGTGGGCTGTCGAGTTCGGGTCGCTGTGTAAGGGCCTCGGCGGGTGTTGGGCTAGCATCCTCCGCAGCTGGGAAGGCAATGCCGTTGGCTAACGACTTGAGAGCGTTGGCAAACGAGGATGTGCGTCGAATCGTGTTACTGACGCCGGTAGAGATCGTACTGGTCATGGTATCCGCACGGGAGATGCTGGGGCGTTGGGCCGGGGAAGGCGGAGGGGCGGCAAGGGAAGGGGAAGATGATACAGTGGAGACTTGCGATCCGACTCGGGGACGAGGCATGGACCTATCCGGTGTCGCGGGAGGAACGTGCAAAGACGAGGATTCCAGCCGTGCAAAAGGCGACTCGAGGAGAAGCGCCATAATATAGTCGACCACCGTCTGCGCGTTCGTAGCGACCTCGTGATATGGATCGACGGAAAGATCCAACAGGAAGACGAACATAGTGAAGAATGAGGACAGATACACTCGCTGCTCCGCCTGCTCGTGCTCGTCTTCGAACCGATCCAGCCAGTCCGCAACAGCCTGGCTCGTTATATCGTCTTCGAGCGAGTGGTAGCTCCCTCCCGGACTCTTCCATTTGCGGTCCTCCTCCCAATAGAGCCATGCACAAACAACGAAAAAGCCACGGTACTCTTTCACAAGGCAGCTGAGCACGACAATGATCTCCTTCCTGCACATGGGGCTCGCATCGTCCTTCATGGCGAGCGTCGCACCAGTGACGACAGCCACCTCCATCTTGAAGTGTATCCTCTTCGATTCGAAGTGCTGCATCGTCCCACTGCCGCCGCCACCCCGCTTTTTCGGGTTTGCGGAGCCACTCGCGCCCATGAACGTCCCCAGCGCAAACAGTGCTGCGCACCGCACCTCGACGGAATCATCCGAGAGGAGTTGGATGAGCTTGTCCTGCGTACCGTGGTCCACGCCGTACACCTTGTTCTCGTCGTTCCCGTCCCAGATCTGCCCGATGCACAGCGCGCTCCACTGCCGTAAGAGGAAGTCCGGATCGTCAAGCTTCTCGTAACAGTTGTCGAATACTCGTGCGTGGACGCATGCGTCCTGGCCCGGAGTGTAGTCGCGTGACGCGGCTGCTAGGATGAACGAGCACATTGCCTTGTGCTCGGATGAGTTGGGAAGTGCGGGCTCATCACGCGCGCCGAGAATGGTAGCAAAGTACTTATATCCATTCGTGTTGACCAGGTCGACTTGGACAGTCGGATCGACGGCGAGGATCCGCGCCCAGATGAAGATTAGGACAGGACGGAGGTCCGGACCCGCGGCTTGGAGGAGCTTGCTGATATATGGGAAGATCCCGATCGTCAGCACCAGATGGACGGCCCATGGGCCCAGATCGACAAACTGGGAGAGCAGGATGAGCGCCCGAAGTCGATGGGGCTGGCACAGGAGAACCTGTAGAACGATGGGTAGCTGGTCCGGAGGTTTGCGTGGTACGAGATGCGGTTCCTTAACTGGCTCCGTCTCCGACATCGCGTTCAGACTCTCCGCCGAGCCAAATCGGTCCCCATTGGGAGGCAGGGACATCGGCCCCCGTTTCGTCAGCGCTGCACCGCCGCGGGATATCCACACCTCGAACGCCGTCAGTTGGTCGGCGAAAAAGCGGCTAGGGGTGTAGTTATATCCCTTGTCGCCAGGCAACTTAGCAGGCTGGTTCTGACCAATGCGCCCTGGGCGCGACGCGAGAGTAACCGGAGAGTCTACGACGACGGCGGTACCGTCAGGGGTCTTGTATAGCAGATCGGGAAGCTGCCGCAGGCACGCGTCGACAGCGAGATCCCACGTTGCCCAAAGCGCGTGAGTGTTTGTCGGCGGGAGTGGAGGGTAGGTGTGCGGGGTGCAGTGATAGTTCTTCATAATTCGCTCAGCTAGGAGGAAGTTGCGAAAGAGCGACGCTATAAGCAGGTCGCATCGATATAGTCGTGTGAAGACGTCGCGCGAAAACGTCGTCCACGCGATCGTGTCGGTGATCGCGGTGAAGATCCAGTTCAGCTCCCCCAGAGGTGTTTTACGATCTTTGAGATCGCCGGGGAGCTGCATGACCATGTCGGCGGTGATGTTGTTGGGAAGTTGGTGGTGCATGATGAAGTATCGGAGGGCAATATCGATGGGGGAAGTTAGGCACGACGTAAAGAGGTCGGCAGGAAGTTCGGGGCACGATGGGAGCTGCTCGTTTGCAGCACATGCTGCAAGCTGAAGTGACTGACTAAACGGCTGAGTTCCATCAACGGGACCGCCGTGCATTAACCTCGCCTCGAGATCGCGACGTTCCGCAAAGACGGTGAAATTGTGGAGGAGATGTCCAGCGGCAGAGCAATCCCATATATAGATCCCTGGTGAGCCGAGCCAGGTCTGCACCTCTTGCAGAGACACCGGGATGTATTGTGTGTAGTTTCGATTGAAACACCACAACTCTCCGCTCGCTGTCGGTTTCGGTACCCCGTGTCCGTTATAGTGGAAGAGAACGGCGTCGTCTTTCGCCTGCTTGCGTAAAGATTGACACGATCGCCATAGATCATCGTAAGATGGATCTTGGACCGCCTTGTACATGATCTTGAGACTGAGGCCCTCGAACTGGTGCTTGAGATTCGCGGCTATAGCCTCCATTGCCTTCTGCGACGGCATGGTGTGCGGATCGACCCACGCTTCGAGGACGGCGCACGGGTTGGTTTTGACCACGTCTGGCGGATCGACATCTATATTGAGGCACAAGACCAACGCCGCATTTGCAGTTTTGAGCTTTCCTGGCGAAGCGCCGCGCCATGGTATGGATTTTGACGACCATGCTGGTGGCGGTGTGGGGTTTCCACAGCTGAGATGACGTTTTGCTGACCAGTAGGGTACTGGAGGCGCGGAGGCGGTATCTGTGTCGACCGCGATGTCCTCCGAATAGTGGGTTCCGTTCATCAGAAGGCCATTCGGAGCCGAACGTAAGCGGTCTCGCGTCTGAGAGCGTTCATCGGACTGGGAGCTAGGGTAATCGCTCGCACGCTCAGTCGAGTCCGTAGAGTCGTCTCTCGGCCATTCGCTACGACCTCCACCACCTATTTCAGTCAGTTTGGACTCAGGCAAGACACGGCTGTAGAACTAGCTTACCCGTCATGAAAGTGGGTCTTTTTCGCTGCCCCTGCCTTGACTGAGACTCCATCAACAACTTGGTGACAATGAATGGTGGCCAAGCCTGAGGCCTGAGAGTCGTCGAAGATTCGAGAGGAAACGAGGACTCGCAGAGCACTTACCAATTGGGAAGAGTAACAAACACGACACGCACACGCATCGATCTCTCCCACGTGATGAGAGGTTGAACAACTTTTTCCCGAACAGTGATGCGGTAGTATCTGCAGGCCAGCTACTTAGTCCCAGAAAGCCTCTGACTTTTAGGAGTATTGGAATCTCCCTCCATCGGTCTTTGTCAACTTATTTGAATCGAGTTCAGGCGGCATCGTCTCTAATTCTTCAGCTTTGGCTAGTCGGAGCACCCGAATTAATTGCGTTTGACGTTTCAGGCTCACCATTCTCCTTCAATCGCTTGAAAGTGAAGACTGAGCCTCAAGACTTACTTGGACGTTTGTTCGCATCGCGGTGACGGGCACGTGGGATGGATGGATTTCCTCATCCTTTGCCGCAACTATTGCCCAGAATTTTGGCGTTCCCATTGAGGTTGCCTTTATACTGAGCACAACTCAGCCACGCCAAGTCCACCAGTTATACACACTCGGGGAGCGCAGAACTGCCTGCCTAGTGGAATTGCATACTCGGAGGCGGAGATCAAGCGCGCCTCAACGTTTCAATACACCTACCAGTTCTTACATCCCTGAGTCACCAAGGGGCTTGCTGGTTCTACCATGGTCGTTTGTTTCCAGGAACACATGCAACCAATGTGACAGGGAATCGGTGCTTCCAATGAACAGATCAGCTATCAGCTCGGCAACTCCCTGGAGGGCCATCGCAAGTTCGCAGACATCAAATAAATCAGAAACGCCTAGATCGTTCAAAATCCTCTCAGTTCGTCTCATTTCGGTCCAAGGAAGGTCCATTCACCAAATTAAAAACAGTGCGGCGATACTTACCCTAGCTCCCTGTGGCGTTCAGACATGTGTGTCCGAATGTAAGCTGGTAAAACCTCGGGGGAGTCTCAATGCGAGGGGCGAGGGCGTAAACCCTGAACACGCGTTAAACGCCCGGGGAAACTACTGTCGTACAACAGACAGTGAGGTTGCTTCCATCTCATTTCTTTCTTATCCTCCGATTTGCTGGTGTTTTCGGTCCATTAGCCAACTCCCTGCCTCGCCTTTTCTTCGACGTCGTCGGAACGCTTGTCAAAGGCAGACTTGATATTGTGATCATATATGCATGGCGCTATCATACGTACTACTGTACCTGAACTTCAGGGCAATTTTTTTCCAAAATTTCTTCAAAGTAGTAGTTGCTTACTTTTTTTTCGCGGATGCTAACTTGTGGGTGCATGTTCTGACGTGAAATTGGTGAGGCCCAAGTTTTACCGTTGTGGACAGATTGTGGAGACGCGTTTCTCCCCAGTTTTTGGGAATTGAAATCTTCAAGAAGCAGAGACCGCTCGGCCCGGTCCATCACAACTTGGCATGGTTACTCGAAGTGCGCATAGCTGTGCTGAAAACAACCCGGGTCAAACTCACGGCTGTTATAGAGCCTTCCGAGAACGTGCCGTCCTGAGAGTGCAATAGCACCACAGCAGTGGATTCCTGTGGAATTGATATCGAGGCGACTCTACTGAGACCCTCAGTCTTGTTGTTACGCTACTTGCGTGTTCCGCACAGAGATTAATATTGGGGTAACCAATGCAAGGTAAGCCGCCGCTGGCTGGGTGACCAAACATTAACATGGTTAAGCCGAAAAACATCCGCGGATAATAACGACAAAGTCGCCCGGCAATTGTTGGCTTGTCTTGTCGTCTCTCGGGCAGGAACGAGACGGAAGTGGGGACGCAGTTCCTCAAAAAGAAAATTTGCCGATGCCTACAGGCTCATGGTGAGAATATGCCCAAAAACGCGTCGGCGTTGCGTCAAGAACAGAAGCTTCCTTTGACGCGGAGGATTGTCGGAGGCTGAGAGAGATTCTCCAGGAACCCCATTTCTCCGATCCTCAGTTTGCCTTAAGAGCAAACCGATGCTGTAGGGTGATGTCCTGCCGACCTTGACTCTCTTCAACGCGTCCCTAAATGGCGGCTCCTCCTATTCGCAAGCTGCCTGCCGACTTTCTATGGGGTTTCGCAACTGGTGGGTTCCAGTGCGTGGCGGCGGCCATTCCTCAATGACGCGTTTTTGGGCCTGAAACTGACCCTTGTGATTAGCGAGTTTCCAAATTGAAGGCTCGACCAACGCAGATGGTCGAGGGAAGTCTATCTGGGACGATTTCTCGAGAATACCTGGGAAAACTCTTGACGGACGCAACGGGGATGACGCTACGGATTCGTACAAGCTCTGGAGAAATGATGTTGCGCTGCTTGCTCAATACGGCGTCAAAACATACCGTTTTTCCCTCTCTTGGTCGCGAATTATTCCGTTAGGGGGCAGGAACGACCCCATCAATCCCAAAGGGATCGAATTCTATTCTAATTTCATTGACGCCCTGCTCGCAAATGGGATCGCTCCGTTTGTCGTGAGTAGTTGTTCCCTTTTTTACAAGCTAGTTCCACGCTCAGGCTCCTCAGACGCTTTACCACTGGGACCTTCCACAGAGTCTCCACGACCGATACGGGGGGTGGCTCAACAAGAATGAAATCATCCAAGACTACGCGCGATACGCTAGAGTACGTCCCTACCTCAAGGAAGTTACATTTGAATCAATATTCTCTTCCTCAGGTGTGCTTTGAAGCCTTTGGTGATCGCGTCAAATACTGGTATTCTTTCTGTTCGTATATTCAGGAACTCTGCTGACCAGACTGCAAGGTTAACGATGAACGAACCTTGGTGCATATCTATCCTGGGATACGGCCGAGGTGTTTTTGCTCCCGGAAGATCAAGTGACCGGACGAAGTCACCAGAGGGCGATTCTTCTACGGAACCTTGGATGTAAGCTCCACGTTTAGGCGGCGATTTACCGCTGGATTTAGGTTATCTTTGCGTTCATGACATTTCCTATTCAGTGTTGGTCATAATGTCATTCTGTCCCACGCGAACGCCGTCAAGCTCTACCGGGAAGAGTTCAAACCCGCCCAGGGTGGACAAATTGGCATCACATTAAATGGCGACTGGCAGATGCCTTACGACGACACCCCCGAGAGTACGCCTCTCACCATTCATTGTTTCCGCTTTGAAAGGCTCATGTCTGCCGATCCGTAGATGTCGCAGCAGCCCAGCATGCCCTTGATGTCGCCATTGGTAATGACCAGTCTGCCGTATACGTGTCGCCCTGCTGACCTGTATCTCCGATGTTTTTGCCTGCATGTTTAGGGTGGTATGCGGTAAGTCAGACCTCCTTGCAGCCATCCATCCTCCATAATCAATGCCGCCCATGTCAGGATCCCATTTATCTCGGCCACTACCCGCCCTACATGCAGCAAATGCTCGGCAACAGGCTGCCTCAGTTTACCGCGGACGAGCTGGCGGTGGTGAAAGGCTCATCTGATTTCTACGGCATGAACACATACACAACGAACCTTTGCCGTGTGTCCTTCCACCTTCTCCGTATCTGGATCGGCCGTTAACCGCGAGCGCAGGGGCTGGAGGCGACGACGAGTTCCAGGGTCTGGTCGATTACACCTTCACGCGGCCTGATGGGACCCAGCTCGGCACGCAAGGTATGGTCTCCGACTGTGTTCCGACGTCGGAGCTCACCCCTCACGTTTAGCACATTGTGCGTGGCTTCAGGACTGTATGTGATTACTACTAGCGCCAGCATCAACGACTGATCGTGTTCCGGACGGTGTAGACCCGCAAGGTTTCCGCGACGTAAGAATAACTTAACATCTCTGATCGAAATGTATTGACGCACGTACAGCTTCTCAACTACCTCTGGAAGGTATTCATGGTTCATATCCTCGTTCTGACGGGCATGCGCTGACATTCCTCCCAGAGATACCGGCTCCCTATATAGTAGGGGCAGCGTACTCCACAAAGTATGCGTTGACAATTCTTCCAGCGTCACGGAAAACGGGTTTGCTGTCAAGGGCGAAAACGACCTGCCGAAGGAGTTGGCAGTAAAAGACCTCGACCGAGTCAATTACTACCGCGGCGTGACTGCTTCGTTACTCGCCGCCGTCAATGATGATGGTGTCGATATCAGATGCTATTTGGCTTGGAGTAAGTCGAGCAATAAACCCAAAACAATCTCTTATCATCTCTGTTTCAGGTCTTCTCGATAATTTTGAATGGTATGTCTCCTTGAATTTTGGAGAACATACTCATCTCTATCTTTGATGAAGGGCCGACGGTTATATCACTCGTTTCGGCATAACATATGTCGACTACAACACCCAGGAAAGAATACCGAAAGACTCTGCCAAATTCCTCGTCCAGGTAACAGCGTCTCATATATACGACTACCGGATTACTCAATCCTTCGTCTGCCAGTGGTTCAAAGATCGTTCCCAGATGACAGAAATGACGCCCTCGCTGAAACAACTCATGCACAAGGCGAGCGACGCAATGAGTATTACGAGCACGTTGTCGAAAGGCGACTCCTCCCTCAGCACCATCCCGGTATCGTGGTTTGCTCAGCTGAAGGCGTGGGTCGCTAGATACATCATCGCACTCCTTTCACTCGTTAAATTGAACATTTTCCGTAGATAAATTGGGCCCCGTCGCCGACTACCTAGCTTGCAATTGTGCTGATATCTCTACTTGTATATTTTACGACGCCTGAATCTCACGTATTTATGATCCTTGTACTTTGAAGCGCGACTTCTTGGTGGTCAAAAGGCGGTCTCCAAGCTCTAAGGACCATGCCTGTTAAGATGGAATCGGCCCCGCGAGCCCTCCACTGACAGCTACTGCAGGATATGTGTAGTTGGTATCGGAACGGGCCTTTTTCGGAGATGGACCATTGCTTCAGATTGTGATCACATACATCGGCACTATATTGAGACGCGAATGGCTGGCTAGTGCTAATTTCAGATGGCCAAGCCACTATTAGGCGACGCTTTGACAGTGATCTCATCACTCGGCGAAATGCTGGAACAACCTCAGCCTGAGTTCTCTTCGTGCGCGGTACCGGGCATCACAGAGATGGTTTCCGCGTGCCTGGCCTCACATGCAGAGGTCCGATGTCCATTAATGATGCAGCCGTCCAGCAGCCGTTCAGAAGGCGAGGGAACTTGAACTCCGCCGCCGGAGCGCCAGAGCTAATCCAGCAGTGCACACACACGTAGATTATGCGGCAAATATACTGAACATGCCACGCGATCTCCCTCACAATAATTGTGGAGATTGCGCGGATTGTGCGGATCGTAGCCACTTGTATTCTCGCAAGCTTTTTCTGTGACATTTGGTGACGTGGACTCGCCGGCTCGGAAACTTCAGTGCTCACCAGGCTAAGGGATCCGTATCATTTCAAGTCAAGCCGTAAATCCATGATCAGGGCTAGGGCCTAGGTAAGACTCAACATGTTGAGAGAAAGTGATTGAAGTTGCTCGTAGCACCTGAGTACGTGTTCAAACTTGGTTCAAACCCAGATCTGGTAGTG
Source organism: Mycena sp. CBHHK59/15 (assembly GCA_029204085.1). Classification (NCBI taxonomy): domain Eukaryota; kingdom Fungi; phylum Basidiomycota; class Agaricomycetes; order Agaricales; family Mycenaceae; genus Mycena; species Mycena sp. CBHHK59/15. Next base: position 92,910 of record JARGXW010000260.1, on the reverse strand, counting down.
TATTGGCAACTTGAACCAAGCTGAAGTATCCTAGGGTGTCCGAGCAGTTTAGATAACCGGTGGTTGGTTTTATCGAAAGTTTCGCTTGGATTATGCAGGCACCAACTTTTCGTTGCTTGTTGTATGGTGATCACAGTGATGACGTAACAGATTCTCACAACTTGAGCATCACGCGCGCCCCGGAAACTAGAAATTGTATTCCAAATTCTAGGGTTAGGGTTAGCCTTATATATAGGAATTGATAAGATTAGATATACCGTATAAGGCTAACCTTAACCCTGGAATTTAGTTTAGGATACAATTTCGGGGTCCCTTCATCGGTTTCTGGTGTGACGGTGGTCACTGGGTCTCTCATTGTTCTTGATCTCTCATACAGAAATCGACTACTGGAGGCTCTGGTGCTATCTGCAGAATTGGCTCTAGATTAAGCTTAAAGTCTCTCATATCTCTGAGCTCTTCGAGCTTCAAGTTCGACTCGGAGCGGCGGAGCCTCTCTGGCTGGCTCGTAGTACTTATTCGTACCACCGCAGTGGACTGACACCGGTATTCTAGTATACCGTTGCTCCAAATTTGCTTCACTCAAGCCTTTTCCTATCTTGGAAGAACCTCATTGAGCGTAAGAGGAAATTGTACCAGGACCCACAGGGACCGTCTACAACATACCCAGTTTTGGGAATTGGATTCCGATCAGCCTCTGAAGTCATCGCGCGCTGTGTTAAGATTGGACTGCCAGTGCCTAAGACTTTGAGCACATCTTATCTGGGCCTGGGAAAGCCCAGAACTGTCTCGGTGCCGTCTTGTCTGGGTCTCTTCTCATCGTTGGTAGGCGTTGCTCTTTTCCTCTGAGGGTTCCTTGATAAGTATCTCGCAGCACGGACTCATGCAAGCATCCGAGGCTATATATCCACAACATCGATGCATACTCTATGCCACAGACTCTGGATGTCTGTCGTAGCTCCCACTTGAAGTACAGAATCTATCCTCTATCAGCAGTTTGATCCCCCGATTCTTGTCGATGGCGCAGTGGAATGGAGCTGCGGTGCTTTGGTCATATGTCCAAGGCTGGTTGCTATCCTTACGTATATATTGCTCACTGAATAAACCGCTCGCCGTCGCAGAATGATTTTTATCATCTCACAGATCCTGAACCGCGTCGAATTCCATTACGTGCTGTCAAATAGCTCTACCCTAAGGAGCGCTGACTCCTTCATATGGACAGCCATACATGGGAAAAAATGAGTTTCGGCGCCCGTCTCTATGGTGAGATGGGTATTCTGCCAAACGGTCCTCCCAAAATGGATGTCCAAAATAACATAAATAGCGGCAAGGAACTCAGAGATTTACTGTACCGCAGTATCAAGACAATGAAATCAGTTCTCGCTCTCCTTGCTTCTTGTGTGGTGTTCGCCGCCGCACAGAATGCCCAGATCGACTCTCCCACTGACGGCACCGTCGTCGGGCTCGGGGAAACCTTAACCGTTCAACTTGAGCGTCCTGTACGTGAATTCAAGCTCGATCGGATCTTGACTGATGTTGGACACTGTTTCCAGCGGTTCATTGGAGAAACCTCTGTGGAAGTCGGTATCGCCATCGCTATCCAGTCGTGTCCGATCAGCCCATGCAGTCCGCCATCGAAGGCTCTGGGAACCGTTCTCTTTACTGGGCCATTCACGCCTGCAATTCACGGCATCCCGAGCAGACCGTACCAAAATTTCTCCGTCCCCATTCCGGATAACTTTGGGACCGGGAGAGCCCAATTGAGCGTCAGCCGTTTCCACCTGCTTGGAGTCAGTGTCCACTGTCTGGGAACGGAACCAATTCTGACCCGATATATCTTAGAAAGCTCCTGTCCCAACACTACAATTTTTGACTGTCGAATTGGAGGTTGCGGTCGTCGACCTTCCAATTTGATCGGAGTTCGGAGTGTGGATAACTTTTTCTCTCCCTTTTCTACTGCTAAGGAGTAGTACGCAATCTAGGATTGACTGCATAAATTTAATACTGGCGGCACCGTACACATCTGTTTTTATCATAAAGATTGAAACCAAAATCCCAGTTCATCAGTTGTCTTTTTTTTTTTTTTTTTTTTGATATCCCGGTCCGCCTTTGGTCCACCTCCAAATCATACAGTGCATTTTCCCTCAGAATCTTTTCGAAAGAATTTGTTTGACTGTGGCCTCTGTGTTGTTTGGCTGCAGCCTCCCGGTTCTGACTCCCAAATCCCCCAAAGTTTTCCTTTATGCCCTCATGGCCCCCGCCGCCGCTGGTCCATCCTGAGCTTCATTTGCTGCACGAAAAATTGCAGAATGTCTACGATGCTCTTTTGAATTTCCGTCCACTCGCTGGTTCTCCTCCAATACTTGATTCGTCTGTAGGTAGCGATCCGAATGATGATGGGCAGTGGCTACGGCACGAAAATATCCCAGGAATCAAGAAGCTACGGGAATCCATAAAATTTGATATAGACATCTTGGCAAAGGCTGGCCTTTTTCATGCACTTTGCGGAAACTCTGCTTATGCCGCTCATCCTCCAGTAGTTTCTCTCTGATCCTGCTTCAGAACGCGAGCCACCGATCTCCACCCATGCGCCATATCTGCTCGCCGTATGGAACGAAATTTTATGTGCACCACGATCAATAGTGTCTGTGTTCAAATTCATACAACTCAATCCCTGTGAAGGGACAGATCGGCGCGAGCGCAAGGCCCGCAGGCCACCGTCCACGAAGGTGGATGTCGTGGCAGACAATGGCCGGCGCTGGATCAGAATAAATACGTGAGTCGACGGACGTCCTTTCCACTCGCTGGTTTTACGCTCGTTCCACCAGGATCAAAAATGCCGGAATCCTTGCAGAATTTCGCGAAATTGACTCCTACCTGACCGATTCCGAATCTGACTCAGATAACCCGGACTACAGGCCAAGTCTGGCGCAAACTGAATTCGACAACTCTATTCTGCAAATGGGCCGCATGCTTATCGAAGCTGCTAACGCGAATCCGTTTGAGAGTTTGGACGGGCCTGAAGCTCCCCAGGTTACACTCCGTCTTACCAGGCTAGATCCGTCCCCTTTTCGCGCAGACGGGGAACCGAACGATCCTCGGATCGCGCAAACTATACAATGTCTCCGCGACATGGGTATCGAAGTCGAGCTCGGCGAAAGGCCCGAAAGCGAGGTTCCGATGCCAACTTTGAGCGCTTCTTCGTCCCCTCCAGTAGCTCGTCTTGAACCAACGCGCCAGATCAACCTAGACCTCTCCGTCCTCGTCGCGCTAGTTTCCGATCTCACTCATTCCCCATTGCCAACTTCTGTTGAGGAGGCCACAGTCCGGTTTCTCCCTCCGCGGCGCTATCGCGAGTGGAAGCCCCAGGAGCGCAAGGATTCGTCGGTTGCTGAGGTTTCCGAGAACCTGGGAGGGCTCTCGCAGGACATCGTTAAGCACAGTAGGGCCTTGACAACACATGTTCTCCAGGAGATGGGCAAAGGCCTACTCCAAGAGCTGCATGACAATCTCTTGCCCATAATCTCTCGCAGCACCTCAGACCCCTCCGAACGTCTTGAATTTTGGACAAGCGAAGAAGCGCGCGACCGATGTTTGCGGATAGTGTCCAGAATCGGCGGGGAGCGGGAAGTTCGCAGAGCAGAGGCTCTTTTCCCCTCTGATGCTCTTTCGCTCGAAGAGGCAGACAAGATGTTTTGGCAGGACTCTCGCTATCCGGCTAACTTCATCCCCCTCTTGCCGATCAGACTGTATCCAATACCGCCCCTTCCGCCCGTCGAGGCTGCCCCCGAGCCGCACTCCCAGTTCTTCCGATCCATGACAAAGGTCTGCCAGGACCTGTTGGCGCAGGAGGCAGCGGCGCAGTCCCCCGCGTCGAACGGCCGAAATCGCACTCGGACCGTCGCCAGCGACGGGGATGGTCAGTACACACCAGCCAAAATTAACTCGCGGCTGTCGCCGCATGCGGTCAAGAGCATGATGCGCGGATCTGAGTTGGGCTGGACGACCTTGACCACTACCAAATCGAGTGTCAAAGCGCTGTTGAGGGAGATCAAGGCCGCCAGGATGGTGGGGCGGCTTGTTGAAGTGGTCGAAGAAGACGCTCAGACACAACGGGATGGGACAGCTGCGATTTGGATCGTGGATCCGCGAAATCTGCAGTGTTTCATTGAATGATATCTTGTATCTTGTTGGAACGTACACCATGGCTCGGACTCAGTCCCATGGTTTAAATATTAACCCGAATTCATGACTATAGCACGCATCATTAGAATTTTTTATTGCTTTTGACGGATTTTCCTCCGCATGCGATTCTCTCCGATGGCCCACGACCTCAAAGCAGACCTATGTGTCCTCTGGAGGTGCTCCGATGGGCAAGTCAAGCTCCTGGGTAGATAAAGATCCTGCGTCTGAAGCCTGATCAGTTGACAGCGCTAAGGTTCACCGTTTGCCAGATGGAGACTCCATTAATTATCCTTCAACTTCAAGCCCCTGGGCGCTGCGCTCGATGTTGACATGCAATGTAAGCGACGGTCGTGAAGCGTACAGCGCACTGTCTTTGGACCCGAGATTCATTAGTTCCTTTTACCGACATTATTGCATCTAGGCCTCAGTGATATTAAGGAGACTCAGCAAGAATATAAAGTCACCCTCTGCTCAATAGCGGCTCCATTGCAAGCTGCTCACTTCAAGAATGAAATTGCCTCCTTCTTCTCTTCTCGCCTTCTTCCTTGTATTTTCTGGCGTTAACGCTCAGAACAGCCAGATCGACTACCCTACTAATGGCACCGTCGTCCGATCCGGGCAGAATGTCACCCTCACTCTCGAGCGTCCTGTATGCGTTGTGCACTCCTCTTGCTTCCCTCAGGCTAAAATTGGGCCAAACAGCGCCTCATCGGACCCAGCGCAACAGAAGTTGGCATTGCGATTGGGATTAAGTCTTGCGCCAGGATTCCCTGCACTCCCCCTTCGCAGGGTGTGGGCGACGTGCTCTACACAGGGGCCATTCACGCCGACGGTGCATGGGATACCCAGCAAGCCATATGAGAATTTTACTTTGACGATTCCTGCTCAGGACGAGCTTTCTCTAGGAAAAGCACAGATGAGCGTCAGTCGCTTCTATCTGCTCGGGGTTAGTCCCAAATTACAGTCCGCACGTCTACTTTGGCTGATCAACGACGGTCAGGATGCGGCTGTTCCGACCCTTGAATTTTTGACTCTCAATGTCATTGTTAAGGTGTAAAATTAAGGACCGCACGCCTATGGACAGATCCCTGTGCAAGTGTGGGGACTCGGTTGTGTCGAACCTAGCTCATAGTTACTACTTGGTATCCCTGCGAGTGACCACTTCTTAACATCGATTTCTGTCTGCCCATGGAAATGAGTGTCCTCCAGATATCTTAGCAGACGCAAGAGGACTAGGGCAGTTGAACGGGGCGCTATGGCTCAGAATCCTCGTCTTTAAGATAGCAGTATATATGCATTTGTAAGCCAGATGATATCGACAGCAAGCACAGCTACGCTGCTGCAGTTTCCAACAGCAACAAGTTCAAGCTTGGCCCATGACCCAAGTTCGGTAGAAAAAGCAGACAGAGAAACAGGGTTCCTCCTGAGGCTGCGCGCTGAGTCGTTTTTATAATTAGGCGTTCAGGCTTTCCGGTTCGCAGATAAGTATAAAGAAGAGATGTTGAATCCGCGCTTGCCATTTTGAGCGGTGGCGGTGCGGAATTATCCTCTTGTCTACCATGGCGCCAACTAAAAAGACAGGTTCTTCCTCGAAAACGAGGTCATCCACGTCGGCCTCCAAGGTCTCACTAGCAAGAGTCAAAGGAGAGAACTTCTACCGCAATGCAAAGCAGGTCGCCCGCCTCAAAATGCTTAACGGAGGCAAACCCATTCGTGACAAGGATGGAAAAATCATCCAGGCTGCTGCGTTCCAGAAAGGCGAGGACGAGACCAAGCCGGGACGGGTTCAGCCCGACCGCCGCTGGTTTGGTGCGTGCACCTCGCTTTTACTATGGTTCCAGAGAGCTAGATATTTTTTGCAGGCAATACGAGGGTGATTTCCCAGACTGCATTGGACCACTTCCGGACGAGTCTCTTGACCAAGAAAGATGATCCGTACTCGTCCTTCTGCGCCGGAATAAACTGCCGATGGCCCTGCTCGACGATGCTGCGAATCCCAATCTGCGCAAGGTCTGTATTTTTCTGAAGAAAGTAAGCGTTTTCCCGAAAGCTGATTACACCTGCAGCGCCCGCATATCGTCGAAGTGGAGCCTTTCGGCGACACATTCGGGCCGAAAGCGCAGAGAAAGCGACCCAGAATAGAGGCTGGGTCCTTTGACGAGCTCAGCAAGCTCGGTGCGGCTGCAGAGGAGGAGGCTGCGGACGCTGCAGTAGAAAACGGTACAGGCACCATAGGTCCGCAGCCAATTTACGATTCTTATGAATTTCGACAACTAAAGGCTTCGGATAGAACGACTAGCGTCGTCCATTGTCGAGCCACAGACACACGCGGACTACCATGAGCCGATCTACGCGAAAGGGACTTCTCGCCGGATATACGGAGAGCTATACAAGGTGATCGACTCCTCCGATGTCATCCTTCACATCCTGGACGCCCGCGACCCCCTGGGGACGATTTGCGAGTCTGTACTGGAGTACGTCAAAAAGGAAAAATCGCACAAGCAGGTGGTGTTGGTCATCAACAAATGTGATTTGGTGCCGAATTGGGTTACTGTACGTTCATCCTTTCTTCTGTCTCGAGCCGGACTAACTTCGTCTCGGTTTAGGCCCGATACATCCAACACCTCACACCCCGCTACCCCACGATTGCGTTCCACGCGTCGCCCAACCACTCGTTCGGAAAAGGGTCTCTTATCCAGCTTCTGCGGCAGTTTGCTCAGCTTCATTCGGACAAGAAGCAGATATCCGTTGGGTTCATCGGGTATCCCAATGTCGGCAAAAGCAGCGTCATCAACACACTCAAAAGCGGGAAGGTCTGCCGGGTCGCGCCTGTGCCAGGTGAAACCAAGGTGTGTATTCAGATTCCTTGGTCATTCCTATACTGACCAACGGTGATAGGTCTGGCAATACATCACCTTGACGCGGCGGATCTACCTCATCGACTGCCCGGGGATCGTGCCCACCTCTGCACATGACTCGGAGACCTCCACGGTGCTCAAGGGCGTGGTGCGCGTCGAGGCGCTCCCCACGCCATCGGACCACATCCCCACGCTGATGGAGCGGGTGAAGCCCATCTACCTCTCCCGCACGTATGGTGTGCCGCTTCCCGACGCGGACGCGGAGGGCGGCGTCTGGGCGCCCGAGGTGTTCCTCGACAAGCTCGCGCGCATGAAGGGGCGGCTGCTGAAGCACGGTGAGCCGGACCTGGACGCGGTCGCAAAGATCGTGCTGAGTGACTGGGTGCGCGGGCGGATACCGTTCTTCGTCCCGCCGCCGGAACGCTCGGAGGAGCTGAACAAGGCCGAGGCAAAGGAGCGCGCGCGGAAGGCGAAGGGGAAGGGCAAGGCGGAGGACGCGCCCACGGCGGGGTGGAAGGGGCTGCAGGGCGCGGACGGGGAGGTCCCCGGGGTGCGCCAGAACCTAGGTTCGATCATGCAGAAGAATACGTTCGTGCCGGAGGATGTGCAGCCGCTGGATGATGCGTTTGTTGGTGGCGCTGTCGAGGTGGATGACGCCGCTGAGGTTGAGGAGAGTGGAGGCGAAGATGAGGGTGCTGACGAGGAGGAGGAATTGACGTGGAATGACGTCTGGGAGGGCATTAAGGAGGACACTAGCGCGGAGACAGAGAAATCCGAGACGACTGCCGCTGACGGTATGCTTCCTCTCCATTGTTGAAAAACTTGACTAATTTTTGCCTGAAGACAACTCAGATGTAGACGATGAGGCCCCGGGTAAAAAAGAGCCACGGATGAAGACGAACAAGGTACGTCTAATCTTTTTGTTGCATCACTGTGCGAGATGCTTATTCCGTTGCCACAGAAAAAAGCGGCGAATTTCTACTCTGGCGCAAATGTGAAGAACAAAAATCGGAACAAGTCTGCCTTGCTTAAGTCATTGCCTAAAGGCAAGAGAGCTGAGGGTCGCACCGGCAATAAACGGAGAAAAGAGTAGTTGGCATGCGGGGCTTGTGCGGAGCACTGCATGGGTCTAGCCTGGTCTATCTGCGATTGTTATCGTAGAATGCTCTGGGGACGGCGTTAAAGGGAAATTTTGGGTGTGACTTGACTCGTTTTACGACCGTTTACGTACATGACGTCGCGCAAATCGATTCTCTCTTCAACCGCCACCACCAACTCACAGTCAAATGTCCGTCACCAAAGTCATTGCTCGTCAGGTAGACTTGTATATGTACGGTTGTGTCGGGATCTGATCGATGTGGTGCTCGTAGATTTTCGACTCCCGTGGCAATCCCACCGTCGAGGTTGACCTCTACACCACTAAAGGTAGGCATCTTTTTCATTCATCGGAGAGGCGCTTCGGTCCCAAGCTTGCTCGTCGGTCATGGAATCGACGGCAAGAACACGCCTGGACATCAGATTGGCTTCCTTTGGATTTCTTGTCGCGTCGTGAAGACGCGGTGTCTTCAGAATCTACAGACGCTAATCTGCGTGCTTTATATAGGCCGCTTCCGGGCTGCCGTTCCCTCTGGAGCCTCGACCGGTATCCATGAGGCCGTGGAATTGCGGGATGGTGACAAGAACGCCTACGTCGGAAAGGGTGAGTTGGTCGCGATACTGGGCTCCCGTACTTCAGCTCATTCCCAATCTAGGCGTCAGCAAGGCCGTAGCGAACGTCAACGACATCATCGCGCCCGAGCTCATCAAGTCCGGTCTTGCAGTCACCTCGCAAAAAGAGATCGATGACTTCCTCATCAAGCTCGACGGCACCCCCAACAAGGGCAAGCTCGGCGCCAACGCCATCCTCGGTGTCTCCATCGCTGTCGCAGAGGCCGCCGCGGCTGAGAAAGGCATTCCCTTGTATCAGCACTTCGCCGAGCTCGCAGGCGTCAAGCCCCCTACGTTCTCCCGTGCCCTGCGTTCAACGTCATCAACGGTGGATCGCACGCCGGCAACAAGCTCGCGTTTCAAGAGTTCATGCTTCTGCCCACCGGCGCGACGTCGTTCACAGAGGCGATGAAGATCGGCACGGAGACGTATCACACCCTGAAGAAGGTTATCAGCGCGAAGTACGGCATCGACGGTGAGCCCGGCCGCGTGCGCGCATGTGTGATGCATGTCTCATCATCCTGCGTATCCCACAGCTGTCAACGTCGGAGACGAGGGTGGATTCGCGCCGAACGTGTCGGGCGCCGAGGAGTCGCTCGAGCTGCTCTCGGAGGCCATCAAGAAAGCAGGGTACGAGGGCAAGATCAAAATCGCGCTTGATGTTGCGTCGTCCGAGTTCTACAAGGAGGGTAAGTACGACCTGGACTTCAAGAACCCCAACTCGGACCCGAGCAAGTGGATCACGGGCATCGAGCTCGCGGACCTCTACATGGGCTACGTGAAGAAGTACCCCATCGTCTCGATCGAGGACCCTTTCGACCAGGACGACTGGGAGGCGTGGACGCACTTCACGAAGCAGAGCGGGATCCAGATCGTCGGAGACGACTTGACCGTGACCAACCCCCTGCGCATCAAGACCGCCATCGAGAAGAAGGCATGCAACGGGCTGCTGCTCAAGGTCAACCAGATCGGCACGATCTCCGAGTCGATTCAGGCGTACGTCCCCCAAAAATAGTAACCAGCATCTTGCAGTGAGCTGACGACGATCTTCTGCAGTGCCCAGCTGGCGCAGTCCGACGGGTGGGGCGTCATGATCTCCCACCGCAGCGGCGAGACCGAGAACACCATCATCGCCGACCTCTCCGTCGCGCTCGGCGTCGGGCAGATCAAGACCGGCGCGCCAGCCAGGAGCGAGCGCGTGGCCAAGTACAACGCGCTGCTGCGCATCGAGTACGTTTCCATCCACCTTCCTCCGTATGATGACTGACCGTGTATTTTCCTTTGCCTGCAGGGAGGAGATCAAGGGCAGTGGCGCGACGTTCGCCGGCGCCGACGGGTTCTCCGCGGGCTTGACGCCCCCGGCGCTCCTCAAGAAGTAAACTAACCAATGACCGATGTAAAAGAAGGCCTTGCGGGCCCAGAACTGAAATGTGCTTATATTTTCGGTACCACCACATAGACTTTCCGATTGTACACGCAGAGATAAAAAGAAAAAACTGACTGCACTCTTTGTACTTGCGTCGCTAGGATGTGTGTACGACATCTATCGAACGGTTTGACGGTATATCAGGGGGAGTGCTTGTATGGAACCGCGTCTGCATCTTCCTGCGTTTCTTGAACGCAGTCTTAGACAGCAGTCTGGCCAAAGTCTGGCTCAACGCACTGGTCTTTCGGAGATACTCGGCAACGCCTTTCGGATCAAGATTGAACAGATGATGCACAGCCACGATCGAGACCATGGCATTATCCTCCTTATCCCGACGCCTCCTCTTGCCTACGCCCGCACGCAGAAAATGCGGTCCGGAGAACGACACCAAGCTGCCTTGCCTGGCGCATGAGGACCGCTTACGGACACACAAGCCCCAGCCTTGTGAAACGTTGGACCGATGGATTCCATGCCAGCAAAAGCTGCCAAAGCAGCTTCCTAAAGATAATCACTGATGTACATCCCGTCAAGAATGGCCAGTCGAGATCGGGTCTCACCGGCCCAAACTTGAACCAAGACGCAAAGGAGCTATGTACTGGATGCTCTAGCCTCTCGTATCAGTAACCCGGATAATACATTGTATGGGGGCCGAGGGACAGTTGATTTGACCCACACAGGTACATATATGTGCAATCGCGTATTGTGCGATTGCTCTTTTCCCAAGTTGATTAGCGAAGATAAGCGCCTCTCGTTCCGTCGCTAGTACGTTTTACAGCTGATTTCGAAACCTTGGCTTTTTCCCGCATCAACTTTTGATGAATGCTACGGATTACTGGCTGGCTCTATCCGGCTCCGTCCACTGGCGTTTCAACAAATTCATTATCCTTTGAAACATTAAGTTTCTGAGGCATAAATTTGCAAAAGCGCTAATCCTGATATTATCTTTCCATTCTGTATTTCTTTGGGGGGTTAGAGCCTGCAGACGGCCTGGACTGGGCCCACCCCGAAAAGGTCCGTGATCCGTACCAAAAGCAGTAATCCTTACCATCAAAACTCAGGACGAGCAAAAACTTTTAACCAGTAGAGCATATTTGCAGACGCCAGAAATTTCATGACTCCCGAATGGGAATGAGTGACGCCCAAAGCGACTCCAAAGCGATATGTTTGTGCGTCGAGTCACTCATTTGTCACACAAAATCACAGTAGAATCACATCAATCAAGTGCGTCGGCTAAAAACAATGACTGATGGCAAAAATCTGGCCGTCGATTTTGGCCGTTGCAAATATGCTCTAGTGTCTAATTCAGCATCACACACATAGTCAATGCCGCTCCTTCAGAATCGCCGTGCCCAGAACACATGAGATTACGCTCTGCCATAAATCAATGCGCCAGCAAACTTGGCAGAAATTTGCCTAGACCGACGACCAAGAGTGTTAGATATTCCTGTGCTAAAGGTCGCCATCATATTTCGTTCGTGATCTGATCTTTTCCGTAAGCATACTTACTCAGTCTTGTTGCAAGCCCCCGATTAAGCGTTGGAGTCGCACATCACGAAACCTGTTGGTCCATGTGATATCCAATCCTGCTTGATCTCTTTGACGACAACGAACATAAATGGCCAGTCCTCCAAGTTCCAGATTATTCTTTCAAGTTTTTTTCCCCCTCTCCCACCCTTCTTGTTTTTCTTCTCTGCCAGCCCTTTCCCTGCCAGTCAGGCTCACCTTCACTTGATCGACGCACCTTGGAAATTTTTGGATTCCCCTAGTCAAGATGCTCTCCGCCACTCTTTTGACGCTTCTCAGCGCCGGTCTTTCTTTGGCCGCCCCTGTTAGCCGTCGTACCTTTACGAATCTAGACGCTGCTGCCACTGCCGAGGCCCAGGTTCGGGATAACACGGCGACCCGTGCCTTTTCTGCGACGACTATTAAGGTGGGCCGTCCTGTCATACCGCATTCCTTGGGTATTCACTACACACTATATTTCCGACAGACCTCCGATGGGCTTTGCCTCTCTGTTGACCCGAACTCCGGTGATTTCCGCGAGAATCTTACCCCAGTTTCGACGGTCACTTGCAACGGAAGTGCCAACCAGACTTGGGATGTGATCACCGCCGGGGTTCATAACAACGTTCCTGGACAAGCCCTCATTGTCAGTGCCTTGGTAAGTTTTTTTTTGGCTACCATAATTTCTGGGCGCGATGTTCATGGAAACTAGACCCAGGCATGCCTGAACTTCGACCCTCGCCGCGCTGCGGGCAACCAGGTTCTCCTGTTCTCCTGTGGTGGCCGCGCCGACGGCGGTATGAACAATCGCCGCAGCTCCCGATTCCCTCGAAATCTCATTTCGTTCAACAGGTGGAGCTGTTACGAACTCGCAGCAATTCGCTTTCAACGGCGGTGCAGGCCCCCTTGCTCTGGTGCCCTTCAACAGCAACAATGCTGTCTGTATTACTACAAAGGGAGGCTTACTCGACCAGAGTACCTGCAACCCTGCTTCCGCCTCCGGTGCCCAGGTCAGTCACCATCTTATTAAGCTCACCTCGAAGGATCGGGCTTGATGCTTTGGGCAGCTCTTCACTATCGGTGGAGGAAGTGGAGGAGGCGCAGTTGCCCCTGCTACGACGAAGGCAGCGGCGACCACTGCCGCCGCCGCGACCAAGGTCGCCACCGCCGCTCCGGCTGCCACCACTGCCGCCGGTACTAAGCTCGACGCCGCCGCCGTCGCCGAAGCGCAGGTGCGCGACGACACTGCTACCCGCGCCGCGTCCGACGTCGCCATCAAAACCTCCGATGGCCAGTGCCTCTCCGTCAATGCTAACGCTGGGGACTTCCGCGAGAACCTGATCCCTGTGACCATTGCCGCCTGCGATGGCAGCGCCGGACAGAAATTCGATGTGATCACCGCAGGTAAACACAACAATGTTAAGGGAACTGCTCTGTTCGTCAGCACTCTCGTACGCGCGAATTTTATTCATACAATCCGCAGCCATAGAATGCTAACATGACATAGACCCAGGGATGCTTGAACTTCGATCCGCGCCGTGCTGCAGGCAACCAGGTTCTTTTGTTCTCCTGCGGAGGCCGTGCTGACGGTGGTAAGTTACTCGACCTGTCTTCTTTCGCTCGCAGTCTCACCATCGATGACAGGCGGAGCTGTTACCAACTCGCAACTATTCACGTTCAACGGCGCCACCGCGGGCATCCCCCTGGCCCCGACGAACCAAGCTGGAACCTGCCTGTTCAACAACGCCGGCAAGCTCGACTCCCAGGCCTGCAACGTCAACAGCCCCAGCGCGACTCAGGCAAGCGAGTATTTGCAACTCATCTTAATGTCGAAGCTCAAATCAGCTTTTCGACTAGCTCTTCAGCGTTGGAAATGGAGCAGCTACTCCGGCGACTACCACAAAGGCGGCGACCACTAAGGCGGCGGCGACCACTAAGGCGGCGGCGACCACTAAGGCGGCGGCGACCACTACGGCTGCTGCGACCAAGGCCACTACCGCCGCCGCGGCTGCTACTACCGCTGCCGGCACCAAGCTCGATGCCGCCGCCGTTGCTGAGGCCCAGGTCCGGGACAACACGGCCACCCGCGCGGTCTCCAACGGACAAATCAAGGTATAAGTCCTTCTCCAACTGATCGTCGGACCGTTTACTCATTCGTGAATCGTAGACTTCCGACGGCCAGTGCCTCTCCGTCAACGCCAATGCGGGAGACTTCCGCGAGAACCTGATCCCTGTGACCATCGCCCCCTGCGATGGCAGCGCCGGACAGAAATTCGATGTTATCACTGCTGGGGTCCACAACAATGTCAAGGGCACTGCTCTGTTCGTCAGCACCCTTGTACGCCGACTTCCCTTATTTCGTCACTGTCCCGAGGAGGCTAACATTGTTACAGACACAGGGATGCCTGAACTTTGACCCTCGCCGCGCTGCAGGCAATCAGGTTCTCCTGTTCTCCTGCGGTGGCCGTGCCGACGGTGGTGCGTACTCATTTCATGCCGCCTTGACAATGTCCTCACCCCGCTCTTTAGGTGGATCTGTTACCAACTCACAGCTGTTCACCTTCAACAACGCCAACGCACCCCTTGCGCTCGCCCCGACGAACCAAGCCGGGACCTGCTTGTTCAACAACGGAGGGAAACTTGACTCCCAGGCATGCGATGTCACGAAGCCCAGCGCCACCGAGGTATCTCTTTCTCTTCCTACCAGTGTTCAGTAGAATGCTAACTGGATAAATCAATAGCTCTTCACCGTCACCGCATAAATCGTTGCTGGAGTATTCTACCTTGATGCCCTCGTCGCAAGCAGCGGGCAGCCCCGTTGCCCTTGAGGGATACCGGGATCCGTTGTCTTTACGAGTAAATGCGAAATGAATTTATACCCAAAACAGTGGCAAGAAACGAGAAACAAGTTGAACACTCCTCCGGATTCCTCGATAAAATCACAACTGTGCAATGGTTTGTGTTTTGCCAGATTCTTTTACACCAGAACATACCGTTTAGAGATTTCTAAACAATCCGTAGTTTGCAATTAGTTCAAATTAGTTTGTCCATTGAGGTTCATGTCCAAGGTTCATAGGCTCCGGCTCTCGGGCCCGAGACGAAGACATGACAAATCTGTAATCTTCAACCTTCAACGAACGAGGAACGAGTTTTTCAGTTGAAGCGTCTGTCTAGACCATCTTCAACCTCTTTCTTGGACTTGTGTCAAGCGTGTACGGTTCGATCGCGAATTGCCGGTGTACACTGCCGCTGTCCGGTAATAGTTGTCCGATATTTCTCAATATGTGTCTGCTGACGTCACCCTATACATTCGCTCCAAGTCATGACATCGGCGCGGCGCGGCGACTGTAGCCTAGGCTAGCCTAGGCTTACGCACCTTGAAAGTTGAAACAGGAACGGCATACCAATCAAGCAGAACCAAGCTGTCCTGCCAACTCCGGCGGCTACCGCCAACATATCAAGGCACATCTCCATGGGGTTGGGGTAAATATAAAGGTGTAGCCGCACTGATTGCCCACCACCGGCAGTTTTGATCATGAAGGTCCCCCTTACTTCTTGCTTGTTCTATGCTACTTTATTCTATCCTTGGATTTGCTCTTTTGCTACCGCTCTTCCCTCTACTTTCCAACCTCAAGGCATACCGTTCAAATCGCCCGTGACCGTAGCACCCGGGTTTTCAGCCCATGTCCTGTTCTCTAATTTGACCACACCACGAGGAATAACTCTTGACAACAAGGATAACATTCTTGTTGTTGAGCGTGGCTTTGGTATTACTGCTTTCAGCCCTGCGAGGGGAGGTTGGACCCGAACGGTTGTCATTTCGAATCCCAATTTCACCCAGGGTATCCAAATTTATGATGAATTCCTCTACGTTAGCACTGCGGCCGAAGTTCTGAGTTATCGCTACGACTCGTCCTGTATATGTGTCAAAAGCGACGATGCTCACGTAGTGGTTACTGGACTTCCGCCCGACGGCGGTACACCTTTCGTTACTTCTCAATCCAGTGATACTGACGGCGTTCTGGATTCAGATTTAACCACGCATACTCTTCAACTTCAGCACACTGGGCAGAACATGGCCTTGTTGATTGCCGCCGGGCCCTTCACCAACATAGATCCAACTGCCCGTGATCCTTCGTCAGGACGCTCTCAAATTCGGCGTTTTGTCCTTCCTACCGTGTCAGACACCCCACTTGAATGGGCATCTGGCGAAGTAATTGCGTACGGAATTCGAAACCCTGCTGGATTCGCCTTTCATCCATCCTCTTCCAACAATCTCTATGTCGTCGAGAACGGGGCCAGCATTGACAACGTCACAGGCTTGACAGCCACCTTTGTGAACGACAATCCTGCAGATGAGGTCAATCTTGTAACTTTAAGTGGGGACCTGAAGTTCTATGGCTTCCCGGACTGCACGACTCTCTGGAATCCACAGGCCGATCCCGTCGGGGACCCGCAATACGTGGGACTGGAAAGAGGCGATCAAATTAGCTTGTTGTTGGAACCAGAAAGAGACGACGCGTGGTGTTCTTCCAGCGCAAACAATGTTCCGCCGGTGTTGAGTTTCCAAGTCTGTCGTTCCCTTTTGAACAAGCAGGTCATACTAACATCGCATCAGGCCCATTCCGTACCACTTGACATCAAATTTTACAAGGGGCCCCAAGAGCATTCTGCTCTTTCATTCCCGCCAAGCTTGATCGGCGATGCCTTTATCTCATTCCATGGCTCATTTAATAGGTCGCCTCCGACTGGATATGGGGTCGTACAGTAAGCATCGCTCTGATCACTTAACAACTATTCCACACCAACAGCGATGTATAGTGTCCCGTTCCCTTTGGATCAGACCTACTCGTTTATCATCCAAGCCACAAATCTCACGTCGTGCCCCGGAAGCTGTATACGGCCTGTCGGTCTTGCATTCGGTCGATCGGGTGTCTTATACGTGAGCAGCGACTCGAGCGGGGAGGTACGGGTCTTCGTTGTATCCTGGGTATGTATCATTATCTGATCCCTGGCTATAGCTGTTTGTGATCGAGAGAAGTTGAGAAATGGGAAAACCAGACAGTTCCGAGGATACTTGTGGGGGAAACTAGCAGCCACTTTTTCCAATTGCAAAATTAAGAATATTATAATAAAAGATGCCTTGTTCAAGAACTACTCAAACTGGTGGATGCAGAAACTGATATCGATGTGAGCCTACAAGTTACGAGGCCCTGGAACTGAGCGTGAAGGCGTTCGAGCCCGGCATGGAAGTCCATGATCAACCAGTTGTTGCTTCGGGTAACGCGATGCGTGGATTGCGCACTGACTGTCGATACCGAGAAAGATGGTGCGGAGGTGGGAAAGGGAAGGGATGGAAAGGTGCGAGGGTGGTATAATGACCATGTTCTCATCCTGAAGACTCCAGGGAATGATTACTCAACGTAAATATTACGTTTCTCATATGTTGAAATTTACAGTTGACACGGTTGAATCCGAATATTAATTATTTAATTACTCAACATCTTCCTCAATTTCAACCAACTCCCTTCCTTCTTCTACCATCTCCCCGTTTTTGCACCCGACAGCTTTCACCGTCCCAGAGACGTCAGCACGCAAGACTGTTTCTGTCTTCATACTTTCCAATATAACCACGGCCTGCCCCTTCTCCACTCGGTCGCCCAGCTTCACGCGAACCTCGACGACAAGACTGGGCATCGGCGCTCTCACAGCCCCTTTGGCAGCACTGAGGATGTCCTGACTCAGCGACAGAAGCCACTTCGGCGACGGAAGCACAAGCGTGGTCTTGGATCCTCCGTTGAAGATATGGATTCGCTCCATAGTGTTCGGAGAGCTGGTCGCAGGAACCGCGGGCGCAGGGGGCTGTGAAACGATAGTGATGCGCATATATTTGTCGTTCAGTGTCGAGGAAAGTGTCGTGGGCGAGAGAAGTTGTGCAGAGACGGATTTGAAGTGCGTTTCACCCGTTGTGGTTCGCACAGTGACATCGAAATATGCTGGGCTGACGGATTTGATCTGGACGGTCACAGGTTCTGAGTCGGATGGGACACTCTCTTCCTGCAGCGTAATCGTTCGCTCGTACATGTCCCCGCCGAATCGACGGGAGACTAAGGACGTCCATGGAGACTGCGCATATGGAGAAGAAATCGGATGGTCGCGAAGAACCACAAACAATGCCGCCTGCGCTAGGAGCTCAGCTGTTGGTGTGGGAATCGGCGGGAATAGCTCGTCGAAATGTTTCTACAATGCGAGAGTATAAAACAGATTGTCAATAGTACAATGACGAACTCTTACCGCGATAAACCCCGTTTCAACCTCTTCATTTATGAAGGCTTCATTCCCGGCCAATGATCGCAAAAATTCAACATTTGTCGATACCCCAACCACGTGGTATTCGTCGAGTGCCTTCCGCAACATCCGTAAAGCCTCCGTTCTATCCCTCCCATGGACAACGAGCTTCGCAATCATGGGGTCATAGAAAACGCCGATCTGTGAGCCTTGTCCGAATCCCTCTTCAAGACGGACAGACGGAAGTACAGCCATATAATCGTGCGAAGAGAGCGACGGTATTAGATCCGACTGAGCAGGCGAGCCAGCTGGCAAAACCGGTGGAAACGTAGGAGCGAATATGTGAGTTGGAGTGGGCGTTGCAAGGTAGAAGAGGGGCCCGGAGTCGGGAAGGAAGTTGTTTCGTGGGTTTTCAGCGTAGATCCTGGCTTCGAAGGCGTGTCCCACAAGAGGGATTGACGACTGGACCAGCGGAAGGGGATTTCCTGCCGCGACCTGAAGTAGTTGCTTATCTGAGTTACCACGCAAAATTAATTATACACTGACCTCCAACTGCCATTCGACTAGATCTAATCCAGTAACCTGAGTGCCGATAACACGATGTTGACTTTTTTTGGTGGAAATCAGAGAGAGTTCATCTCACCATCTCTGTAACGGGATGTTCAACCTGCAACCGAGTGTTCCTAAAGCATCGCTAAGTAAGCCCGACTGTACGAACACGAATGGCAGACACCCACATCTCCATAAAATAAAATTTCTCCGTATCCTTGTCAAAAATAAATTCGACCGTGCCAGCTCCGACATAATTAACAGCCTTTGCAGCAGCAATAGCTTTTGAGCTCAAATCAGCACGAAGCTCAGCAGAAAGACCGGGCGCGGGTGCCTTGATTTACGTGAGGCAATCGATCCAACTACAAAGACACCGACGCACCTCCTCAATAATCTTCTGGTTCCGTCTCTGAACAGAACAGTCGCGCTCCCACAAACTTACCACCCCGCCTAGGGTATCAGCAAAAACCTGTACCTCGACGTGCCTCGGGCGTTCTATGTACTTTTCGACAAGAACCGTATCGTTACCAAATGCCTTGAGGGACTCGCGCTGCGCGGAGGATAACGCATCTTGGAACGCTTCGAAAGTAGGTGTGGAAACGGTGCGCATGCCTTTTCCGCCTCCCCCGTGTATCGCTTTAATCAAAACAGGGAAACCTAGATCGGCATTTACCAGACCTGGAAGAAATGAACGGTTCATCAAATATACCTATACGGGTGGCCTCTTCGAAGAGAAATCGCGGGTTTTGATCTTCGCCGTGGTATCCTGGGACGCACGGGACTCCAGCAGCTTCGTCGTCGTCAGTAGAAATTCCAAGAAATTGCAGGCGAGCACTATGTATGTACCTGACATGATATTCTTCGATTCACTGATGCAAGGATATGAAATTAAGATCGTCTGTACCAAATACGACCGACCTTTTGGAACCCATACTGACGATCGCCGGCGCTGGAGGCCCAATGAAGACAATACCCTCTCCCGCCAGCGTTTCTGAGAAAACAGCATTTTCACTGAGGAAGCCATACCTAAAGAAGTATTAGTGGTACGTTCAAATTGACGCGTCCGCAATACCCAGGATGCACAGCCTGAAATTTTAATTAAAGAGGAGGGGTTAATCGCCATTAAAAATTACCTGTGCGCCGCTACGGCGACATATGTCTACAATCTTGTCCATACGAAGCTTTGCGACAATGAATTAAATCCGAAGGTACGTTCCAATCAGACCTCCTGCACTTACATAACTTTCTGCCGAAGGCGCGGGACCAATACAATAGGCCTCATCTGCCTGGGGAAAATATTTCAGTATTATTGAGAGAAAATGCCGTGATTTTCGTACCATCTTTACATGCAGGGAATCTTTGTCTACATCACTGTACACGGCGACCGTCTTGATCCCAAGCTTCTTGGCCGTGCGGATGACGCGACATGCAATTTCTCCTCTGCGAAGATCTTTAGGAGGGTTAGGCAATTTTATTTCAAATTCTTACCTGTTGGCGATTAGAATTTTGTCGAAGTGGGGTAGACGGGAGGATTCTGTGAAGGTTCATGCGTTAGTTCACTGCCAAATCAACACTTGATATATTGGCTGACTGGTCTCCGAGACAAAGAATCTTCTTGAATTTGTCTTAATAGATCTAGGATGCTTGATCCTCGAGCCCCTGGGTACAAGGCAAGCATCTGACACTGGTGATCTCAGCTCATGCTGACGCAAAGTGGGCAAGCCCGCTGCATGATGGGCACGGAAGCTTGATTTTACAGCAGGAACCCTGGCCGACAAAGAGGCTGCGGCCACCCGCTTTGTAGGTATCATGGTTTCGATGATATAGCAGGAGGATGGGACGTCAAACTTTGAAATTGAAATGAGGAACGGAACTCGGAAAGTCACATGCGAAATTGGGCTCGTGACAGCCTCGCTTTGATCCTTCCGTTACGGACTCCGTAATTCTTTGCAACTTTTTCGCCCTCAATTTCTTGGGCCTTCGCTCCTTTTGTTCCGCCCTATATGGCATCTAGACATCGTGCCTGCACACAATAAGACAATAGACGCTCTTGGGCTAGCGCACACGAGTTTCGGTGGCAAGGGCGACATCTCTCTTTTCTATTTAACTGCCGGCCTCCTGAGAAGAACTTCTGAAAACCCTCATGGCTCCGAGCGCACCCGAACGTATCGTAAGCTTTATCATTTGCGGTTCTTCCAGTCAATTGAATCACGATCTTTTTGCCTAGCGCTTGGAGGATATTTTACTCCCTTTGGCGTCAACATCTGCAGCTGCTACCCGTCGTATGAATCAGACCGCCCGCAAGTCTACGGGGGGTAAGCCTCCTCGGAGGACAACACCGAGAGACTCACTTCCAGTAGGTGCTATGATCCAGTGGCGTTACAACTTTTCAAGTCCAGTTACCCTTATAAGTCTAGTGCTAGCCCCAGTCCGGGTCCATCTGCAAGAAAGTATCGTAAATTGACTAATGGAACGCCTTCGATGCCGGGTGCTCTTGGCTCTTCCGTTTGTCACAGGTTTTTTACTTTTTTTTCTCAACTAACTCCTTAACTATGTAGACATCGGAGACATCGGTGGAACCCTCGAGTGTGTCCATTCGGACGCAGCAAACCGCGCGGAAATCCACAGGAGGCATGCCACCTCGAAAACGGCCTGCCTCCGCCACACCTGACTTGCCCGAGCAGCCCACCCCATCGACGTCTCGCTCGCCGCGCACAACACAGACTGCCCGTAAAAGCACGGGTGGCGCCGCACCCAGGCGGCAGCTCAGCGGACCTTACCCAAGCCCAAGCCCGAGTCATCACGATGTTACTCTCGCTCCTGCACCGGAGCCAGAAATACCCTGCGATCTGTGTAAATTTCCCCGACCGCCGCACGACCCGTCTCTCCCGCCCCCTCCGGCTCATACCTTCAAGACAACCTGCAGACATCTCTTCCACCACTACTGCTACATGAACTATCTCGTAGTAGCCCCTGGTGACGGGTGGGCTCACTGTCCCCGGTGTCGCGCAAATAGTGCGTGCGCGCGTGCTCTTCTACCTCCGCTAATTCCTTTGCAGTGTTAACGCGCAACCGGCTATGGGTGGACATAGCTGATAACGCTGCCCCCAACCCTGTATGTTTTTTTTCTCGTTGTACGCTCGCACCGCTCCATCTCACTTAACTCTCTTCGCAAGAGCTACCTCGACTTGACGGAAGAGGTCGAAGCGCGCCGGCACGCCGTGCGCCAGGCCAAGGAACAAGTCTTCCGAGACATGCTGGTAACCCGTAACTTCCTCGTCGCCGCCTCGCTCCTCACCGGCCCCGATGCGGTTGATGTCAACTGCCGCTCGCCTTTGACTGGGCAGACTATGCTGCACTTCTGCGCGATGGCCAACGATGTCGACGGCGTTGCATTTTTGCTGCAGTAGGCGGATTTTTCTGCTTGCGTGCTTCGCGATGTGCTCATTTATCTGTTGATAGAAATGGCGCGGACAAAAGCCTTCTGGACGATGCGGGGCTACTGGCCATCGACCGCGCAAGATCCAACAATGCTTGGAACTCTGCGAATTTGCCTGCGTAAAAGACTATACTGAATTCCACTAATATACATCTAGATTTTTAATTAATTCTTCGAGATCCAATGAGGGCTTCAGGTCAGTGCGTAAGATCTGTCCTGGGCTTCTTGGAGTTGGCACAGCACAGTGAGAGTTGTGCCGTTCTGTGAGTGGGAAAGGTAGGCCGGTTCCTTAGGGTACTATCAGAGACTGGGTGCTGGGCCACCTTAGCATTTTTGACCTTGATCTGATGCACAAAGTGAGGTGGATACAGGTATATGGGCTCTGAAACTAAGGTATGTATCCTGTGAGTGAGCTGAGATATTTTCCGCGAATTTAGGCGATGGTTTCATGGCCTACCAAAATTTTCTTTCAGCGGTATCCCAAAATGGCAAAAACGGCCTAGTGGGCCACCTGGCCCAATCATCTGTTTGCAGTCGTATTATTCACCCCAGTGCATCCCAAATCGTTTAATGGATCAAACTACATTATTGTGTATACTCAAACCATAAATCTAAGGTGTACGGGGACCATAACTATTTGCCTTTCATGGCATGTGGGATGCGTGAGATTGCAGTCTGGACTGAACAGCTTGTACTATAAAGCACAGAGCCCAATGTTGCCCCAAATTAAAGCCCGAATGGCTCAATGGGAAGTATTAGAACACACCTCACTGCAAAAGATGTCCCCAACATACCTATAGCCCCTCGAAAAAAATCCATCTATATGTGCCAATGAAATTGGGTGGTTTGGGGTAGTGGCTCACCATGAATGTGAAGTTGCATGATTAAAGGCCAAACCAATGTGGGAGGACATGGAATGAGCTGTCCCAAATGCAACTACCAAGTTCCAGGTCTGCAGTGAAGGCAGGTGGATCGCTATAGAGGGGGACCGATTGTGCGGCTAAGGATCAGGTTGAGATGTTCTTGATGAGTCCAGGATACGAAGGAAAGATATTTTAGCATGGTTGATCACCCGAAGCCATTTGTTCGAACCAGGGGATAAAAACGAGCCCTGAATTTTGGGAATCGGTGAAGAATTGGGGGAGAAATAAGCAAAAGTGTAAACTCGCACACACATTTACTTACCTGATCTAGCACACGTGATCATCTTCTTTTTGTCTCTTACTTGTATCATCTCTCTCTTGCTAGCTTCTGAAATCCACGCAACGTTCCTAGTTACCTTGGTTCCTTCCCTCTCAGTTTCTCTTAGTGTTTCTCCCCTGGTCATGTCACAGTCAAGACCTTAAGCGTCCACTCTTGGTAAGATGAGAGGGATTGGGTGGTGCTCGTGTAGATCTCGAAGATGATGGAATAAAAGGTTAAACTACAACAGCGTAATGGCTACTCTACTTATACTGTCTAGCGAACCGTGTGAACTAATGTAAATATATACTGCAACTACCCGTAACCGCATGTTCTCATTGTCCTGCTTCTTCAACGTGTTCTGACATCATCTCTGACATCATCATGACGTCATCCTTTGGGCTGGGTTCTGTCATAGCCTTCTTGTCATCCAGCGCTTAGATCTCGAGCACTTAGATAGGCATTGGAACGATAAGATTTGCATCTAATCGTGACATTACCCCCCCTCTAGGATCGTCGTCCCGACGATTAACGAGTGTAGTCTTCGATTCCTGGCAGCGAAGGAAATTTGGCTGAGACGTTAAATCTGCCTGTCTCAGGGTCAAATAGCTGTCTTTCTGGGTATGCCAATTTCTCCTGCTTCGGCTTGAAGCGGTGAATTAAATAGTCCCAGTGTCCCTGTTTAAAGACAGACCATTTGTTTCTTCGTCGAGTTTGCGGACTCCTCCGTTTTTGGTGGCATCAAGCCTTTTTTCCATAATTCTGCGGCCAACACCGTCCTCTCCTCCATGGTCATCCCTTCCAGCTTGGACTCTACCGACAACACCCGAACTGCGATCCCGTGCTCGACATTATATCTGTCCAAGAGCTTCTTCGCATTCGTCAGGTGCCTCGTTGGCTCCCAGGTCCGTTCCGAAAGTGGGTAATTCTTCCACTTTATTAAATACTGATATCCCCTCCCTCGTTTCCTATGGTTGAGGACCTCCTCCACTTCGTACTCTTCTTCTCTGCCGATAATCTTAGGTGGTGGTTGTTTCTCTCTCCTTCCCATGGGGGGCTCCTCATACGGTGTAAGCAGTGCCTCGTTGAAGACCAGATGTGACTTGTCCGTCTCTGGCAACTTAAGCTTGTATGCTGATGTGCTGACCTTCTCCAGGATCTCGTAAGGCCCCAGCCTTCTATCCTCCAGCTTCCCTGTCGGCTGATCTGTGGCTATGTTCTTTCCCTCTAGGCAGACCCGATCACTGACCTTGAACTCTGGCACTTCCCGACGCTTAGCATCGTAATATTTTTTCATTGTGTTCTGGGTTTTCTCCAGTGCAGCTGCCGCCTCATCACGGATCTTTTTCATTTTTTCTGCTAAGTTGTTCGCGGCGCGACTCAACTGTGTTTTCTATCCCCTTCCAGGGGTGCATTCCCGTATTTATAAAAAATGGCAACATACTCGTCGACAAGCTCGTCTTGTCGTTATGCGTAAACTCTGCCAAGGACAGCCAATTGGACCAGTCCGATTGTCGATAATTAATGAAAACCCTGAGATATTTTTGAATCTCCTGATTCATCCTCTCTGTCTACCCATCCGTAATCAGGTGAAGCACCGTGCTTGGGTTCATTTCAACCCCCATAAGCCGGTTCAGTTCCTTCATGAACCCTGACACGTATCTTGGATCCCGATCCGAGATAATCTTCCGTGGCACTCCGTGATATCTAATCACCCGATCCCGGGTCAACTGGGCCATCCCCTCGCTTGTCTGTTCCATGCTTGTTGGCTCGCAATGGATCATTTTCAAGAAGGTATCGACCCATACCTGTATGGCGTTGAACCCATTGCTGACTGGCAGCGGACCAATAAGATCCATTGAAATAATCTGCCAAGGTGGAAACTCACCGTAAATAGACCGGCGAGAAACACTCAGATGAGACCAGAGATACAAATAGACCGTTGCGTGGGATTAAGAAAGCAGAGTACGCGTACAAGAGGATGAGAGTAAGAGACAAGTAAAGCCTGGGGTGTGACCGAAGGTCACATCCCCAAAAGAACGGTCCGTGATGTATGTTAGTAAGCCGACAGGTTTACACCCTCCCCCTCCCTCGAGAATAAGCCCTCAGCATTCAACCGTAGTCAGTGAAACGTAAAGTATAGTAAAAATCCGAAACCAAATGCATGCCCGGCCGACATTTCGCGAAGTGTGAACACCCCGGCCCCCGAAGAGGTGGCCAGCCGACTGCAGGGAGAAAGAAGGGACGGCTAGCCAGCCTAGTGATCCGTGCGGGCGAGCCAACGGTCGAGGGCCTCGGCTTGCGCGAGTTCGCGTGCAGGGAGCCATTGGTCACCGCCAGGGCCGTATCCAGTGAAACGCACAAGGTATTGTTTGCCGCGTCCACGGGGTCGCTCGTCGATAATGTCTTCGATGAACCATTCCTTTTCGCCATGGTCGTTGAGGATAGGTTCGGGCTCAGCGAGCTTTCGTTCAGGGAATAAATCGTCGTCATTCTCTATAAAGGGTTCCAATTCAGAAGCGTGAAAAACGGGGAACACATTTGGCTGGTTGTGAAGATCAAGCGTATAAGTAGAGCACTCAGCGTGTTTAGCGATGACCTTGTAGGGTCCATCGAAGCGCGGCATGTACTTTGCGACACGTCCATCGCCTTTCTTCACGTAGTTTGCTCGTCTATGCGCAGTGGTCAGCTTCACACGGTCGCCTACTTTTATGTCGTGGTCGGCGCGTCGCGTTTTGTTAGCTTGTTCGGCCTGAGAGATCTTTGCAGCGAGCAAATTTTCCTGAGCTTCGACGACGTCGAGGTCGAGTCTAGCAATGAGTTCTGCCGCCAGTCTATCCTCCGAGGGCAAGGTGGCGTTTGGCGTTACAACAAGGGGTGGGATTACACGGGGAGACCTGCCCATGCGCAGTTGGAAGCCAGAAAA
Organism: Mycena sp. CBHHK59/15; assembly: GCA_029204085.1. Lineage (NCBI taxonomy): Eukaryota > Fungi > Basidiomycota > Agaricomycetes > Agaricales > Mycenaceae > Mycena > Mycena sp. CBHHK59/15. The sequence goes on along the minus strand of JARGXW010000260.1, from coordinate 66,850 downwards.
GCCAATTGAAGCGTTCACGGTGTTCATCATGTCGAAGCGTACACGTGGTAATGCACGGACCCAGCCTCGTTGGTTCCTTGCGACATGGTAGCGAACAGCCTGGTTCACAGTTTTATTTGTGTGTTCGCTCGCACCGTCGGTTTCCGGATGGAAGGCGGTCGACATTTTGAGTTTTACACCAGTGAGTTTGTGCAGGGCTTTCCAGAAGGCCGATACGAAGAGTTTGTCACGGTCGCTGAAAATGTCGAGAGGGAGACCATTTTCACAGTACCAGTTATCGAAAAATAGAAGAGCAAAATCCTCGGCTGAGATGTCGGTACGAGTGGGGACCAGTCGGATGTCGGCTCCCAGCCGATCGGTGAATGAAGCGATGCAGTTAAAGCCTTGGTCGGTTGGGAGCGGTCCGATGAAGTCAATGGCTACTGAGTCGCCGCGTTTCTCCGGGATAGGATTCGGGTGAAGAGGACCAGCCGGTTTTTTTGTTCCAGATTTGTTGCGTTGGCAATCCGGACACGATGGTATGTAAGCCTCTTCGAGATCGCGACGCATATTTGGCCAGTAATAGCAATCCCGTAGAGTTTTATAGCATTTATCGAATCCAAAGTGGCCAAGGGTATCGTGCGCGAGATGAAATAGGGTCTGTCGGATGTCGCCGACCCTCGGAACTATGAGCCTGTCTGCAACGTACCAGAGGCCCTCTGGTAGGCGAAATTCCAGTCCCGGCATGCCTTTGCTCGCGGATTCGAGTTTGGCGCACCAAGGGTCAGAAGCATAGCCAGCTTTAATGGATGCTAGGATAGATGCGTCGGATGAAATTTTGAGGACGGAAGCAATTGGCGGGGACGTTATGTTCGTGGTGGGGACCTTGATCCGTGTCCGCGCCAAGCATTGTGCAGTCAGGAATGGGGAGGCAGTGCATGGACGTAAAACGGAAGCAATTGTTGTTTGCTTCCGCGCGTCCTCGACTGCTGCATTGCTTTCGTCGAATTCTGTACGAGACAACGCGTCTGCGACCGTGTTGTCCTCGCCTTTTAAGTAAACGATCGAATATTCGAACTGGGATAAAAACTCCATCCAGCGCGCCTGACGTCTCGACAGGTCCTTTTGTGTGTCAAAAGACTCTAAGGTGCGATGGTCGGTGAAGATTGTAAAGTCGTTCCCAATGAGGTCGACTCTCCATTTTTTCAGAGCGCGGATTATAGCGAGCAACTCCTTCTCGTGTATAGGATAATTCAATTCGGCGTCTTTGAACGAGGTTGACTCAAAGGCCACTGGACGTGCGCTCTCCCAGGTCTCGCCATAGGAGAGCAAGGCCCCCGAGCGCTTGTCACTTGCGTCTGCTGTGACGAAGATCTTGTTTTCCCCTCGGTTCTCGTGGTCGATGACCGTGAGGCAGTCACGGCTCACCACGATCCTTTTTATCTCGTCAAAGGCTCGCTGGTGGTTTGCATTCCACTCAGGAAAATCCTTGTCACATTCCTTGGTGGTCAGGTTTTCCAAGGTCGGTGTCCAGGTAGCGAGATCAGGGAGGAACTTGCTGATGTATCGTACCAGCCCGAGAAACGCTCGCACATTCGTCGACGTTTTCGGTTGCGGCCAGTTCATGATACGTTCAACTTTCTTGGTGTCTGCCTCGATCCCTCGTTGAGAGATGTGGTGACCCAGGAAATCTATCTCATACTGGAATAACTTCGTCTTCTTCGGGTTACAATAGAGGCCGGCCTTTCGCAAGGCCTCAAAAACGGCACGGACATCTTCATCATGTGTTTCGACGTCGTCAGACCAAATTACAATATCATCAAGATAGACGTGACAAGTCTTTCCGATGAATTCGCGCAAGGCCGCGGTAACACGCCTTTGCTGGACAGCTGGTGCGTTCTTTAGGCCTTGTGGCATTACTAACCACTCGTATAATCCGAGCGGCGTACTAACAGCTGTATACTTGATGGATTCTTCATCCAGGCGTGTTTGGAAGAAACTGTCGGTAAAGTCGATGACCGACCAAATCTTCCCTTTTGCACAGTCGGCCAGGATGTCATCGACGCGCGGTAGGGGAAACGCGTCACGAATCGTGATCGCGTTCAAACGCCTGAAGTCGTTCACCCATCGGGGCAATGCCGTCTTGTCTGCCTTCGGGATGAGTAGGGCAGGAGAGGCATGCGGGGAGGTTGAAGGACGGATACGTCCTGCCTCGAGGTGCGTCTGGATCAATGTCTGCCATGCATCTTTGTATTTCCGCGGGCTCTGGTAAGTCCGGGTTTCAATGTCATGTTCCGCCTGTTTGACTTTGATCTCGCAGACAACGTTCTTTGGGAGGAAGTCTATATGTGGTACAGGCTCGAACAGTGTAGGGTAGTCATTACAAATTTTTTCACCCTTCTTGGTAAGTTCTACGCAGTGAGCCAAGGTTTCGACTCGTTCTCGTACCGCAGCGATAACATCGAAGGGTTTCACAATTTCGAAGGCTCCTTCAGCCTCTAAACGCTCACGTCGCACGGCACAGACAGCTTTGAGTTCACGCGCCATCTCAATATGGTCGCGCTTAGTCCGCTTACGCTTCTCAATAGGGTGTTCCCGTCGAGGCGGCGTGGGTTTGGGGGCAACAGGATTCAGGAGGTCGTAGTTAGTTTTCTTATCCACAACTGTTCGTGCACTATGATCAATCACTATATTATTGCGTGCAAGCCATGGTATGCCCAAGATTATATCACAACACAAGTCTCGCGCTATCAGCGCGCGTACAGAAGAAGAGGACCATGATTGGTCTCGAGATGTGAGGGGAATTTTAACGTATTCATATAGGTATGCAGTTGGCGAATCGATAGCTAAGGAGAAGGGTTCTGGTTTCAAGAGTTTGAAGCGACGGAGTTGTAACTTATCGACGTAGTCCTCGTTTATCAAAACTAGATGGGCGCCGTTATCAATCAGCGCGGTAATCATCAACGGTAGATTGGACATCGGCCCTTCTATCAGGCAGTCCCAATAGAAGTGGCCGTGCGCGGGATCACTTACTTCGTCCTGTACATCATCGTCCGAGCTGTCGTTCTCTTCGTCGATGCCATGCATGACGACAGCGACGGCCTTGGATTTACCCTTCTTCGCCGCGTCGACGTCCGCCTGGGTAAGGGTGGCGTAGGTCGCAGCTTTGGGATAATCGTTAGGGCACGTCTTGGATTGATGTCCGACGAAGAATTTCCGGCACTTGTTGCATCCATCGTTTTCTTTCAGGAGGTTACGCTCGTTCTCGGTCAGGGGAGGGCAGAAGCTAGAGGAGGATGCGGAAGAGGAAGTAGGAGCGGAGGAGTTCGTAACGTTTCCTTTGCGGGAGTTGTCAAAAGGTTTCTTCGTCACGCGCTCGTTCTCGGCTTCGGTGTTAGCCTTGCGCTTCGCGGCTTTGTCAGATGCCGAAGCTGCGGTCGCGAGCATCCGGGCGATCTTAGCATCGTCGTAAACGCGCTCCAGGTCGATGACGGTGACGGCGCGGATCCACTCGTCGTATTGGTCGTCTGGGATCTTAGCGGCGGGAGCGGCGGAGACGCGGTGGTGCAAGTCCTCGAGCATCCCGGCCTCCAACGTGTGGCGCAAGCGCTTGTCGTCGATCTGGAGAGCGGAAGCGGTGGCAGCAGCGGAGTCGTCTTGGAGTAGAGCGGCAAGGGAGTTTACGTGGGTGGACCATTCGTCGAACGTCTGGTGTTCGGACATGCGGCTCGAGAGTACCTCCTTTCGGGTCTTCTCAACCCAATCGACGGGGAGGAACTTGGTTTTGAACTCGGTCATGAAGTCGTTCAGGGATAAGGCCGTGAGACGCGTGTGAGCCGCCGTAGGACGCAGCCAGTTCTTCACCTTGGGCTCCTCAAAGCAGCCGACAAGGATGCCGACACGCTTCTCCTCCGCGGTGTCTTTGAGTAGGAAGTAGTTGCGTGCGGCGCTGACGAACTCCGAGCATGCGAGGGCGGTGATGTTGCCCGGCCCGAAGATGGGGAGTTTTCCGGGGACGGTGGTAACGGTGGCGTCTTTGGGAGCGGACATTATGGTGACAGGTACAGGAGAAGGTGGGGATGGGGAAGGAAATTCGAAGGACGAGTCACTGGAGGAGACAGACGATGGTGGAGACGGCGTTAAGGTCGAGAGGGAGCCCGAGAGGTTTCCTTGGGCTCTGGCTGCTCGCCGGGTGAGGAGGGGAGTCGGTACGGACGGTTGACGAGACAGTTTGGAAAAGCTCTAAAGTGCCGGTATCAGTGACGTGGCACTCGAGTACAGACGATACGCGAGCTGGAGGGTCTCGCTGGATACAGTAACGTCGCTGGAAGGTCGACGTGGTAGCGCGTTCCTTACAGGAGACACGTAGGACGGAGGCAATTCCAAATCAGAGATCTGAAGATCCCTGATTGGCGACGACGGAGGTATTCGTGCGACAACGGAGGTTTATTTGTAAAAAAAGTGGAAACTCACCGTAAATAGACCGGCGAGAAACACTCAGATGAGACCAGAGATACAAATAGACCGTTGCGTGGGATTAAGAAAGCAGAGTACGCGTACAAGAGGATGAGAGTAAGAGACAAGTAAAGCCTGGGGTGTGACCGAAGGTCACATCCCCAAAAGAACGGTCCGTGATGTATGTTAGTAAGCCGACAGGTTTACACAAGGTCCCTCAGCAATCTGATGCGGATTCAGCTTTCCTTGTTGATAGCGATGAACCCTAGTCCTCTGGCATGCCTCGCACGCCTTCAAATACTTTGCGACTTGATTTCCTAGTCACGGCCACCAATAATTTCGTTCTACCATTTCCTGCGTGCGGTTCTCTCCTGGATGGCCGAGCAAGGGGTTATCGTGGTGTAGCCCCATAATCTTATCACATAGTTCTTCATCTCGTGGAACATAGATTAAGTCATTATAATAAATGACCTCATCCTTCTTCTCCCACCCAGGGAGCTTCTTCAAAAGCGCCTGCTTGACGCTCTGGTCTATCTTTTTCTCCTTCTTGATCGTTTCCAGGATCTCTGTCTCCGGTCCGTCGAGCACAATTTCTTGCGCACAAAAGTGCTCTGGTTTCAAAAGAACGATGTCATCATTGTCGTTTTTTCCTTCGTCATGATCCGATCTCTGAGATAAGAGATCTGCCTTCTTGTTCAACGCTCCGGGCCGGTGGTGAAGGGTGAAGTCGTATTCTGCTAACTCCAATATCCATCGGGCTTGTCTCCTATTCAGCTTCTGCGGCTTTTTGAAATATTCCAGGTTCTGGTGATCTGTCAGAATCTCAAATGTTTGCCGCGCTCCCATCAACATCTGCCGATACTCTTTGGAGTAGTCACTCCAGAACTGCTGTCGGTACTCGCCAGGGAATCCTGCAATGTCGCGATGCAAGGGATAAAGCAAGGAGGAATCTGGCTGCAACACATGTAAACAGATGACTAATCCGACCCGATCCTCCCGAAACCCGCCTGCGCATGCTACCGCATCTTCCAGGGCGAGCATAATTGCGAGCATCTCTTTGTCATAGATCTCGTAGTTCCACTCGGTCTCGTTCAGTCCGTGTGACATGAACGCTACAGGGCGCCATTCGCCCTCCTGCTCCTGTTCCCACTGGAACCCTTCCTTCCCTGTCAACCGTGTGAGCGGCTTGGCGACCTCGCTGTATCCCCAGACGAAGTGGCGATAAAACCTAAGAACACCTGTGTTTGCTTCAGGTTCTTTGGTTCTGGCCACTCCATCACACCCTTAATCTTGGCGGGGTCCATCATCATCGAGTTGTAGGAGATGATAACTCCTAGGAATTCGATCTCTGTGCGTTCGAACTTGCACTTCTTGGGTTTGAGGAACAGCTTGTTGTCCTGGAGTACCTTCAGGACTCCTTTCGTCAACGAACAATGTTCTTCCAGGTTGTCGGAGAAGATCAGGATGTCATCCAGATAGACGATGACCTTTCCTTCATTGATGAGATCTCTGAGCAGATTGTTCATCATCGTCCGGAATGTCGCGGGCGAATTGGTAAGCCCGAAGAACATCACGAGCGGCTCGAACAGCCCTCGATTTGTGTGGAATGCTGCCTTCCACTCATCTCCCTCCTTGATCTGTACATTGTTGTACCCCCATCGTACATCTAGCTTCGTAAAGTACTGGGCACCTCGGAGTTTATTGACTAACTCCGAAATTAGCGGAAGTGGATAGCGGTTTTTAATCGTCATCTCATTGAGCTTCCGGTAATCTTGCACAGGCCGCAAGGTGCCGTTTTATATATAAAAAAGAATGGTTAAGCCATCGGCGATTTGCTGGGGCAGATCCTCCCGCTCTTCAAGTTCTCCTCCAGGAACTCGTTCAACTTCTCCTGTTCCATCACTGAGAGTGGGTAAATCTTGAAATCTACAGCCTTTGAATTTGGCTTAAGCTCGATTGCGTGATCCCATTGTCTCTTCTCGGGTAACGAGTCGAACAACTCCTTCGCGAAGACCTTCACATGCTCCCGGTACTCCTCGGGAATCTTCTCCTCCGTCATCTGCTCTTTTCCGTGATTGGCTTCTTCTGCCATTTTCTGCGACTGGGTTTCTTTCAACCTTAAGTCAATCACGTCTCCGAAGTCCACGAGTAGAAGGGATTCTCCTTCTTCCAACTTGTTCTTCCACCGGTCTCCTCTTCCGAATTCTGTGCCGGTCATGTTGCACTCCGGCGGGCACCGACTAAAGAGCAAGGTCTGTGCTCTCCAGTCGATCACAGGGTTGTGCTTGAACAACCAGTCGTACCCAATGAATATCCGGGCTTTGCCGAGTCCTGTGACAAGGAATCTCTGCTTCTCCGAATGGGGTCCGACAGACATGATCAACTCTACATAATGAGTGATCTTTCCCCATGTGTTCTCGGTTCCGTCGGCATTCCGGGCGACGATGTGCGCTTCAAGCTCGTGTAGCTCGAAGTCTTCAGCCTTGGCATAGTCTCGATCGATGCACATGGCCGTGCATCCGTTATCAAGAAGAGCCTTGACTGCGCGCGTCTTCCCTGTGTCCAACGTGGTCAACGTGACCGGAACCAGCATCTCATGATGCTTCCGCTGCCTCTGGAATTCCCTCAGCTCCTTCACAAGCTTATCTCCTTGCTGCTCTTTGATTGCCCTGTGGGATAACCACTTGGCCGCCTTCAGTCCTGTCAGGCCGGCCAGCACATCAATCGGCTTCCCCCCCTTCTCCTTAGGCGCTTCCTCCTCTTTCGAGGATTGAGCCTCCATGACATCGTCACCCTTTTTCGTCGCACTATTTTTCTCACTGGTTTGGGTTCCAGGGGCCTTTTTGAGTTGAGTCTTAAATGCACTCCAGCGTTTATTCTCTGTGTCCATTTTCTTGTTCTTTAAATTTCGTAACCGATTCTGATTCTCCAAGACACATATTTTTTGTCCTTTTTCTACACTAGCTACAAGGAAATCATGTATGTTCTTTCGTAGACTAGCATCATTTTCTATATATACATTCTCCTCGGCTCCTGCCAAGTTCAGGCCTTCTACTACTGGAGTAGGTCCATCCACATCAGTAACCGTAACTAAATCTGCATATCTAATAGTGTTAATCGGAACCAGGGAGCATTTCGTAACCGGAGGGGGCGCCACTTTGGCTGCAAGTGGGGGCCCCTTTAAAAACCCTTTTCTTTCAGGATTGCGGCCAAAGCCGCCAACTCCTCCTGGGTATAGTCATTGGGCTTGAGAGCCCAGATATTGAATTTCCCCTTGCAGGGTTCGGGGCAATCCCGCTTCATGTGGCCATCCTTGCCACAGTTGTAGCACAGGAAGGGTGTGCCTTTCGCCTTGTTCCTGTCCACGTCCATGGGGGCGGTCTCGCCAGCCCCAATCTTCTTTGCCAAGTTTGGCGCTGTCCCCTGATATCCCCAGGGCAGGGTCGTCTGTGCCGCTGGTGCAGCGGCATTGTTCCTCTGGGCAGGTACCCAGAACATCCTGGCCTGTTGGGCCTTCTGGAGCGCTTGCCGCTCCATGTTCCGGCTGACTATCATCAGCCTTCGTCTCAGCTCCTGGTAGGTCGTGGGAGCCTCCAGCAGCCCGACATTGAGCTGACTGCGCACCTCGTCCAAGACAAGGTTCTCTAGGGTGTCCACCAAAAAGGTGTCATGGGCCCTGGTTCGATCCGACAGGTTGTATCCTGCCTCCTCCGTGTTTAACTCGAACACTTGAATAAAGTCTACCAGGGCGGTCTTGCCCTGGCGGGTGGTGGTAAGGCGCATGTGCACCGTCTGGGTGCCGTTTCCGTCGGCGAACGTCTCTGCTAAACTCTCCAGGAACTCTGGATAGTCGCAATTCTCCTCGAAGGCGCCCTGCCTTCGAACCTTCTTTTTCCAGTTCCGCGCCCAGTTGGACGCCGGACACCGGGCTCCGTCTTCTCGTCCCAATAAGGACACCATGAAGGTGATTTTCTTCTTCTCGGTGTTGAACTCCGAGGTGTAGGCCCAGACGTAATTGTCCAGGGTGTCGAACCAAGTTTCAAACTTGGATTTGTCATTCCCGTCAAACATCGGCGGGGTCTTTGCGTAAGAGATCCGTGAGGATCCTGAGCGCAGGGGTTGATCTTCTCCATTCCATCCTGGAACAGGGACTGGAACATATCGGGTTTGGGGAGGGGCTTCCTCCTCCATTGGGTGAGCGGGGGTCTGGGGGCGTGACATTTCAATCGGCACGGGTGATAGGGGTTTCGGAGGTGTGGGTGGGGACACGGCTGCGATTAGATGCGTTGGTCGGGGCACTAGTACGGCGTGATGGGGAGGAGGCGGGTTTCTAGTTCTGCGGGTTATCGACTGGAAGGCCGATGAAGGAAGAAGGGGCGGGAGTGGGCCAGTTGGTGATCTTTGGGAAACGGCCGAGTGGTATAGCTCGGACTCGTCTTTGGAGTCAGATAGGGGGACGCGGTAAGACGTCCTGGTAGGAATCACGGCTTTAAAGCCGGGCGGGGGTTCGGTATGCCGCAAGGGCAGGTGGTGGGGTTGAGGCGGTCTTTTGCTGACAGAACAGTCCGGGGTCTTCTACAACTCCCCCCGCAGCTGCGAGATAGCCCTCTCCGAGGATTAGGCTAGTACTCCTTTGACTACTATTGTGCGGGGACGGGCTCAATGTTTCCCTTAGCACAGTGTCGTCTGTTCGAGTGGACCACACAAGATGGGTGCTGCAATTGTTTAACGTCGGTGTGGACGATGTGAGGTGTTGGTGGGGGAAATGGGTCTTCAGGTAAGAGACTGCCGCAGTGGCAGAAAGGGTAAAGAGGTAGAGTGAGTAGGTGGGGAGAAAGGGAAAGGAGGTTGGTAAGGGGCGGTACGAGGGTATGAGGGGTAACCTTTTATTATGTCACAGTCAAGACCTTAAGCATCCACTCTCAGTAAGATGAGAGGGATTGGGTGGTGCTCGTGTAGATCTCGAAGATGATGGAATAAAAGGTTAAACTACAACAGCGTAATGGCTACTCTACTTATACTGTCTAGCGAACCATGTGAACTAATGTAAATATATACTGCAACTACCCGTAACCGCATGTTCTCATTGTCCTGCTTCTTCAACGTGTTCTGACATCATCATGATGTCATCCTTTGGGCTGGGTTCTGTCATAGCCTTCTTGTCATCCAGTGCTTAGATCTCGAGCGCTTAGATAGGCATTGGAATGATAAGATTTGCATCTAATCGTGACAGGTCATCCAGGTGAGTTTCTAAAAAGACAAGCCAGAGGGCTACTTGGAGATAAGAAATGGTGTTCCCAGCCGGCATCTTGAAGAAAAACCTCCCACAGTTTTTGATCACCGCGTCACTCTGCCTCCAAATTTGACATACAGTGTCCTCATAGGTCGTATTCCATCCCATAGTCACCAAATCTACGGACTCTACACCACAACACATTGTATTATGCAAGTGGCCCACTACCTAGTGTGGCCCAGTAAGCAGTCACTGATAGTATGCCTTGGTAAGACAACAGGCAACTCAAGGCATCACCTTATTATTCTTTGTACATCTGATCTAGATTTCATGTCTAACGACAGTATATTCGCAACAACATCTTGCGCAGTTGAACGTAGGTTGAAAAAACACTTGATGCCGTACTTGTTGAGTCAGTGACTCACTTCATATGGACCCTCTACTGTACGTATATCTACTTATTAAAGCTCATCCATAACCTTAAGATCCCAGGATGCAGCCTACACCACTGATACAACATTTTATTTCTGACTTCTCAACCTTTTTTACTTGTGAAAAGAAAAAAATGATGGCAAGATGTACTACCTTTTTTTTTTTTGAGGAATTTGCAGTGGGGCAAGGGACATAGCTTGTGGTAGGTAGGTAGGTATATTCCGGCGCGGTCCCATTAAGAAACAGCCGGGGCTCGTACTACATACATGGTGTCATGTGTATGCTACCGATACAATCATTCTTCCACCACTTGAGCACCTGAGTGACCCTCCGTGCCTCCCACAACATCGTGTCAGAAAAAAAAACCCCAGTTGGGAACATGAAGCATCGACAGAATCCCCAGGGTGGCATGGTTTCCAAAATCAAGTACAACCAGCACTGGTTGAGCATTTCAAGTTTTTCAGTGAAAATATTGGTAAAAACCTATCTTCATTTTTCACACTTTTTTCACTGAAAAAGTATGTGAAAAGTATAAAACTGTTTCAGTACTTTTTGATTTTACTTTGAATTTTTCACCTTGACATTAAAAAGTACTGAAAAAGGTTTGAATTTTTCACAGACTTTTTCAGTGAAAAAAGTGTGACAAATGAAGGAAGTTTTTCACCAATATTTTCACTGAAAAACTTGAAATGCTCAACCAGAGCAAAAAATCCGAATATTATTCCAAAGCATTGTAAAGATACTCAGCGGGTTTGAACACCTCACAGGTACACTGCCAATTTTTCGAAACATGTTGGCAACGTGAGCATGACATCGGATACACGTCTGAACGTCAGCTGATGGATGAGTGTGCTTCACGTTGTCTCCACATTTGGTCCGGAATGGCTCCACCGTGTTTCCATTGTTAGCTGCAGGCCATCCATTCAAGTCAGCCTCAATCAAGATTTTGCATTGTCTTTGCATCAGATTTCGTCGACGCTGTTGGATGGCCTATTTGGGAGGTTGGCCCCATCACTTTGGCCAGATCATTTCCATGTCTCATTGTTGCCACCTGATGGCCGATCTTTGGGCCCATTCCCATTCAGTTCAAGGCATTCAGCGTATCTGGATAGTCCGCTTGTCTGTTAACAACATACAAGCTCTCATTCATTGACTTTCCAAGCCCGTGTGAGAATTGTGCCACTGGATGCATCAACACTGCATGGCAACTTGTATCCATGTTCTCCGAGCACCGGTATCAGCGCTAGCCTTGACATTGGTATCACCCTCAATATTACACTGCAGCAATATATAATATCGGATTAATGCCACTCAGACTGAACAGTTCAGGAGCACGTAAAAAAGCAGAAAAAATGATGAATTGAAGCAGATTGACATATTCTAATACAGTATTAAGATGATTCAAGCAGACACTGTGTCAGCATCAATGGCGTTGTCAACAGAAAGCTGCCACTGGTCAACAACCGCATCCTCGGGCAGAGTATAGTCCGAGGAGACTCCATGGGCAGCACAGTCATCATTGAGGACCAGTTTGAACATCCTGCCATGAGAAACGATGAGTAAAGGTGGGAGCGGAGACATCAATTGACATACTTGATTATCTTGTTGTCATCCATCCCCGCAGTTGTCCGCATCCAGGAAAGACGAGAATCCAGCTCATCCCAAAATTCTTCACCAGGATGGTCAACGTAAATTTCCCTCTGAGAGGAATCGTGAGAAAGAAATGTGGAGCAGAAATGAAGAATAAGACGCACCATGAGAGCGATGCGAGCACACAATAGAACAGTGAGCACAGTCTTGGTGTCCTTCACAAAGTGCTGTCCGAGGACAAAGATGTTGAGGTGAGCGGAAGGTGGCCCTTCTGGAAGACTCTGTTTCAGCTGAGAATGACGGTAAGAGATGCGTCATACAAAGGGTGCAGCAAAACACTTACAAATCGTTTGAACAACGCACGAACCTGTGTCAAGTGATGCTCAGCGCGACTCTTGACTAATGCCCAATCAGAGGCGATAAACTCTATGCCAGGAGGCAAGTCAAAACGGTTCTTGATCAATATGTTCTGAATAGCATGGCCGAGTGTTAGCCTGCTGAGCCGAGCAGAGGAGTAATTTGTGACACATACGAGTAGGTGTTTGGTAGGGAGGCTACCCTTATACGCAGCGAGTCGCGACGATGTCAAAATACCAAGAGCAATTTGGTGAATATTTTTCTAGGGTGCAGATGAGAACAAGAATGAAGCACCTAAAAAGTGATGTACGTCTAAAGCCAGGGAAACCTTGAAATCTGGACGTGTGCTGACAATCTGTTCCATCTTGTTCTTGAGTGAAAGGGAGAGTGCAAAGAGCTTGATTTGGCGTGTTGCCACCGAGTCCTAACGAGTTTGAGAACCAGGTCAAAAGTGAAGTAAATTGGACGCACCCCTGCGAAGGCCTCAACTCCGGTGATCTGGGACGGCCGCAAACACTTGGTTGTAGCATATTGCTTGGTGAAGGTGAGAACATTTCTGTTGGATGCTGATGAACCAGATGTCAAAGCGCCAGATGTCAAAGCAGCAGAAGCCGAAGTCGGGGTGATTGTGGTTGGCAGCTCATCATCACTGTCGTCTTCGTCTGATCCCAAACCGTTTTCAGTGTCGCCCTGCTCGTCGGTGTTGGTGCACTTCCTCTTTCGATGTCCCGGGGGTGCCAGAGGCACAGGAGAAGCAGCTAGCATAGCCGCAGCAAGTCTAGCATCAAGCACTATGTTGGCAGCAGATTTCGGGGGCATAGTGAAATGGAGGATGTGGGTGGCAAAATTTTAGGTCGGGGGACTGGGGAGAAGCATGCATATAATTTGTGCCTTTATAGCAGCAGTGGCCCACGCGACGAACAATGTGAGCCACTTGACCCGATTTGGACTTTGCAAACTCATTCACGTTCACACTGCTATCACAACAGACCTACCACCTGAAATGCCATGAGCACGTAAAGTTCTAGATGCATGTATGTCTGCTCATGTCTATATTATGGGGTTTCCCTCATGCCACTGCCATAAAGGCTTTGTTGAGTCGGCAGATCATAAACAACTTCAGTGCAGTCCGTGTAAGCGATACGATCTGAATCATGACTGGATCGACCGCGACAGTGAGAAGAAGCACCTCACATCAAAAACCCATCAGAGAAGTCTGGACCAGCAGCGCGCGCAAGTGCAAGCCTCTGCGGTTATTGAAAACCAAAATGAAGCCATAAATGCCACACTTGGTACTGTCGTAATCCCTGCCATTCATGTCGTACCTCGCCGTGAAAATGTGCATATCCCAAGCGGAGGAAGAAATGTGGAATTCATTTCAGGTGGCTGGTGCATCATTCAGCGCTGGCGAGGATCCTGCTGCAGATGCGTTAAAGCAGCAGATGGATCTGGCAAACCAGGCTGATACATTTGGGCGCTGGAATGCTGCTTCTATTGCATGCAACCTTGGGTTTTCAGAAAACCAAGATGAGCCTGCGTTATACGATGAGCAGGATGAAGAGGATGAAATTCTTTGTGAAATGATGGATAATGCCTGTAATGCTGAATTTAATTTCTACTGTTCTGTATTCCGTGCTAATTGGCATTTACACAGGCTTATTCGAGTCCCCCAACCTCAACGAGATGGTCGACAATGAACTGGGGCAAGTACGGTCAGCCTCAAGTTCTGAATGGTACCCGTACCCATCAAAAATGGTATGAACCTTTTCATCTTGCTAACTCATTGCTGAACAATTGAATGAACGTGGGTAATAGATGTTTTTGCTGGATACATTAGACAACCTTCCTCGTCAACGAGTTTCAAATTCACTCATGAAGGTGTTCCTCTGGATTCTCACTGAGGGCGGGGCACGCGGTGTTCCTTCACTCGACGCTCTTCGAAAGGTTCAAGCAACTCTCCACAAACAAGGTGGTGTTGAGACTGTTCCTTGGACTTCATCCCAAGGAAATGTTTTCCACCTGAATGATCTGCGTACAATTATTGCCAAGGTTAGATTTTCTGCATCAGATCCCGCTTCAAACAAATCTGACAGTTAACATGAAGGACTATGCCAATCCACTTACCCGTGCACACCTTCATTTCTATCCTGAAATCCCTGATGGTCCCGTGAGTGAAGCCTGGCACGCTCAGAAGTGGCAACGGGAAATTGACTGTGACACACTCACGCCAATGATTGTGGATGGCTATCGTCACTTCTATGTCGATGAGCTCGCTCGCCTTCGGGATGGTTCAGGCTGCAGTCAAGGCTTGTCAAACCGATACGGGAGTCAAGGATGCCTATACCAATTACTGGATTGAGGATCTCCTCCGACGCTCACGTGAACTCAAGAAGGGTGATCCTAATCTTGATAGCGCTGAAATCATCAAGGAACTTATGGACTGGGTGGAGGCAAACAAATCCAAAATCTATAACCCTTTCTTGTCAATGAAAGGTTTGTTTCTGTGCTGTATTTAACTTGTCCACCTTGGTCTAATGTAGAAGTGACAGGGTTTGACGCTTCAAAGGACACGCCAATCGAGATTCTTCACACCATTCTTCTAGGAATAGTGAAATATGCTTGGCACGCCACTCATACCGGATGGACCCCAGCCAAGAAATCAATTTATACAGATCGCTTGCAGGTGACAGACACAATGGGGCTTTCAATTCCTGCCATTCGGGCTGGGTACATAATGCAGTTTGCGAACTCGTTGATCGGCCACCAGTTCAAACAGGTGACACAAACTTGTGTCTTCCAAATGTACGACTTGACGGATGAGCTGCATTTTGCGGCATGGAAAGCGATGGGCGAGCTTTTGCCCCTTCTGTGGTACCCCGAAATTGATAACCTTGATCAATACTTGGTAAGTCTTGGTAGCACTTGATTTGTATTATACGAAGCTGAAAGCAACACAGACTGATGTCGAGACTGTGATTTCAAATGTCCTTGACATCTTTGCGATGATAGATCCAACGAAAATTATCGCGAAGAATAAATTGCATATCATGGCGCTGTGGCTGTGCTAGAAACTATATCGGGATGTTTGTACATCATCATCACGACCTTTGCTTCCCATTTCTCCATCGCCTGGCCCATTTCGAGGCCCAGGACTCCATCGAGGACTCGAATAGCTGATATTGGCTTCTTCCAGCTCTCAGAGACCACGAGAGGTCTCCATTTGGTGATTAGAGTGGGACTCGCACACCCGCAAGCTTGACAGCGTGCACTGGCTTCCGGCAACAACTTGCATCTCAGCAAAACAGAACGGGACTATAGATACCGCAGAGACCAGCTCACCTTTGAGCAAAGGCAGACCCAAAACCTCACGAGTGGAGCCAGCACCGAGCAACTTACAGCTCACATTGCTTCCCCGACACCTAGCGCAGCAAATTTTCAAGACTCGACCAGCACGTCACTACCGTCGACCAACGTGTCATTCCCCAGCACACCTACCATCTCTACACCCTCCGACCTCACCCCATCCCCGGAGAGCCCACCGAAGCTACTGCCAGCTTTTTTCTCCCCGCAAAAACCCGCTCAGCGCACATCAGCGCCAAACTCCCCCCCATCCCCAAAAAGCGACCTCTCGGATGACATATGGTGCCTACAAAGCTCACAAGCTTTTCCGCGGCAATGGCACAGCGGAAAAAGCTCACACATGGCTCCGCACCCTCAAGGGGACATGGAAATTTGACGCAGATGAGAAAGAGCGGCTGTACAAGTTTGAGAATGCCCTGCACCCGGGAGGGCAGGCAGAGGAGTGGTGGAATGGTCTGAAGGAGATGCAGAGGGAAGACTGGACAGCGCTCATGGCCGCGTTTGAGGTGAAGTGGCCGAAACCCAAAGCCATGGGGAGGACGCAGGATGTGGTCCTTGTGGAGCTCCAGAGCAATTTCCTGGAACGCGGCTCCCTCGGGAAGTACGTTGAGGACAAAGACGGCACGAGTGTTCTCTCACACGTGGCGTGGACGGAGGTGACTCGCAAGCTCCTGGGTGAGCTTCCAGGCAACGATGCTGCAATGTTGCTCAAGTCAGCTGTCCGAGCAACTCTCCCGGTCGAGTTCAGGACCCTCATCCAGGAGACGGGCCTCGACACCTGGGAGAAGTACCTCTCCGCCATCGCAGCTGTCAGTGTCGACCGCATCAATGATGCCGTGGAGATGCGGATGGCCAATGACGACAACATCCTGAGCCGGATTATGGCATGCCCTAATGCGACTCCTGCCCAACGTGCCACGGATGAGCAGGATTTCGCGGCGCAGATGATGGAGCAGCTCGGAATCACCCACCTATTCGGGAGTCCTGCGCGCCGCACGTCCAGCCCCAGCGGCCGATACATCCCACCGGCCGCAAGGCAGTCACAACCCGCACTGGTGACTAGGGACACAATGATGTACGTGCTGACACCAGCACCAGGCTCTTGCTCATACCAGACACCCACCACGTCTGTGGACCAACGCGTCCCATGGGCCAATCGTCCATCCACCAATGTGTTCGCCGGCAGCACCGCTAAACAAGTCCCCAGTGTGTTCACGAAGTCCCTCTTCGCAACACAAATAGCCCTTCGGCGGGCCGCGGACGCCCCTGACCTCAGTGGGGACCCCATCCACGATGTGGAACTCGCCAAACTCATCGCCCAAAACCCCCGCACCTACACCAGCAACGCCACAGGCATCCAGCACTACTCGATGGACATGTCAGTATGGATGTCCCAAAATGGCAATAGCCCAGCACCCGAGTACACCACCTTCCCCCTTAGCCCCGGGACAGTCACCGCAGGATCCAAGGAGTGTTTCCACTGCGGAATGCTCATGAACCCTCTGCACTTCGGCTGCACGCAGTGCGAAGCCCAAAACGGACATCGCTCCCGACCCAGGAGCAGAATCTTCGCAATATGGTCGGTGCAATCATCCACCCCATAGGCCAGTGTACCCCAGCCCACGTCAACCAAATCGGCGAGCCGTGTACGACCCCTTCGGTGGCCTCAACGCAGATCAGCCGCTCTACGACGATGACGAGTCGGAAAATGGAGAGGAACTCGCCGACTGAGGGGTGGCGCAGTTCCTAATCTAAATTCCCCGGAAAGAGGTCGTGGACCACGCCGCCGGGATGTTGCTAGATACAATCCAAATGTATTATTCATCTGAATACACCGGTTAATCAGTACTCGATGTCCCTACCAGCAGCAATCTTCAGCCTGACAGGCTACGACACGGTCGCGCCCTTCTACCAAAGAGCGCAGCTATTTGGCGCTGACGACGCTATGGTCCGTGTAACAGCACACGTCGATGATGGCTCGTCTCAGAACTGCATGTCACTCGCACGCTGGAAGCAGTACGGACACTGCCTTCGGAGCCCATTGCAGCTGGCGACATGTAGGCTGAGTGTGGCAGATGGGAAGACCATATGGCCGTATGGTCGATGGTGGGGTGAAGTCGCCATTGGAGGTGTGCGCGTGCCGGCGTGGTTCGAGGTTTTGAGTGCGGGGGTGCATTCAACATCATCTTGGGCAAGCCATGGCTGCACAGCGTGCGATCCATAACTACAAGAGTGATGAGATCCAGATCCGTGCGCAGGATGCAGAAGCCGTCTTACGCAACGAGCCAGCGGGGGCAGCGGAACCCGAGGATATGGATGTGAAAGGAGAAAGATCGGAGGCCGACAAAGGGGTGGACGTCGAGGAGATCCAGGGAGAAGAGGTCGGGACGGACGTGGGAGTCGGAACGGAGGAGCAATGGGATCGAGATGAGTGCGACCGTATCGCAAGGAAGAGCGTGAAAGAGCGCGCTCGGAAGGCAGCACAGCTGAATAGACGAGCTGAGCAACCTTTACCATTCCTGGGACTCGGGTACTCACCTCCTCCAAGGACGGATCCAAAACCTCGTCAACCCTGGCCATTCCCTGTCGCGGTACCAGCACCAGCAGCCGAGGCATCGGAAGCACCCGTGGAGGCCATCGCACATCGCATGCCCAAACGTTCTCGGGCACTAGAGGAGGAGGACCGTCAATTTGAGGAAGAATATGCACGGATACATGCGGTACAAGCATACACACCGTGGGCGGAGACACAATTCACTAAGTACCTTGCTATCGACCCACTACACGATGCTGACATGTGTCCGAGGATGACAAAGCCTCTGCCCCCGAGAACGAGGGGCAGCCGCTAGATTTGCAGCAACGGGCAAAGCGAATACGTCAAGCGGCGAACCGGCTCTGGAACGACACCATCGCAGCAGCACAGCGAGCAAGGCCACAGAAGGCTCGGATGTGGGAGAACCCATGGCGGCAGCAGCGGACAGGCGACGCGAGCAAGACAAGACAGATGCAGAGAAGTGGGCGCTTCATCGACACCTAAAAGCCACGTGCGAGATCCTGCACATCGAGGGCGGTGTCGCGGACACGGAAGAGCAGTTACAGTCTCTTGTGACCTCCGAGGTGCGGCTGAAGCGCTTGAGGAACAAGCTTGACAAGATGCGGGAGATGGCGAGAGACAGCATAGACGCTGATACATCTGATACGGCCGATGTGAACGTGATCGGTGATGTCAGCATCACCCAATTCGCACTCAATCGTGGTACCAATACTACGATGCACGCGACGGATCCATTCAATGAGGCTCGCCTCAAAGACATCCTCAGCAAAATTCAAATTGGCACAGATCTCACAGTGGAACAACAAGCTAAGCTTACATCTCTAATACGCGAATATGCTGATGTATTCGCGCTGTCAATGTCAGAAGTATTCTATGTGGACTGGTGGAAGCACCATCTGAATATCGACCCAACATCAAGCTGCCCACCTGAATGTCTCAGCGACCGCTTACCGAGAAGCAGAAGGACTGGTTTTATGATATCCTCGACGAGATGGAAGAAGCACATGTAATCCAACAGGTCCCAGGCGAGTTCTTAAAATGCTTGAATAGTACAAACCTCGCACCGAAAGAGGCTGGAAAAACAGGTATTACTCGAACGGAAGTCCTGCGGAAGGTCAACGCCGAATGCATCAAAAACGGCTTACCTCCATTCTGGGAAGAAGTCCGTGAACCGGGCGAAACAGACAAGGCTCTTCTTGAAGCCGTTGAAAACACTCCAGGGACAGCACCGACTGCGACCAAATGGCGGGTCTGCCACGTGTTTACGGCGGTTAACAAAGCTACACAAGTTCCACCATTCCCACATGGTGATTTGAAGTCCAAACACGAATTCGCAGCAGGCCATAGGTGGGCGAGTGTAATTGATTTCGCCGTGGGTTACTACGCTGTCCCTTTAGACGATGAATCTGTGCCTTATACGGCATTCTACGTCGAAGGCCGCGGGTATTTTGTATACCTCCGTATGCCCTTTGGGTTGACAGGTGCACCGGCAACGTTCTGCGAGATGATCACAATTGCACTTGACGACATGATCGGAAGGGAACTCGTTAACTGGATGGACGATATCTGTGTACCAGGTGATGTATTTGAAACCAAATTGGCCAACTTGACCAAATTCTTTCAGCGCTGTAGGGATAAAGGACTATCACTATCTCCGTCAAAAACCAAACTCTTCTTCATGGACGTCTTATTCGCTGGTGCGATGGTGGGACCAAAAGGCCTCAAACCCAACCTGGACAAAGTCGGTGCAGTCGCGAACTGGCCAGTGCCGGAGAACGTCTCAGACCTCATGGGATTTCTCGGTCTGACCAATTATTTCCGGCGCATGATCGCTGACTACGCCAGAATTGCAGCTCCCTTGACTGATTTAACTCGCAACGTAGAAGTCAAATCCCTGGGAACCAATTGGAGAGTCCGCAAAGGCGCGTACAAACGGGCCCTGAAGACGACAACGATCAAACATAAATGGGGCGAGGACCAACAAAAGGCTTTTATCACGCTGAAATGTCTACTTTCCCAGGAGCCTCTGCTCAAGACGCCTCAATATGATGGCCACGTATTCGGGTTACAACGGATGGCTCTGGGGTGGGCTTTGCCGGATTCTTATCGCAACAGTTCCCCTTCATCAACAAGGAAGGGAAAGAGGTTCTGCAGTGGCACCCGATCGCCTACT
The DNA here is from genome assembly GCA_029204085.1 of Mycena sp. CBHHK59/15. NCBI lineage: Eukaryota > Fungi > Basidiomycota > Agaricomycetes > Agaricales > Mycenaceae > Mycena > Mycena sp. CBHHK59/15. The sequence continues at coordinate 46,717 of JARGXW010000260.1, read as the reverse complement.
GCTCGAAGCGCACGTCCACTAGCAAAGCTAAGTATGAGCCATTTCTCCTGGAATTTGCTGCACTGAAATATGCGCTCGATGAATTTGAACCATACACCTACGGCTCGCCCATCGAGATTGAAATTGATTGTCAAGCACTCCGTGACTGTCTAGTTCGTGAACGACTCAACACGCACCATAGCCGTTGGAAGGAATTGATCTTGTCAAGAAATATCATCGATATTCGCCACCGACCCGGTGTGGAGAACCCTATTGCCGACGGTTTAAGCTGAATGTGGTCTGCTCGTAAGCGTACATCCACTGATGGTTCCACCTGGTCTGTCCTCGTGGATTGGGAGGCTAGAAAAGGGATCGTACACGACATATTCAGGGTCTCCGATTCAAATGCGATGAGTGACCATCTTCAAGTCCAATTCGCTGATGATCCTTTCTTTACGCCCATAGTAGAACATTTGCTGGGCCATACAGCAGGTGCAACCATCAGTGAGCAGAAGTGTGCGGTCCACCGAGCCGCAGGTTTCATGATTGAAGATGGTAAACTCTGGTGCGTCGCCGACTCGGCAGCACGACGTGTAGCCAGGACAGAATGTGTTCCAGCAGCACATGGATTTGACATTGCACTCCAGGTCCACACCGCCAATGGGCATTTCAACGTCGACAGCACCAAACTCAAGCTATCCAACCGGTACTTCTGGCCTGGCATGGACACAGACTGCCGCCAGGTAATGCTGGAATGCCCGCAGTGCAAAAGCTTCAGCCCCACGACCTTGAACTCACTCCTCCAGCCGATCCGTCGAACCCGACCGTTCTCATTGATCGCAGGCGACTATTTGTCACTCCCCGTTGGGAAAGGCGGCTTCAAGAATGTCGGCCTCTACATCGACGTATTTTCACATTTTGTTTGGGGTGATAAGCTGAAATACGCTGGCACTGCCAAAAGGACGATGGATTCCCTCAATCGGATTTTTCAGGGCTTTGCGGTGCCGGACTCATTCATCGCAGACGGTGGCAGCCATTTCAAGAACAAACAAGTGGACGAATATTGTGCTGCTAACAATGTCCAGCATCTGACAGCGCCCTCATATTCTCCTTGGGTGAACGGACTAATCGAGGGGAGTAACAAAATTCTTCTGAGCATACTCAAACGTCTCTGCGCCCCAGATCACGATTTTGACGAAGGCAATGTGAAACCTGAGGATATCCCCACCAACTGGCCCAATCATTTCAACGAGGCCATACGTCTAATGAACGACCGAATTCTCCTTGCCCTCAAGGCTAAACCCCGCGAGCTCCTTTTTGGCAGGTCGTTCACACCAGAAAATGTCACTCCATCCGACATCCAACCTACCACGCCTTCGGACGCGACATCCATTTCTCTCTCGCTGACTCTCTTCATGGAACGCCCACCTTCTCTCGCTTCAATGAGCTGAGCAACAGAAATGAGTTTTGATGCTAACACCAAAATTGTTGAATTCCGTATAGGTGATGTCGTCCAATGGTATGACTCACCGGCAGACGGGAACCGCAAATCCATCAACAAACTCGCCCCGCGCTGGTCAAAACCAGTGCAGATTTACACACGCTTCCTTAATTCTTTTTCTCTCTGTGATATGAACGGCATTCCAGTAAAAAATCTTGAATTTGTACATTCTAGGAGATTACGACATTTCATCCCACTAGGGGGTTCAACCCTCGACCAAAAACACCCCCGCGACGAAGGGGAGTATATACCCACTGCACAAGACTTAGAAATCGCCGAAGCTGAAGAACAGATGGCGGAAACCCTCAGCTCCAAAGAGGTGATGCCGCGGGACACCTTCTAAACTGGCTGGCCGTCAGAGTTCCACGGGCAAGTAGGGCAGCTACAGAGGCTGACCCAGTGCGTGGTGGTTTGATTAGGTGGTGCTCACGAGGAGCATTTGGACGCAGGAGTTGTTGTTCAATGTCCAGGTCGGACATCAGTTGGAGGGGGGTGCCTGTGGCTGTGCTAGAAACTATATCGGGATGTTTGTACATCATCATCACGACATTTCTCCATCGCCTGGCCCATTTCGAGGCCCAGGACTCCATCGAGGACTCGAATAGCTGATATTGGCTTCTTCCAGCTCTCAGAGACCACGAGAGGTCTCCAGTGCATGCCTGGAGGGACATCCTGCGTCACGGCACATTACTCGGTGTGGCCACAGAGGTGTTCGAATGTTTCAACGCAATATTTCGCTTTTGCTCAATATTCTCCAATCATCTTGCTCCGAGTCGCAACATTTCTCTTCAGCTTGCTCATCAGGAGGGTCTCAAACACCGCCTTACTGGTGGCTGGTGGTTATCTTCCAATGGGAACTGGGAACGGGCAGGCTGCGCTGTCCGTGACTTTTTATCACAGCATCCGATCCTTCAAGCCCTTTTGGGATGGACAGATCCTAAACCCCTCATTCAAGGTGTGCTAATAGTGAAAAGTGACCGCTCCTTTGTTAATGATTTCAGGCTCCATCAAGCTCCAGCCCCTGAAGCGAACCAAAGGTGTTCGTACTCCATTGTGATCAGAGTTTTCCTTGTCAAAAACAAAAGCTAAGAGTGCGATAAACATTGCATCATACTCTTTGGAATCAACCTGGCAGCGGTGCATAAATGTTGTCTCAAATTCCTGTGATATATGCCCAGTACTGTCTTGGGTTTATGTTATTTCACCATTGACCATAAGTCGCATTTATTATTACTGTAAAGATAAAGTTGTTTTCTCATATTTAAAAGCGAGAACCAATTGTGGGGCGCATCGTGGACATTCTCACAAATAGCGTGACTTCCATTGTGATTTTGGATGTCTTCCAGGTCTCTGATGAACGACATGCCGTATTTAATCTTCCAAAATTATTGCGACGTCAAGGGGAATCAACCATTCTCATTGTTCCTTCGACGGTCAGTAATACTGTCATCATTTTGGCACAAAATAAGATCCTGAAATTGTTATTAGAACGTGCAGTTCATTTTCAATGTTCAGCATGACTGCTACTCGGCAAAATGTTCAGCATCCGGAACCTGAGCAAAGATGCAAGAGCGTGTGGCATCCTCTGTCGCAGAGTCATTCATCGAGCACAAGCCGTTGGATGAGTATCTTATTAACACAACAGCCTTTCACAATGCCCACCTCCTACGCCGGTGTCTTCCAAGAAATCTATGGGCTCCAGTTCCTCTGCTCACGCCAGAAGCTCGCATTGCCAAGCACCATGAGCTTGCAGCGCAGTTACGGCAGAAACAGCCTAAACCAAAGCACAAGCAAGCTCAAGACAATGACGAGCAGGATGGCGACGAGCCGGAGGATGCCCAGGAGGCAGCTCCAAAGTCAAGACACGGAAACCAAGAAAGGGAATGGATCGTCGAAGCAAACTAAATCGCAGCCAGCCAAGAAATGAAAAACGAAGCAGGCAGTGCATTCGGACGCAGAGTCTATCCAGTCTGAAGTTGAATCCAGAAGCAGCGAGGACGAGGAGGAGACGGGGATACAGTCTGAGGCAGATGAGATGGATGTTGACTCCGAAGAAGAATATGTTCCTCGTCCAACAAGAAGACCACGGGGAACGGCCGTAGCAGCATAGTAGTGGCAGAAATATACCCATTTATTTGGTTGAAAGTCAAAGAACTTTCTGATCGCACGTTGTGCGAAGTCAGTTCGGGGATTACTTGAGTATGTAATCATAGCAAATATGCCGTCTCACACATGGGGGTCCCGTAGGAAAATCTAGAAAATATTTATGCAATCTGCGCAATTTGCACAATCTGCACATGCTGACTAATTTTATCACCCCTTTGGGCAGACTTGGTTCCTTCGGGTTTTCCCATAGTATGTGACATGCGTGATACTCAAGGGTGACTCCTGAGGCCCGCAACACTGCGCCTTCACCGAAAGCAATGTCGGAGCTCATTCTCTCCGCGAAGCAAATCATGCAGCTTTTAGCAGTCGCACAGAAACAGGCTACAAGGGAATTAGAGGAGCAGTAAAGTAATCAACACAATCACAATGCAATTATTATGATATCTATGTGAATTTATTGGGATTTATACAACAGCTGAGCTTGACCTGAAACCAACGTGGATGTCATTCATAAATTCATGTCGTGAACAGACAGCTCTGAACTGGTATCCCATATTGTCCCCGATATTGTCCTGATGCGCTCAATGAGCCGCGGATTTACTTTTCGAACAGCTGCCATCCTGCTCGCATTCATATCAACCACAGCTGGTCGAGGCTCATTGTTCACGTTGATGGTGGATGTTTGCCGCATTGGGAAACGTGATCGGCCACGTGGGAAACACATGATTATTTCACATCAGATATGGCTGGCCCAGATTTGGCGGTGTAGAGTATGGTGGTGGTCAAAACTTCATGTCAAACTGCATTTTTAGTCAGATTCCCCCAAGATTTGAGATTTGGAAGGAACATAGGGTAGGTTTATCGATAAAATTTTCATTTCAGAAAAATCGGGGGCACTCCTAATTTAGGGTTACAAATGGCAGATTTTGGGATGCAAAAAATAAATTGTGTGTACCTAACTCGAGCCTCTGAGGACAAAGAAAAATTGTATATACTAGAGTTGGCTACCTAGTTGAGACTTCTTCTTCCACTGTGCCTCGGCCACCTCAATCTCCGTCTTTTTGACCCCTTGATGAGAACAATACTGTTTAACCGCAAATTCAGAAACTGGTCCCGTCATGCCATGGTGGTAAACACTTGCATATCGATCAGCACGGGGAAGAATCTCCAAATGGTGGGGAGAGGGCAGGCAGCTAGAGCCTCTGTGACGAGCTCCTGAGCTTTTTTCCACTGACCATTCGACCGCTTGTGGAAATAGTGTTTGATCCAGGCCCAAAAATATTTGATCAGGTTCATCTCCAGGTGGAATTTGGGGAGGAAATGGCAGACCATTCCTGGCGCCGCCTCAATCAGCTGTGAAGATCATGTTAGTGACTGTAATCCACTAAATAATGGAACAAACCAGTTCCAGTTGGGATTTCTCACCCACAAAATCCAGTTGCTGTGAGAGCTAGCAACACATGCAGCAGTCCACTGGCCGCTCCTCTTCCTCGTCGCTGTTGTTACTGTCATCGCCATACTTCTCTGCCTCCTCGTTGGGAGAAGCACCGTCCAGATGCAGTTTATGTGCCTTCAAGGCCTTGCATGCTTTGCAATCCCCGATCAGTGGCTTACCATTTGTGTTCTTTGTGTAACCACGTTTGGCCAGAATCACCTTCATACCCTTTGGCTGCCCTTCAAATTTTTTGTGGGATGATCGTTGGGCAGGGGATTGTCGAAGACCATTTTCTGGGGTTTTCCACTGTGGCCATGTGGGTTATCTGAGGGAATTACCGTCTCCCGCATCTCGGGAACCTTGCTGCCAGGATTCACGTTCATTTTTGTGACTGTTAACGCATTCTTCGTGAGGCTGCTGTGCGCCAACGAGTTGTCGAACACCCAATGGATGATGGCCTTGGGAAACATCCAGCGTGCAATGTCACAGTCAAGACCTTAAGCGTCCACTCTCGGTAAGATGAGAGGGATTGGGTGGTGCTCGTGGTAGATCTCGAAAGATGATGGAATAAAAGGTTAACTACAACAGCGTAATAGCTACTCTACTTATACTGTCTAGGGAACCGTGTGAACTAATCTATATATATTACAACTACCCTTAACCGCATGTTCTCAGTGTCCTTGCTGTGTCCTCATGTCCTGACGTCATCTCTGACATCATCGTGACGTCATCCCTTGGGTCGGGCCGGTCTTAGTCATAGCCTCTTTGTCATCCAGCGCTTAGATCTCTGGCGCTTAGATAGGCGTTGGAACGATAGATCTTATCTAATCGTGACATTACCCCCCCCCCTAGGATCGTCGTCCCGACGATTTAGCATTCGTAGGCTTCGATTCCTGGTAATGGAGGAAACTTGGCTGCTTCGTTGAATCTGCCTGTTTCTGGGTCGTATAACCGTCGTTCCGGGTATGGTATCGTCTCCTGCTTCGGCTTGAAGCGATGAATTAAATAATCCCAGTGTCCCTGCTTGAAGACAGGGACCGTCTGCTTCATCGTCGAGTTTGCGGACTCCTCCGTTTTTGGTGGCATCAAGCCTCTTTTCCGTAATTCTGTGGCCAGCGCCGTCTTCTCCTTCGTGGTCATCCCTTCTAGTTTGGACTCTACCGACAATTCTCGAACCGCGATCCCGTGCTCGACATTATATCTGTTCAAGAGCTTCTTCGCGTTCGACAAGTGTCTCGTCGGTTCCCAGGTCCGTTCCGAAAGTGGGAAATTCTTCCACTTTATGAGGTACTGGTATCCTCTCCCTCGTTTCCTGTGGTTGAGGACTTCCTCCACCTTGTACTCTTCTTCTCCACCGACAATGTTCGGCGGTGGTCGTTCTTCTCTCCTTCCCACGGGGGGTTCCACATATGGGTAAGCAGTGCCTCATTGAAGACCGGATGTGACTTGTCCGTCTCCGGCAACTTAAGCTTGTATGCCGATGCGCCAACCTTCTCCAGGATCTCGTAAGGCCCCAGCCTTCTATCCTCCAGCTTCCCTGTCGGCCGATCTGTGGCTATGTTCTTTCCCTCTAGCCAAACCCGATCGCCGACCTTGAATTCTGGCGGTCCCGACGCTTAGGTCGTAGTATTTTTTCATGGTTTTCTGTGTTTTCTCCAGCGCTGCTGCTGCTTCCTCTCGAATCTTCTTCATTTTCTCTGCTAAGTCGTTCGCGGCTTCATTGCGCGATTCGACTGGTTTTCTATCCCCTTCCAGGGGTGCATTCCCGTGTTTATGAAAAACGGTGACATGCTCGTCGACGAGCTCGTCTTGTCGTTGTGTGTGAATTCTGCCAGCGACAGCCAGTCGGACCAGTCCGATTGTCGATAGTTAATGAAAACCCGAAGATATTTTTCAATCTCCTGATTCATCCTCTCTGTCTGCCCATCCGTGGTCGGGTGGAATGCCGTGCTCGGGTTCATTTCGACACCCATAAGCCGGTTCAGTTCCTTCATGAATCCCGACACGTATCTCGGATCCCGATCTGAGATAATCTTCCGGGCACTCCGTGATATCTAATCACCCTGTCTTGGGTCAACCGAGCCGTCCCCTCACTGGTTTGCTCCATGCTTGTGGGCTCACAGTGGATCATCTTCGAAAAGGTGTCGACCCACACCTGTATGGCGTCGAACCCGTTGCTGACTGGCAGCGGACCGATAAGGTCCATGGAAATGATCTGCCAAGGTCCCTCGGCAATCTGGTGCGGGTTCAGCTTTCCTTGTTGATAGCGGTGAACCCTGGTTCTCTGGCATGCCTCGCAGGCCTTCAGGTATTTCCCGACCTGATTCCCTAGTCGCGGCCACCAATAGTTACGTTCTACCATTTCCTGCGTTCGGTTCTCTCCTGGATGGCCGAGCAAGGGGTTATCGTGGTGTAGCCCAATGATTCTGTCTCGTAGCTCTTCATCTCTTGGCACATAGATTAAGTTATTGTAGTAAATGACATCGTCCTTCTTTTCCCACCCGGGGAGCTTCTTCGAGAGCGCCTGCTTGACGCTCTGATCTATTCTTTTCTCCTTCTTGATCGCTTCCAGGATCTCCGTCTCCGGTCCGTCGAGCACAATTTCTTGGCACGAAAGTGCTCCGGTTTCAAAAGAACAACGTCATCGTTGTCGTTTTTTCCTTGGTCATGATCCGATCTCCGAGATAAGAGATCTGCCTTCTTGTTCAACGCTCCGGGCCGATGGTGAAGGGTGAAGTCATATTCTGCTAACTCCAGTATCCATCGGGCCTGTCTCCTGTTCAGCTTCTGTGGCTTCTTGAAATATTCTAGATTCTGGTGGTCCGTCAGAATCTCGAACGTCTCTCTCGCTCCCATCAGCATCTGCCTGCACTCCTCCAAGGCGAGCATTATCGCGAGCATCTCTTTGTCATAGATCTCGTAATTCCTCTCGGTCTCGTTCAGTCCATGTGACATGAACGCTACAGGGCGCCATTCACCCTCCTGCTCTTGTGACAGAATTGCTCCCGTCGCTCCGTCCGACGCATCTGCCTCTAACCGGAACTTGCCATTGTCCATTGGTAATGCTAATACCATGTCCTCGGCAATGCGATCCTTCAGCTTCTGGAACGCATCCTTCTGTTCCTGTTCCCATCAGAACCCTTCCTTCCCGTCAACCGTGTGAGCGGCTTGGCAACCTCGCTGTATCCCCGGACGAAGCGGCGATAAAAACCTAAGAACCTGTGTTTGCTTCAGGTTCTTTGGTTCTGGCCACTCCATCACACCCTTAATCTTGGGGGGTCCATCCTCATCGAGTTGTAGGATATAATACTCCTAGGAATTCGATCTCTGTGCGTTCGAACTCGCACTTCTCGGGTTTCAGGAACAGCTTGTTGTCCTGTAGTACCTTCAGGACTTGCTTTGTCAACACACGATGTTCTTCCAGGTTGTCTGAGAAGATTAGGATGTCGTCCAGGTAGACAACGACCTTTCCTTCGTTGATTAGATCTCTGAGCAGATCATTCATCATTGTCTGGAATGTCGTGGGGAATTGGTAAGCCCGAAGAACATCACAAGCGGCTCGAACAGTCCTCGATTTGTGCGGAATGCCGCCTTCCACTCGTCTCCCTCCTTGATTCGTACATTGTTGTACCCCCATCGCACGTCTAGCTTCGTAAAGTACGGGCACCTCGGAGCTTATTGACTAACTCCGAAATTAACGGAAGCGGATAGCGGTTTTTAATCGTCATCTCATTGAGCTTCCGGTAATCTTGCACAGGCCGCAAAGTGCCGTCTTTCTTCTTTATGAAAAGAACGCGAAGCCATCGGCAATTTGCTTGGGCGAATCCTCTGCTCTTCAAATTCTCTTCTAGAAACTCGTTCAGTTTCTCCTGTTCTGTCACCGAGAGAGGATAGATCTTGCAATCTACAGCCTTTGAGTTTGGCTTGAGCTCGATTGCATGATCCCATTGTCTCTTCTCGGGTAACGAGTCGAATGATTCCTTCGCAAAGACTTTCACATATTCCCGGTACTCCTCGGGAATCTTCTCTTCCGTCATTCGTTCTTTTCCTTTATTGGCTTCTTCTGCCAATTTCTGTGACTGGGTCTCTTTCATCCTCAAGTCTATTGCTTCTCCGAAGTCCACGAGTAGAAGGGATTCTCCTTCTTCCAACTCGTTCTTCCATCGGTCTCCTCTTCCGAATTCCGTCCCGGTCATGTTGCACTCCGGCGGGCACCGACTAAAGAGCAAAGTCTGTGCTCTCCAGTCTATCACAGGGTTGTGCTTGAACAGCCAGTCGTACCCAATGAATATCCGGGCTTTGCCGAGTCCCGTGACGAGGAATCTCTGCTTCTCCGAATGGGGTCCGACGGACATGATCAACTCTACATAATGAGTGATCTTTCCCCGTGTGTTCTCGGTTCCGTCGGCATTTCGGGCGACGATGTGCGCTTCAAGCTCGTGTAGCTCGAAGTCTTCAGCCTTGGCATAGTCTCGATCAATGCACGAGGTTGTGCATCCATTATCAAGAAGAGCCTTAACTGCGTGCGTCTTCCCTGTGTCCAACATTGTCAACGTGACTGGAACCAGCATCTCGTGATGCTTCCGTTGCCTCTGGACTTCCTTCATCTCCTCCGCGAGCTTGTCTCCTTTTTGCTTCTTGATTGCCCTGTGGGATAACCACTTGGCCGCCTTCAACCCTGTCAGGCCAGCCAGCACATCAATCGGCTTCCCCGTCTTCTCCTTTGGCGCTTCCTCCTCTTTCGAGGATTGAGCCTTCGTGACATCGTCACCCTTTTTCGTCGCACTATTTTTCTCGCTGGGTTGGGTTCCAGGGGCCTTTTTGAGTTGAGTCTTAAACGCGCTCCAGCGTTTATTCTCTATGTCCATTTTCTTGTTCTTTAGATTATGTAACCGATTTCGATTCTCCAAGATGCGTATTTTTTGTTTTTCTACACTAGCTATTTTCTCCTCGGCTCCTGCCGAGTCCAGTCCTTCTACTACGGGAGTAGGTCCATTCACATCCGTAACCGTAACTAAGTCTTCGTATCTAATAGTATTTACTGGAACCGGGGAGCATTTCGTAACCAGAGGGGGTGCCGCTTTGGCCGCAAGCGGGGGCCCCTTTAAAAACCCTTCTCTCTCAACATCGCGGCCAGAGCGCCAACTCCTCCTGGGAGTAGTCATCGGGCTTGAGGGCCCGGATGTTGAATTTCGTCTTGCGGGGCTCAGGGCAGTCCCGCTTCATGTGGCCATCCTTGCCACAATTGTAGCACAAGAAGGGTGTGCCTTTCGCCTTGTTCCTGTCCACATCCATGGGGGCAGTCTCACCGGCCCCAATCTTCTTTGCCAGATTTGGCGCTGTCCCCTGATATCCCCGGGGTGGGTTCGTCTGTGCTGCTGGTGCAGCAGTGTTCCTCTGGGCTGGTACCCAGAACATCTTGGCCTGTTGGGCCTTCCGGAGCGTCTGTCGCTCCATGTTCCAGCTGACTATCATCAGCCTTCTCCTCAGCTCCCGGTAGGTGGTGGGAGCCTCTAGCAGCCCAACATTGAGCTGACTTCTCACCTCGTCCGAGACGAGGTTCTCCAGGGTCTCCACCATAAAGGTGTCATGAGCCCCTGTTCTGTCCGACAGGTCATATCCTGCCTCTTCCGCATTCAGCTCGAAAGCTTGAATGAAATCTACCAGGGTGGTCTTGCCCTGGCGTGTGGTGGTAAGGCACATGTGCGCCGTCTGAGTGCGTTTCCGTCGGCAAACGTCTCTGCTAAACTCTCCATGAAATCTTGAGAGTCGCAATTCTCCTCAAAGGTGCTCTGCCTTCGAGCCTTCTTCTTCCAGTTCCGTGCCCAGTTGGACGCCAGACATCTGGCTCCATCTTCTCGGCCCAGTAAGGACACCGTGAAGGTGATTTTCTTCTTCTCGGTGTTGAATTCCGAGGCGTAAGCCCAGACGTAGTTGTCCAGGGTGTCGCACCAAGTTTCAAACTTGGATTTGTCATTCCCGTTGAACATCGGCGGGGTCTTTGCATAAGAGATCCTGAGGATCCTGAACGCGGGGGTTGATCTTCTCCGTTCCATCCCGGAACGGGGACTGGAACATATCTAACTCGGGGAGGGGCTTCCTCCTCCATTGGGTGAACAGGGGTCTGGGGGCGCAACATCTCAATCGGCGCTGGTGAAAGGGTTTCGGGGGTGAAGGTGGGGACATGGCTGCGATTAGCTGTGTTGGTCTTGGCGCTAATACTGCGCGGTGAGGAGGAGGTGGGCGAGCGGAGTGGTGAATGTGGGTTATCGACTGGAATGCCGATGGAGGGAGGCTGGGTGGGAGTGGACCGGTCGGGATCTTTGTGACACGGCCAGTGGAATAGCTTGGACTCGTCTTCGGAGTGGATGGGGGAACGCGGTAAGACGTCCTGGTAGGAATCGCGGGTTAAAGCCGGGCAGGGGTTCGGTATGCCACTAGGGCAGGTGGTGAGGTCGAGGCGGTCTTTTGCTGACAGAACAGTCCGGGGTCTTCTACGACTCCCCCCCGGCTGCGAGATAGCCCTCTCCAAGGATTAGGCTAGTGCTCCTTGACTAGAGTTGTGCTTGGGATGGACTCAACGTTTCCCATGGCACTGGTGTCTGTCTATTCAAGTGAACCATGCACGATGGGCGCTGCAGTTGTTTAACGTCGGTGTGGACGACGTGAGTGGTGATAGAGGAAATGGGTCTTCAGGTAAGAGACTGCCACAATGGCAGAAAGGGTAAGAGGTAGAGTGGGGAGAAAGGGAAAGGAAGTCGGAAGTGGCGGTACGAGGGTATGAGGGGTAACCTTTTATTATGTCACAGTCAAGACCTTAAGCGTCCACTCTCGGTAAGATGAGAGGGATTGGGTGGTGCTCGTGGTAGATCTCGAAAGATGATGGAATAAAAGGTTAACTACAACAGCGTAATAGCTACTCTACTTATACTGTCTAGGGAACCGTGTGAACTAATCTATATATATTACAACTACCCTTAACCACATGTTCTCAGTGTCCTTGCTGTGTCCTCATGTCCTGACGTCATCTCTGACATCATCGTGACGTCATCCCTTGGGTCGGGCCGTCTTAGTCATAGCCTCTTTGTCATCCAGCGCTTAGATCTCTGGCGCTTAGATAGGCGTTGGAACGATAGATCTTATCTAATCGTGACATGCGATCAAAATAGCCTTGGCCAACTGTGTGACATATGGTGGGGAAGTCGGATGGCAATAGAATCAATCAACTTACCTGCGCAATCATCTGTTCCATGTTCCAGTAAGCATCGCCACCCGGTTTGTTGTCCGGGTAAATTACAGTTGTCAATTTTGTGAACGCAATGCGAAGTTCGGCAACAAATGCTTCGTTTTCCACCACCATCTCTTTGGTAAGATCGAGGAGGCCATAGTGTTCGCACAAAAATGCAGAAATCATGATCAAGCATCCACGACCTTTCTTCTTCAAAACCTGCTCGTTGGCCTGAAGCCAGTAGTGGTTATTTTGGTAGTCATTCGAATGGACAGTCGACTCATCGTGGGCAACAAAAATGAGTTCGAGTTCATTGTCTTCAGCTTCATGACGAATTTCGGCCATATCGGGCTCTGTATATCGAGGTCAGAAAGGGTCGGCAGCCTCGAGTTCAGCAAGATATTCTTTACGGTGCTTCTTCACGTCCTTCCACTCATGCCCATCCCAATAAACAACCTTCTGGTGTGTCTTGCGACGGTAACCGAGCTTCCAGAGCCATCACTGGTGTTACCGAACAGATATGGTCTTCTTTTTGAACGAAAGGGCTGGGAGCAGGGTTTCATTGACATGCTGCTGGAGTAACTTTGGGTTTATCTGACAATGGTCATGTTAAGTGTGTTTATATTTGCGATTTTTCACTCACCGTGCCGGCTGCGAGCGTGTGAAGCCATCGCTGGACACCCATATAAAACCCTTCATCATCAAGAATCCCATTCTGCTTTTGCCGCCGTCCCTGATGGCTCGGTTTCAGAGCCCCATTGGCCTCGAAAAAACGAGCCTGTGCACGAAGCATGCGCTGGAACGCCGGACCGTGCCCGTGATTTTTAGCAACACACAAAGCTGCTGCTAATCGACCCATTTGGGGCATCCAGCGATAAAAATCCGCCAGCGTGGCAAACAATATTGTGCAGCGATAGTCTTTTGATTTCTGACCTTTCTTGAGACCGTTGGCAGCAAGAGAGGCCAGCTCCAAGGGATGAAGCGGAGCTGTGTCCTCGAGAACTGTTTCGACCCACTCGGCAATCTCGTCGGCGACGATGAGTCTACAGCAACATTGCCCTCTTTCGAGCAAGCTTCTTGCTCAAGCACTCGGGGTGCTCTTCCTCATAGTCATCGAGATCAGATTTGCCAGTTTCCAATTCACTGCTAGAACTAGACTCCTCCTCCTCCTCACACAATTCAACCGCAGTGGCTGAGGATGAAGCACTATCCCCTTTCAAGTGTTTGGTGGGAACGGGGCTCGAAGAGATTACAGCACGTGGTTGCTTTTTGAACATGTCACCAAGTGTGAGTTGTTTCCCAGGCTCAGGTTTTCGGGCTTGAAGATAGCCCATTTGGCGCTCAAAATCGACTTCCGAGATAGCAAACCGCCCATTTTCGTAGTCATCTTTGAGAGTCATTCGCTTCCCAGACACGGTGTGCACTGACATGCCCCCAATCAAATACGGCCCATTCTGTTTGCCTTCGAAAAAAATGTTAACACGGTGCAAGAATATTATTAACGTGCCGCGCACCTTTCTGCTTGGGCACAGGTCCCACCAATCTGTGCTCAGCACCCCGCATCTCTGCGATCCGACGCTTCTTCTCAGCTTTCTCCTTCTGAATAGCGCGCTTCTCCATCTTCTCTTCCCATGTCATTGGCTTTGGGAGCTGTGCCCAATATTCCCCAGGCTCCGACTCATCCGAGCCGCTGGCAGATTCCCAAGCCAGTGGGTTGTCATCCGGGCCGTCGTCATCACTGATATGTTCAGCAGCTGCAGAAGGTGCTTGGCTGGATGTGAACGCTCCGTTGGGGCCACGCTGAGCATGAGCTCCCGTTTTACGCGGGCGGGGCATGGTCGTCGACGAAAATGGGCGCGTTGATGGCGCTGCACAGCCACCGGCCCGGGTGATCCGTAATCAAAACGGCAGAATCCGAGTCGCAAAACCAAAAACCAACTTTTTGAAACTTCTGTCCCGGCAGATCTTTAGATTGGGTTCTTCTGCTACTATCTACAGTATTACCATCACTTTTTCTTGAAAACTGGATCGGTAGTAGCGATTACTAAATTGGGACACAAACTTGTCGCGAAGTTCGGTCCGTCACCATAGAAAATAAGAACATCAAATGTGTACCTCGCCATACGTTGAATAATGTCAAAGTTACGGCACTGTGCGAGACCAAGCAGGAACACGCCCGAGGAAGGCCAATTACGCTGTAGCTATGCAGTAGCAGTGCTGTGGAGTGCTGGACAGTACTGCATAATTCTTCCCAGCCATTTCGGTTTTCCTGATGTGTATTTTGTCGAAAGACGTAAATTGTTAGCCAAAAAGCTGAGGTTGACCATGGGTAGATTTGGGTGAATGGCGCTCGAGTATAAGGATTCCGATGGCCAACAGGTATGAGGTTATCAACCCGCAGTATATTCATCGTTCAGCGCCCGCCCGCAGTACTAGCAACCCGCACACGGCGGATCTAAAATCGAGGACATATGATCAAGGTCTTGCTCGTATTTTCAGCACGCACTGAGTCATCACACCGAAATTCAACTCAGCGTAACTGTATGAGCACAGGTAGGTAGGTAGTGTTGTGCGGGTCGGGCCCAAGCCCGAGACCCGACCCGAGACCCGGGCTTTGTGGGCCCGACCCGACCCGACCCTCAGTCGGGCTCAGTCGGGCTCAGGGTCGGGCCCAAGATTCTGTCGGGCCCGAGACCCGGGCTTGAGCCCGGGTCTCTCGCCTATTTTCCAATGACATTTGACAGCACCCATCATATTTGTTGCTGCTTGGGCTACTTCCTTCCGCCTTGGCATCAACAACGCATTGCACTTCCCCGCATCCTACTTCGATGGACACTCGGGTCCGTTCAGATGCTCCTCCGTGGATGGTTTCACTCATTATTTGCAGGTTGACCACTTGATTGTGGACAATGCAGCAATCATGATGTCACTGCCCTTCTCAGGAGCTTTGACAGCTCCCTCAGGCGTGCCCCCATTTTTCCGCCTCGACTATATGAAATGACACTTGTACGCCTCCATATGCATGAGCCAGGCATGTGTGCCCCACTCTCATCAGCATCAATAACATAGTGATCACATTGTAATTGATATTTAATTGACATATTACATTACATTTACTCTCTCTATAAAATTGCGCCTGTCCGTCTGAAGCCTTTTAAGCTCTGCTTATGGCCAGAACTTCGGAAGGAGGATGACGGACCGCGAGGCGGTCCGGCAGCCGCTCGTAGACTCGCCAATTACGGCATGCGCTTACAAGCCCGGGCTTGGGCCCGAGCCCGACCCAAGCCCGACCCGACCCGCCAATCGGGTCGGGCTCAGGATATTTGCGGGCCCGAGCCCGCCCAAGCCCGACCCGACCCCGGGCTTTCAGGCCCGACCCGACCCGCACATCACTATAGGTAGGTATGATTACATGGCACGGTCCCGTTCAGGAACGCCAGGCCCAGAAATCATCAAGATGGCGTATCCAGGCGTATCCAGAAGGAGCTCGAAAGCAATACATACAGCTTGAGTGCAGTAACCAAACCTTCCAGGTTCCGACGCCGCAGAAAAATCAGAGAAAAAGTAGAGGATTGTCAGAGAGTGTACTGGAGCCTGCCCCATTTTTTCTGTCTCTCCTGGATCGAAAAAGAAACGGGTAATTCCCGTAGGGTCAAGCACCACGACCCTACCAGGGGATGATCTGGCCGAGAATGACTCCTTGGCAGTAACCGAGCAAGAACTGTATGTGATGGTATCATCAGCATATTCCGAAAGGGGATACAGATTCATCTTGCTTCGTATCCCGCAGACAACCTGTGGACACATCAATTGATGCCTGACCTACATTGTTTCTCCTGATTCACGTAGGATGGAACCAGTTCCAGGCTCATACACTAGCTTAACATTTCCACAGGATCAATTCTATTCTGCTCAAGTTTGTTGCGAAGCGAGGCCGTAAAAACAACAAATGATTGTACCACTCAGATATCAGTGCTCAGAGTTAGATTCCCGCGTTCAGAGTTAGATTCCCGCGTTCGCCACCCTTTCTGACTGCAGACTGCAATGATAACCGATACCCCACCGGGACTACGAGACGAACACGTCTACTACGTGATTTGTCACACGAACCACTCTACAGCACTGCGGAAGAAACAGACAATACCCATACTTCTTTTCTTTATCTCCCCAAGAAAAATATGTGGAAAACTTTCGTTCAACGAATATCGAGCGCCCCCGTATCGCTGGATTTTCGTTTTGGGTCTACCCCCAGGCTCCTCGTTCGTCCTGCCCTCTCAGTTAAATACCATCATCATAAATATATCACTAGGCATATCTATGTGTCGTGCAGACCTTCACAGGCATTCTCAAATCCGGATTCAAGGATCCTGTCTATCCGTGTCGCCACGAGCCTACTTTTCCGACCCTCGCCTTCATAGAATTCCTGAAGTGCACACTCTCGCTACTTCTCTTACGCCCCAACATCGTCACTGGAGTATGGCGGGTCTTGATTCCCCTCCGAGCTACTTCAGGAGATTCCGCGCGGTATGCCGATATCCCTCGGGAAGCTCTCCCGTGGTCCACAGAGGTGGCAGATGAGTTGCCTATGGAGGCCGTCAGTGGCGCCCGTGGGCAGCGATCTCGCCATTGGCTGACGAGAAAACAGTGCATTGGTCTGATACCCCTAGCATGTCTATACCTTCTGCGCAACCGATTGGTACGTCCTCGAATGTATACCTTGTTATTGTTGTTCAAGTATCAGTCAGCTCGGATCACTCCATGAGTACGCCAACCAACCGACAGCAGAGACGTTCGACCTGCTCTTGATCCCTTCTGTCGGAATCAGTATGTATCTGCTTGGTGGAATATCTGTCCCTATCAGGAATTGGACAAGTGCTTTTCTGCAGGTTTGTCAAAGCTCATATTCTCTTTGTTGACACTGAGTATATGCAAGATATCTGCCATTCTACTCGCTCGGCTTTTTACGAAGGTACAGGGCTATAATGTGGCGACATATGCCCTGTTGGTTCTCGTCGCCTTCGTCTCTGCTGCGGTGTTGGTGGTTACTTCTTTTGTAAGTGCATACAAGTC
Organism: Mycena sp. CBHHK59/15; assembly: GCA_029204085.1. NCBI lineage: Eukaryota > Fungi > Basidiomycota > Agaricomycetes > Agaricales > Mycenaceae > Mycena > Mycena sp. CBHHK59/15. The sequence goes on along the minus strand of JARGXW010000260.1, from coordinate 29,398 downwards.
GCAAACTGATCGATGTGTTATTGATTTCTGCACAGGTTTACCGACACTTGCACGAGGTCTCTCTCCATAGACTGAATCTCATCCTGTTCGGTACTTGCCTAGCTGGATATGCAATAGTTATCGCTGTTATCCCTCCAACTCGTGATCGACGCACGCCTCCGCCACCGCCGGACCCGCGTGATCTCTTGGTATCCGGACTGCTCATAGTTCTCCGAGTTGCCGAGGATATCTTGTCGATTGCAGTACTACGCCGTACGAGTCCATCATTTGCCAGTGCTGCGTGCCTCCATTCTAACCTGCATGTTCAGAGACATCTGCATTCACATACAGTGCTTTGACCCTTCTTTCAACTGCCTTGATTCCTCCACTATCTTTTATTTGTTTTGGTACGGCAATTGGTTTCAGCGCCGTTCAATGGATCGCGTCGGTTCTTGCGGTATACGCGGCGGCATCCCACTGTCTCAATGGACCGATAGAACACACTCAGCCTCAGAAAATTCCGCGCTGGCCACACCCAAGAAGTCTTGCCATATATGGCCTGTCCTTTTTACCACTGTTTGCACTGCTTTCAATCTATCCCCTCAGCCCCATTCCCCGAAATTCAACTCACGTTTGGCCGGGATCCCACCTGGGGACTCTACCACCCATGCCCCACAAGCTCTTGCCGACAATTAACTCCACGAAATGCCAACGAAATCCGTTACCCCCTTCGTCGGCATACCCCGGACCCGGACCACGTCCCGATGATTTCCATGCATTTGATGACATCCTCCTCGTAGTTTTTTTCAGCCACGCACGATACAATATCAACCTTGACGGATACCGGGAGGTTTATTCCCGCTACTTTCCGAACGTGTGTGTTCCTGTCTAGCCGTTGACACTTTATTAATGATCTCACAGATATTGTTTATCGGGCCAGCAAGCCGCGAAGACAGAGGTTTTCTCAGGTCATATGATGTTGTTGTCGACTCATACATGTCGGGGGAGGACTTCGGCAGCGGATGGTATAAAATGGCAGGCAGAATGGTACGTTCATACATCTCTGATACGCCCAATCTTTTGAACGAAGTACAGGCACACCACATGTTCTACACAGCAGTCAAAGATAATCCCTGCTACGCTGGATATCTCTGGGCGCCGTTCGATGCTCTTTTGAACGTTCCTCGACTGGCCCAGTTTCCGCAAGATCGCATATGGTATCACAGCCCATTCTCAGATCACTATGTTCCCAATCCTGCGCTGCGCTCGGCATTCGCCAAGCATGCGCCTCCGGCCATGGTCTCCGAAAAGTCTCCAGCAGAGTATACCGCCGAAGTAGCAGCTTGGGGGGCCGGCTGGCATGGATGGTAAGAATATGTCTCCTGCCTTTCGCAAATGCTCATGTGTTCGCTAGGTGGGGGTAAGATTCACGGCATGCTTTTACATTCGGTAGTTGATATCTATATCCAGAGAGTTGCACGTCGGACTGAAGATATGCGTGCCAGCATACAGGCTTCTTCCGCTCCAGATGCGCCGTCGTTTGGAGAGCCTAATCGGCGCCCCAGAGCGTTTTGTTGGAGGGTCCGCCGACACAATGTATATCCCCGGCCATCTCCGGAATGACTTCTTGGATGTCGTTGGTACATTTCTGTTGACAAATTGCTTTCTTGAAATTGTATGTTCTTCCAATCGAATCTCCAATTCACCTCTACTCACACTTGATCAGGTTCTCCCTACCACGTTGCATCTGATACTACCTGCAGAGGAAGACATCGTCTTTCTTGACCATTGGTGGATCCACAAACCGCCGTACAACACATCATTTGTACGCCAGAAGTGGGAAGAAGGTTTTGAGGTTGATTCACTCCACACGTTTCATTGGTATGTATCGGACTATATATTCGGAGTCATCTCCCCCTGCTAATGTTTTCTAGGGGAGACACGCACGAAGATGGTTTTTTCAGAGCCAACGAAAACAGCGTGGAAGATATTAGAAGTCTTCTCGAGGATTCTTTTGAAAGGCAACAGTTGCCGGGCGGTCACAAGGTTTCATGACATTGTAATGTATTTGAATGTAAAGCCTTAAAATCTCGATCCAGTCGTATGGCAAACGAGTTTTATGATTGTGGCACGGATAATAAAACGCACTGATATCAAGACTGCCAGAACGTCTTTCACGCGCATCGTCGCGTACGATCGCCGAGCCATTTTGCGGCCGAATCTGTCCTGAAAGAACCAGAAAATGATGCTACGTAGCCCTACAGCTGGAATATCCTCTTTCATTTGGCTCATTACTTGCTATCTGATAAGATTTAAACACGTGACTCCGCGGGAGTTGCCGCAACAGCCGCTGTCTGAGTCACGGACAGTCGAACTCAGAGGCCGCGTGCTGCACTTAGCCTCAGGCTCAGGACACACATGTCGGCTCCAGCCATTCCAAGGAGCCTCTAGGCTTTCCATACCTCTAGTCCTGACCTAACGAGTACTCCGCTGGTACAAGTCTGGGCCAATCCTGTGCCGCTTGCCAAACAGTAACTGAACCTAACTGAACCAGTATTAGTAGGCGGGAACTTGGTCAGGATACGAACAACTCTGTTCTATAAATCTCGATGATCTTCCCTTCTATGCGCGCCTCACATGCTTCTGCTAAGCTACTTCTCCCGGGGTCGCCGCTCAATTGGCCATGGGATGATATCAATCGCTGATCAGACTGGACTCTCTTGTTGTCTTGAATCTTTGGCGGCGATATCACGCTAGCGTCCAGAAGGATCCGGTGCCTTGAGGCTCCTCAGAGGCTTTTGCCCTAGTCTATGTCGGGATAAATGCCGAGGGAAGTATAGGGCAGGCACGAAAGGCGTATCATATGTACATGGAGCTACTCACCGTTAATATCTTTCCAAATGCTGTGCTCAATCCCGAGGTCTCCATTCTATAGATCCAGCTAGACAGAAATGTCACCGGGGTATCGTCAATCCCGATATCCGGGTTAGTCAATATCTCAGCTCTCGTCTTGTGTATCTGCGCATATAATACGGGAGATATCACAGACCTCGATTTCTCCCACTGGAAGATGACTCTCCTTGTCAAATCCGTGCTTGCAGCCGTTTCCCTGACTCTCCTCCTGGTCCATAGATCCATTTCTTCCAAACGCAGGAAGGTAAAATATAAAATACGATAATGTTCCAGACGCTAATCAGATCGACGATAGCTATACGGGAACCACCCGCCTATCGTCGACATTCCGGTTTGACTCTTGCAACGTTGTGCGGTTATCCACTCTTACTCTCCGGCCAGCCGTCAGAGATCTTCAACAACCCACGCGCAGCATACGAGAAAGCTCTCAAGGAACATGGGCCCATAATTGCTGTTCACCGGAAGGGTTTTGTGCGTGCTATACAGTATCACTTTGGGACTGTTTCTTACCGGCTATGCCTTAGCTTGAGTTTATCGTCGACGAGACATTGGTGCAGACGATTTTCACTTCAGACCAGTCTTTCAGTTTTGAAGAAGCCATGGCTACGGTCCGTCTTTTCGAAGGCTTTGGATGTACTTTTATTCAATCGCCTCCAAGATACTCAATTTGCGCCCATTCGTTTCGCATTTCTGGTCTTTCTTCCGCGAAATAGATGATCTCGTTCAAAACGGAATAAATCCCAGGATCCCGAACATTCTGGAACGGAGTGAGGCTCTCTGTGTATCACCGTTGACCGAACTTTCAATGCATCTCTTCAGTATGTCCGGTCTTTGTTCGCGGGGCAGAGCATTCTCTTGAAGAAAAATCTGTCGATATGTTTGAACACGCTCATACGAACATCGCCGAGGCTATGATAATCCTCATTTTTGGAGAGGTGATTCGCGCCTTGGTCTCGCAATGTTCATACTTACATGATACAGACTTATGTCAACGAAAGTAACATCCGTGTGGTTACCAATGTTGCCACTGATATTGCCGGTCTGACCGGGAGTAAGTCATCATCGATACGATCTCCCGCGCACTGCGCATGCTCAACTGCCTTCATCAAAGTGTATCAAAATAGGTCATACTTTGGTCGGCAATTCCCCACAATTTGGTCTGCGTTTACATGGATCAAAGTCATTTCTACCTCAATTCTTGCCTTCTTCCGAGTAATCGGGCCTCAAGTGTGGCGTCATGTCCGCTCACGGCAGTGGATCGCGGAAGACGAAAAGCCGACTAATGTCTTGGACTATCTGGCTTTCAAACACGCGAAACATGGAAATGTTGGTCATACTTCGCTTCTGTGGATAATGTCTCTTCTCCTGGGGTGCAGTCTATATCCGCCTTTTCACCACTTGAACGTGTGTGATGATTGTTTACAGAATCATATTTGCATCTGTCCATCAAACGTCCGTCCCGTTCTTCGTATTTTATTTGTATCCGAGGCTTATATCTTCTAGTGCTTCTGTCGTAGTATGGGTCGTTTTCGAGCTCGCCCTACACCCTGAGTACTTGGAGCCACTACGGGAGGAAGTATACAACAGCATAGACCCGCTCACCAATGATCTCGAGGCCAGTAATATCGGCGAAGCACTCAACAAAGCAATCTGGTTGGATTCATTTATCAGAGAAGTGTTACGGACGAAAGGAGATACGCTCAGTACGTGTCGTTTGACGACAGCCGACATTCCACTCGGTGGATACACAATTCCCAAAGGGTAAATGATCAACTTTTGTTGACTGGCAAAGTTTCTGAAGAACTTTTCGGCCAGGCACTTAGTTTTTCCGCTTGCAACCCTGGTCCATTCAAATCCAGTTTACCATCCCGACCCGTTTGTCTTTCGTCCCGAACGCTGGCACGGAGTCAATGCAAGACCTGCTGTCATGAGCAGTGTCTCCTACATTCCTTTCGGAATGGGCCGTTGGTCATGTCCGGGACGAATCTTGGCGGTTTCTGGTTCGTTTTTCTCTACCGTCTTGACTTGCATCATTTCTACATCTCTGTTCTAGAAATTAAGATGATTGTTTGGTCAATCATCACAAAAGCCACCCCTCGTCTTGACGGAAACCGATACACAATCGTCGATCCTCTTAATATCACATCAGTACCTCCCGAAGGGCAGTTGATTCTGGAGCCTTACTCGTTTTGATGATGGTGATGAAGCTTTGATTAATCTTTGTTTTGAGGTCAGTTTCCAGCCTGTTGAACCTTGCAAAACTAGCAAACTTGCTAAATTAGTTTCTTTAAGATGGGCTCTGATTTTCAACGCGCGGCCGCAGCCCACTCGATAGCACATGTTTCTTACGTACAGTATATTCTTTCTCTGTATCCTGAGCATAACTGTTGTTTGGAGCAGCAGCTGTTCACGTGCTTTACGCGAAGTTGGTGATTAATGCGTTTGTTGATGCGGACTAACTAAATAATCCAAACCTTCCGACATAGCCTCAATGTTCGTGAATTGACTTCAATGTGGGAACCAGCCTGTGTTTGGCGGTGCAAAAATCTCCATGGTGACGGGTCGTAATTAGGACGACTGGATCTGGTGCTCACTTCCAAGAATTCAGCACTACCCCGAATGGTTGGTACAACCGCGGTTACTGACTAGATTTTGTTTTGCTTCTTCTACTCTTACTTTCGATAGATGTTCTGATAACGAACAGCCCGTCAAGTAGGGGTTTGAAGTCCAAGGCCGAGATGCTTGTGCGCACTGGGATACTCTTGGGAACATGGTGTTCAGTGCCATGTATAAATTCTACTACTACTACTACTACCTACTCGACACATGTTCGACTCTGGTCTGGCGCCCTGGCAGACGAGTCAAGAGCTGCCTTTTTGGGACATAATTTATACCCCCATTTGGGCATACTTATCCAAGACGGCCGAGCGCGCAAGTAGAGCGCGCGGCAGCAGCGGACGCCCCTGCCCGCCCACCTCTTCAACTCGCTTCAACCACAACCGTGTGCCCTGAAACAACGCCAGCGCTTTGCGCGTGCTCTCCTCGTTCGAATCGGACACCGTCTGGTCGAGTCGGCTGGTTTAGAGTCTCGGACGTCGTGGTTGCTGGTACGTCCAGTCCGGCTCGCTAACTCGTGCCGAGTCTGACACCACCGCCTGCGCATCCAGTCAACAGCGCTCGCGGGAGAGCCCCCGTGCGCAAGAGGACGCCGACTGTCGGTCTACGTGCCTTTGCCCTTGTGAAGGCGACCCGCGTCCGAACGGCTCTGCACTGCGGACGATGGCGCTCTGGCGCACTGAGTTGTCCTCCTGTCCTCCCCCAGCTTGCCTGTCTGCGCGTCGTCCCCGAAGTACAGCAACACGCTCGACCGCTCGCCGCCCCCATCCCGCCTTCGCTGCGCCTGGCCGGCCCTGTACACCCAAGCCACTTGCACAGCGTCTCCGTCAAGGTGTACACCGAGACCTCGTCCCACAAGGTGTGCGCGCGCCTCACCCCCATCGGCGCTCACCCACCGCCCCCAGCTCATCATGCCCGATCTCGGCGATGAGATCGTCCTTCGCCGCCTCTACATGATCACACCAAGGCCATCGGCCAGCCGCGCGGCTTCGACTGGTCGCACCTCGAGTTTGACACCAAGTGAAACCGCCCGCGACGACGGCCACCCGCTTCAGGGCTGAGAGTTCCGCACCTTCCGTTGTGAGGCAACGTGGTTCGGCGGGTGGCGCTGCGGGGAATAGCATGCGCCCGAATCGGCACTCGCGCGCTTATCTCGGGGCGATTCTATCGTGTGGATGCGGGTCTAGCTCGCCTGCGGCGCGTCGGGTTAGTGAGGCGCCGCGGGAAGCATCCTGGTGCGCGGCCCTGTGAGGTCTCCCGAGTCGGCACTTGTGCGTTGTGTATCTCATCCCTCATTGCTCAGACATGTAGGTAAAATACAATGGAAAACACAGAAGTTCTGGAATACATTCCCTTACTTGCGCACTTTCGACGAGGGAACCCGAACGTCTTGTAGTTAGTGACGAGGCAGTAAATATGTGTGCCATGTGGGGCCGCGCATCTTGTACTTGAGCCGAGACCACCAAGACAGCAGACGCGTTGGGCAATGTATATAAGTCGAGTGGAAACAAGACAAAATAAAAATCTCATGGCAAGGTCGATCGACATAACCACAGCCACCGAATCGCACCTCAACCGCTCCACCACAGAACCTTGTGGACGCAGCCCTACAGCAGCATTATAGTCAGCCTGCAGCTCAAATATTTGAAAAGGTTTATTTTCAAATAATTGCTGGGACATAACACCAGAGCCATCTGTTCCGCCCTCACCAATCTGGCAAAGCAACATGACCCGACGGGCCGAGTTGGCAGTGGCAACACTTCCGCGTCCAACCTAGGCCAATCGCTTGGACCATCTGGAGCGGAGCTGTGGCCAGCGGGTCCGCCTGCCTTCGCAGAACGCTGCAGAACGCTTCTCTGCCCAACTTCTTTGATCATTTAGAAGAAAATAAAGGTCAGCAGGGACAGCAATTGGTATCGAGCGGGTATTCTCGTTGATGAACGGCCCGCTTTCAAAGCTCAATTTTCGTTATGAACAGTGCGGACCGTCATTTCAATCAAGAACTTGTCCCCCATGTTCAATCTTCTCTTGTTCCTGCTGGCTTCAATAGCGCTCCTTGTTGAGGGAAGCCTCATCGCTCCAGATGCATTGACTCTCAAGATTTCAACCAATCTTACCCATCCTGTTCGGATTCCGGCAATCTGCGTAGTCGTTCAATTGTCATAGTGACACTATCACACAGATCCCGTCTACGTTGTATGGATGGATGTGGGAGGTAAGTTCACCTTCTAGTTTGCGTGCTATGATAACCTTGTTCCACAAAGGATATCAATCACAGGTAACGAATAAAACCACGGCCTTTTATCAAGATATCAGGGCTGAAACCCGTCTCGTTCAGTGGTGATGGCGGATTGTATGGTAATCTGACGACTTAATCCACCTTACTGTCCTAAAACCGTTGTAAGCCGAACTTTTACAAAACCGGGCGTTCCAGAGAGTTCTTCCCGGAACGCAGAACGCGTTCGCAAATGTGTTCTTACAGTGTCCTGCTTACTGACCCTGTACTTTGGATAGTTTGACGGCCTGGCAACCTTTCAATGGCGCGCGTTTGTCTGTGACTTCAAAGACCAACGGAGTTTCCGCTGCGCTACCAAACAGCCTTAAGGTTGAAATTCCCAAAGTAGTCTCCAGTCCAATCGGGTTTGAAAATACCGGATTCTGGGGCAAGTTGCTTTCGTACAGAGACCACGGGGCCAGTTGAAGAATTCCAGGTCAGGTATCAAAGTTCAACAAGACTGGACATACACTGGTTCATTTTACGCCAAATCTTCGACTTTCTCAGGATCCATCACTGTCTCCCTGAAGTCCACCAGAGGGACTGTTTTTGCCACCAAATGTAACACGGTAATTCACTTTGAACGCCCCTCCCAAAAGACTTACGAATCCAAACAGTTGTCACGGGTATCGCAAAAAACTGGAAGAAATTTACATTCGATTTTCAACCATCCGCCTCTGCTACCACTGACGAGAACGTGTTCAACGTCGTTCTTGACGGAAAGGCAGCCGCTGGCCAGACAATATATTTCGGCATGTTCTCACTCTTTCCCCCAACCTTCAGAGGCAGAGAAAATGGAATGCGCATCGATCTGGCCGAAGCCATTGCCGGTACTCAGCCTTCCATTTGGCGGTCTGTTGATTTGGGCTCCTGGTGACTATTATCTAATTTACTCATACTAGGTTTCCGGGAGGAAACAATATCGAAGGCAACAGTATCGACACACGGTGGAAGTGGAACGAGACGCTAGGACCGTATGTTTTCCTTGTTTTTATGTATCATTCACGCCATTCACATCATCTGTAGTATCGAAAACAGACCGGGTCGGGTCGGAGATTGGGGTACGTGCTCTTCCGATATAATTTGAACCCAATTATGAATGCCACCTCCTGTAGGATACCCCAATACGGACGGGCTCGTAAATGAATGTTACATCGAGTTGAACCTGAATATTGATATATCTTTACAAACGCAGGGACTCATGGAGTATCTGAACTGGGTGGAAGATCTCGGTGCAGTGAGAACATTTGTCCGATCACATTAGTGGCTCAAATTGATTTGGATTGGGCAGGAACCTATCTTAGGTCTGTACGATTCGGATTCCGGGTCCGGATGGTTTTTGACGATCCATACAGGAGTATGGGACGGGATATCCACTGCTAACTATTCGGACCTTACAACGTGGTCCGTTGTTCCCGAGTCGGAGTTGCAGCCTTACATCGACGATGTGCTCAACGAGATAGAATTTATCGTCGGCGACGCAAAAACAACCGCAGGCGGAAAACTTCGTGCCAGCTTAGGAAGAACCGAACCATATGCACTAAAATACATTGAAATGTAAGCCGAGTTCCTGTGTTTTCATATATAAAAAACCGATTCAATGGAACCGTAGCGGAAACGAAGATCAGGTGTGCACTCAGGCTTGTGTTGCTCGCATGGCATGTTTTCTAACAGTTCATCTGCCAGTTCCAACCAGCATCGTAAGTAAATTCCGGTCTGCTAAATGGGCTATACGTACTGACGACCCCAAGATATGCCGCTTACCGGTGGAGTGCATTTGTAACAGCCATAAGCGCCAAGTATCCCGATCTCGAACTCCTCGCTACCAGCTTACCTTCGACGGCACTTACTCCAGCGTATAAAAGAAGTGCGACTTCCCTTATTTCGTCATGGGATGTGTATCAGCTTACAATGAGTACTCACAGTTGATTTCCACATGTATAGCACACCCATTTGGCAAGTCGTCCCATCCAGCGATAATTTATGTGAGGCAACATTTATGTGAGGCACAGGTTCGAAACGAATTCTTTCATGTTCGATGAGTATCCACGCAATGGCACGAAATGGTTCATAGGCGAATATGCCGTCACGTCTACGAACGAGACCAACACCCTGGGTGATCTTCCAAGTGGACGTCTCGCTTATCCGACCCTTCAAGGGGCAGCTGCTGAAGCCGCGTTCATGACCGGGATGGAACGAAATAGCGATGTCGTGTTCGCTTCTTCATGTTAGTAATGCTTTCAAAATGCTTTCTAATTATAGGACTGACCCGGACCGCATGGCCTACTTCCATCCTTACAGACGCGCCAAGGTAAAAATACCATTACCCGTGTTGTAGTAGTCATTCAACTGACGCCCATCTTAGCTTTCAGCATATCAGAAGCTACCAATGGACGCCCGATCTCCTGACTTATGACGCGAGTCGTCTTGTCAAATCGACTTCCTACTACGTTCAACAAGTAAGTATGACTAGACATTTTACGATATTACTTGATCGATGGCGGTCCAGATGTTCAGTATCAACAGAGGGACACATGTTCTTGCCACTACGCCTGCTCCAAGCAACGACACTGTTCCCCTTTACTGGGTTGCAAGCTATAATAACGAAACTGATATCGTCTTTCTCAAAGTATGATGCCCGTTCTGTTGTCCACGCAACCGATGCCGAGCTTATATACAAATTTTCAGGTTTCCAACACGGGTGCATCAGACTTGGTGGCGAACATCTTCTTAGACTTCTCCGTGACCGGATTTGGAAGTGCAACGTCAATCGGAACTCCCACTTTAAGTCCCATATCTGGGTTGTTCAACATATCCAATACACTTGACGAGCCCGAGCTGATCACTCCCTTTTCCTTCAACTTCGCGCTCCCGTTCTCCGATAGGTTCAACTACACGTTTCCCGCCACGAGCGTGACGGTTATTTCTCTACAAAGCACAACTGCCCTGCGAAGTTGAACTTTTGTAGCACGGCAGGTCATCGGCGCGGCGCCACTGTTATTTTGATTGTTGGCAAACCTCGGTAGCTGGACTAAATATATGAATAAAGCTGGATGACGTATAAGCGGAGGTAGCCTTTCCATGTTATTTCCGTGTTTCTTGCGCGCTTTCGCCGGAATTTTCTACGATAGTTATCATCGTGCTTACATGTGGGTACTTAACGGCATCCCTTACCTGAGCCCCAAGCTTAGACATCCTCCACACTGAACGCGCCAAAGCCGCCAGTGGAGCTGCTTCTTGCGCCGGTTCGTGAGGCATTTGTGCTTTACGGGGACTGCTTTTGAGCGCCGCATGTGATCGAACTGGGATCCGATTATACTCCTCGTAATCCCAATTCGTAAGGCTTGGTAACTACTGGGTCTTCTTCTCGGTCATGCGTACTGCGAACCCTGGTTGTGCATGCCATTGGGGTAAACTAAACCACTTACTGGCGTAAACGACGGAAGTTAAATAGCGGGGACTAGTGAGGTGTTATGTCGTTGGCAGGATGTTCCCCAAACTGAGCTTCACAGTGCTTGCGTTTTTCTGCGCGACAACCTCCGCTGTTGTCCTTCCCCGCTCGAGCGCCGTTCATTTGGCCGTGAGCCCCCAGTGCGGCACTCTTTCGAGTGGTGTCCCAGCCGATGTTAATGTCGGCCTGGGCCCGTTGAGCTCCTACAAAACCATAGTCGCGTTCGGCGGTAAGATTTTTCGCTCCCAGGTTTGCAGTGCTGCTCACAGACGCCAGATTCGTACACGAACGGGAACTGCAATGGGCCCACTTGGGTGCAGAATCTCGCTACTTCAATTGGCGCAAAATTGATCAATTATGCGGTGAGTTTGACATCGGAAAAACGACACCAAGAATGCTGACAGAGAGCCAGGCGACTGGCGCCGTTGTGGATACAAATCAGTGGCCTCAGGTTGTATCCGTACAGGCTGAGACGTCGGTAGATTTCATCAATCAAGGTATGCACGGCCGTTGGACGCGGTACAGGCGGGACCGAAGCTGACGGGAACGTAGCCAATACATTTATGACGACACAAAAGCTCGATCCCGCCACGACCCTTTATATCGTTTTCTTCGGAATCGGTGAGTGACATGGGGAATTGTTAACAGCGTACTCAAGAAAGTGTTAATTCAGGGGACTATGCGGAAGCTGTCGGTAAGCTCGAGACCTGTCCAGAAGCAAGTGTTGCCGACTTATCGCCATTTCAGCGACAGGGAAGACCAATATGAACCAAATCGCAGGCGTGCTCGTCTATACCATGCTGGGATTGACTTCGTCCCAAAGTTTCGCCAAGAATATACTGGTAAGACAGAGCTGGAGTATCTTGAACCTTATCTGAGTCCGCGTTTGATAAGATTGTGGACAACTACGGCCTCGGAAAACAAGCCCTGCCGGCGACGCCTTCAAGACGGATCTCTTCGTGTCGCTGGGGACGGGCCATAGACTTTACGGGTGGAACGTCGGTTTTGCATCGTTTAAGGGGATCTGGGAAGGCGTCCTCTACGGAAGTCCCGGATACGCAGCATTCGGCTACACCAACCCAGGAACATGCGTCCAGAGTAGCGGTAGTACCTGCGCAGATCCGGCCCATACCTTTTATTGGTCCCCTGGGTGCGTATTCTTTCGAAGCCTGCGACCGTAGGTTGTCTTCTAACAAAACAAACAGGAATCCGTCAGCTGCCACTCACGCGATTATGGCCACTTACGTCGAAGAAGTTTTGACCCAATGCATATCCTCATCGTGAGGATAAGATACCAAGGGCTTTATTTTGTATCCATAGTCACTTCAGTGTTTTATCTTCACGAATTGTCATGAAATTCCGAAAGTATCATTTCCAAACCAGTAATTGAGAAAGGTAGTCAAAGGTTGAAAACAATAGGATACTGCGTTGGAGGGTGTGTGGCAGAGGAAAGGACACGCGGGCGTGACGGAATGTGACCCTACGCGTTTTATTTCATGGCTACCGGCAATGCTATGGGACTTTGATGGCATCACCGTTCTGTCCCAATTTGGACGCTCTGCCAAAATCTCAGGCCTCGATGGATAAACCTGGTATAAAATCGCCCGGCCCTGCTACAGCACAGTTTATTGAGCCATAAATCATGATAAATCATTCTACATGTATTCTTGGTAACAGATTTTTTGAAGTTCTGCTGTAGCTCAAATTCAAGCCAAGAGAGACATCTATTGACCTGAATTCGGGGAAGTTTTTACCAAGAATACACATAGAATCAATTAAAATAATATTTGGGCCAGTTTCTGGGTCCATATCGAGTCCGTGGGAGCCCATACTAGGTCGATCTGAATCAGTGGCAAATCCAGTGATAACTAGTACAAACAAAGATGAACTGCCAATTCTATCTGAATACAGTGGTCTCTGGGCTCAGAAAAAGAGGTATATGGTTGTATTAGTACCTGGAAACAGATTTCAAAGTCTTCAGGAGCCAGAGCAGCAGAAGAGGATGAGAACATATCTAAGAGGGAGTTTGCCATCGGAAAGGCCGGATCACGCTTATGTAAGCGAACGATTTTCCCCTCACACCAAGTCCCACAGGTTCGGATCAAGCCGCCTTCTCAGTTCACATGACATTCACGTGCTTCACAGGGAATTTGAGAAGGGCTTGTGCCAAGATCGCGAAAAGGGCAATGTGTTCTGCGCGTCCTCTCGCCTCAGTTAGCGCGTCAAGCGCTTCGGAGTTTCGAAATAGATTGTACATAGGAAGTGCGAAAATAATTTGCTCTACTCAGATTTCTGTTTGGGTTCTGAATAGTGCCGCAAATCCGTGGCCAATGTGGGCCTTTCACGCGAAGCATCGGGATATAAGTGCACGCGTAGAGACATTTCCACTAGGTATAAAGGAATTCTGAGGAGACAGAATTCTAGCGAGTACGTTTTTAATATCGCCAGGGCTTTAGCTTGGGTTAATATGAGCCGAGCTGCATGTGCTAGGTCAGGACGGAAAATGACCAAATTTGGCGTGATTTGTCATCAACGTGTCGAATGTGTACTCGGTCACTGTCTTGCAATGCCAGCTCATGGGCATATGGAATCGCCATCTCTCTGAGTCATTTCTGTGCTTTTGGCCAGCGCTTCCCATCGCGCCACAAGGCAAAGACCATTGCGGGCGCAAATTGTGTCTCAAGGCTGTTTTCCGTCCCAAAGTAACCCATGAAGTGGGAAATGTGTTTGGTAACGCATGGAATTTCCGTGGCAAATAGCCAGTACAGGAGCTGACGTGTAGTAATGGACAGGAAAATCATCAGCGAGAATACTACAAGGTGTAGCTTTGCTTCGATCGTGAGGCTCTTCATTTGATCCTCGGGGAAAATGGACCGTCAGTAGTTGTTGTCATACTGGAGAGTAGCCAGAGTGGAAGCAATAACAGCAGTGATGAGGAGTTTGGGTGGAAGAGCGGGGCAAGCACAAGTGCTTCAGAGACGACGATTTTCGGCGCAAAAAGTCACGCTTGGTCACTGCGTCATGTCACACTGCCCGATACGGCCGCAAAACTTGAAGCGCGTTTTCTGGACGATAGAAGAAGTTCTCAACTCAATTCTTGCTGGGAGACCTTCTCGAAATAATCTTCCGGTCCAAACGAGCCCATAAAACTCAAGGATTTCGAGAAAAACGTATTTGGTTTGCGAGGAATTGATCTCGCAAGTTGTCGCTCAAAGTTTGAATGTAGAAGGGAAATGCCGGCACTTATTGTGAAACTGAATAGCTAGGCATATAGGGCAGTATCGAATGAGCAAAAAAACCGTTTATACCAAGGGAATCGGACCAGAAATGGGGAAGCAATCCGTCCCAGAACACATGCCTTGTTTTCGGGAGTTTGGACCAGGCCTCTCTCCGAGATTGTGCGGCTCGCCGGACCGGAGACAGGGTTGCTCCGAACCTACAAGTCCCAAGTGATGGAGAAAAAGCCCATTCCTCCCAATCCCCCAAGATGGCAGCCAAACCCAGATCCTGCGTCTATCGTGGTACCTGGTCTGGATACTACCGCGCCTGTACTCGACCAGATTGAGCAAATGGAGCAGTTGATCACCATTAAGCTGCAGGTGCATTCGACTCAATGTTTCTATATTTTCTCCACCAATGCAGAACGCAGAATATTGATGAGAACTTCTCCAAAATACACAACATATTAGCCAACAAGATACTGCCCGCAGTCAAGCGATACGCTGTTGGAACGAAACCCGTGAGAGAGGCGGCCAATGTACGTCGTACATCCTTGACTCGTTTCATGCGTTTATCTTGATTCCTTAGTTCTGGGTGTCTTTCTACGAACAAGCCGCCCAGATACGCATACCCACTTATGATGATTATTCCACGGTGAACGAAGTACCCTCGGAACGCGGCGACTTGGCATCAGAGGCCGAATCCAGCTCGAGAACAGCCGAACCCGTCTTGCAGAATGAGGAACATAGTATTAGATCTACAGAGAGCTCATTTATGCCTGGTCAGGCAGCGTTTGCATCCACGCCTGCGACAGCTCGCGGCACGCATACATTCGATACCTTCACCAGCCACCAATCTGATGATCCCTCGTGGACGGCCTCGATGGAATCACCTCTCGTTCGGCTAGACCGAGAAGTCCAAAACTTCTCTCGTCAGGATCACAACATCTCTTCGGGCTCCAAATTACCCTCGTTGCAGTTTGATCAGCCGCTAGGGGATGAGGACGATACCGTCCAGCGGCCACGTACAAACAAAGGGAAAGTAAAGGAACCACCTGAACCCCTGCTGCACAACGTCCTTCGCCATACTCTTTACTCCACCAGCGACGTCTCACTGTCCGCGATCTCCCCCGCCAAAGGCAAATTAAAGACGCCAGTTCCGACATCACTGAACCCATATCTTCCCCGGACACCGATCCTGCCAATTGGAGCGGGCTGGTCGACCTCCGCCGCACACCTTTATCCACTCCGCAACGGAAGAAAAGCCATCGCAATCCGTCACAGTCCGATGACGACGATTCATTCGACGGTCTTCCGCCAGGAATGTCGCCTCCCGTTCTCATGTCTCCCGCACGTCCGCCGCGATCGTCTGCGGAGCTCCAGCTTCTCCGTGGCAAGACGCCCGCCAAGGCAGCTGCGTCCCGGATCAAGAACGACCTGGTGCGCGACATCCAGCGGCAGAACTCTGCCAAAGCGCGCCATCTCTACGGATACACCACCAGCGGCGTGGAGTCGAGCATGAGCACCGTGTCCTCCCCGCCGTCACTCTCGCGATACAACAGGCCCGACACGGATGAGAGCGCCGTGGACTCGAGCCTCGAGAGCGTCATGCGACGGGTTGCGCTGGACCCTCCGATGTGGACTCCCTCCGCGTCGACCCCCGGCCTGCGACTGCGCCCCAAAGGGACCGCGGCATTGGCGCCCGCCCCGGCGCCCGTCTACACACTGCCTGCGGTGCAATACGGCCACCCGGCCAACGACGAGCTCAGCCCGCCCGTCACGCCGAACCAATACAATGCGGGCGACTTCGACTCGGACTCAGACTCGCTCGAGGAGGTCAACAATACGGCCCACCCGTCCGACGCGTTCCTCATGGCGCAGGCCGCGTCCGGCTCGGGCGGGTCGTTCGACGACGACGACTCGTTCCAGTCGCAGGACTCGCTCGACCAGGAGGACGCGGAAGCTGCGGGGCTCGTGGACGTGCATCCGTTTGCACGCGCGGGCAACGAGTACGCGTACGAGGGGGACGACACCTTTGACGACGAGACGTTCGACGCGGGCGTGCCGGAGGAGACGGTGTTCGGGATGCCTCCGGCCCAGCGGGAGGCGCGCATGTCTGAGCACGGGGAGCTGCTGATGTATGGGGATGCGGGAGTGGTGCCAGACACGATGCAGTACGCTTTGGCGGCTAGCAGTCCGACGCCGCATTGGCCGCCCGCTTCTCGAGGTTGAACGTTAACGTTGAACGTTGAGCGTTGACTAATCGGTTGTACGCTCAGGTTGCCTGTGACATGTACCCGTAAATTTTAGGGATCCCCACCGTAAATACGGGTCAAAACAATGATTTGCCATTTTACACATGGTTTCTCGTGCCGCATGGCCAAGAAATGCTTGATACATTAGCTTTCTATTTGATATTCCTTGGGTCAAAGGTGTTTTGGGTAGGTAGGTAGGTAGGTAGGTAGAAGTAGGAAAGTCGCATTATGGTGCAATTGAGGGAAATACGGTTTGACTGTACGGTGATCAATACGGCTTTCCAAATCGAGATATTTTGCTCAGAAATGTATAATCTATGTCAGCACCTGCGCGAAAGCCCTTCCAAAAAGGGGTGGAATCGGTGAAAATAACGCTGATGCATAGATTGAGACAGAATCCGGATCAAAATCTCCAATTTTGGTCAGGATATGATCAAATACGGTTTTTTATACGGGTGTAAACCGTATACGGTACGGTGGGGATCCCTACCCGTAATCGTTTACTGTAATGACTGTATTTCCCAAAGCAAAAAATCACTCATCCATTTCAGCCGGTGTGGAGTCAAATTGAAGGATTACTGGCTGACATTACTGAGGAGTGGCTGACATTATTGATTGGGCAACTAGTTATTACACATTACATCGGCTTTCGTGGCCATCGAACAATGACGATGTCTATTATACACACAATTGCCTTGGGGATGGATGCAGGAGATATCTTTGCAATTTCGAAACTCCACCCGATCAACTCTGCAGGGGCAGTGGCGCCGCTCAACCCCGCGCGCCTCAGAAGGCAGAAAGCCTACGCTCAGGCGGGTGCGTCGTTCGGCGCCGACGTAGCGGGAACGGCTCTTCGACATCCGCGGCGTCGGGCGGAGGAATGAAGTACGGAGCCCCGTACGGGTGCGTGCGGGGACGCGGCGCGGGTTCTTTTTTTTCCGTCTTCAATACGCGAGGGGCTGGTGTGGGTGGGGCTGCCTTCCCCTTTGCCTTTGCCTTGTCGCTGTTATACGGACACTGGGAATGGTGTAGGCGGGGGCACGAGACGGTGCTCATTACTTGATATGTAAGCGTATGAGCAGTTTGTATGGCCACAAAGGAAAATGGCACGTACGCGAACGGGATCTCTTCAACACTTGTGGACCCGTGGAAGTGGAATGCATAGAACTGGAGCAGGTAGGAGAACGAATGGAAGTGGGAGAACAGACGGAAGTCGGGGACAAGGGTACAAGAGAAGATGGGGAGGCTGGAGTTTCGTCCGGGATTTGGTCGCACGGCAGCGTTGGTAGCGACGAGCGCCGATTGATGTTGGTGTGCTTGTTCTTGTCAGTAAATAAATGTACGATCTTGGAGAAACGAATGTGGCGACGCCGGCCGCGTTGGTC
This sequence comes from Mycena sp. CBHHK59/15, assembly GCA_029204085.1. Lineage (NCBI taxonomy): Eukaryota > Fungi > Basidiomycota > Agaricomycetes > Agaricales > Mycenaceae > Mycena > Mycena sp. CBHHK59/15. The sequence goes on along the minus strand of JARGXW010000260.1, from coordinate 11,306 downwards.
CGTGTCAAGCGGGGCAGCGGAGGAAGTGGAGGAGAGACTCAGAGTATTATTGTCCGTCGACGATCGCGAGCTATCCAATTGCATGGACACGCGTATCGGCGGAGGAGAAATTGCTATGGTAGGGATCCCTTTGGTCGATGTGGATGACATTGGTGTTGGGGACTGAAAGTGTACCACGTTCTGGACGGGCATCGCGTCAAGAGACGATTCTGGGTTGGCCTTCTCCTTGACATCAACATCGATGACGAGCTCCTTTGCGCTCTTGCGAGGAGTCCTAGATGGTGAACGGGAAAGCTTGCGTGCTTTGTCCCGCAAAGACTGCGGACACGAAGAACTTGAAGGAGAGGACACGGTGACCGCGTTGCTGATTTCAATCAAAGGCTGCGCTGGCAGGGCCGAGGTAAGCATCGCAAAAACAGTCGCAAGAACGCTCTGCGGTAAAACACAACCGTTAGTCAGGACCAACCCAACTATGGAAGACTAACCAGTGAGTACCCGACTGATGCGGCGACGAAGACTGCGGGGCAGATAAAAATGCCATGCTCATGCCTCTGGGCGCAGCACATAGCCAAGGACTGTACTCAGGTAGTGAACGCCAGGGTGTGGGAGGGAAAGAAAAACAATTTGGAATGCTGAACGGCGACTTAAAACGCGCAGCCTGCCGTGTACCCGAACGCGTAACATGAAACAGTCATGATCGGCGTAAAGAAGGTCAGTCAAGCCGCTTACGTGGGTAATGTTGTTTCGTGAGAACAGTTCAGGCCTCGGTTCAGGGATGGATAGGACTACCATGGAGCATTGTCCGCCTTGCACCCAAAATTTCCATTAATATTGTTTGACTCCATGAAATTTGGCACATTCAAATGCTGATTTACTCTATTTTGGACAAGGTTCTTGAAAGTAAAATCGTAAAAATTCTCCCCAGCTCAATTTTTGGCTCGATTCTACCGGAAATAGTCTGCTCTGGTGAAGTTTTGTTGCATCCACCTAGAAATCTTGAAAAAACTTGCATGAAGTTACCGAAAGTGCCGTGTTCTGTGTCCCCGGCCGCCTGGACACCCCCAAAAAATTCTACGCTCCGCACGATTTACTCTATGGCAGACTAGGTTCCCCAGCTCAGCCATTGTTTTACTCTATATCCCGTACTACTGTAGGTTGGGGGTCATTTTGTTACTCTATCCCGGACAATGTCACATGGTAGTGACCGGGGGCCTGGATGGATACAAGCGAGGGCGAAACAGACCGAGCTGGAATTTCTACATGTAGCGAGGGCAAAGTAGAACGAGCTGGAATTATACAAGCGCGACAGAAACACCTCCCTCCGGTGTAGGTGTCAAAGCATCATGGCCGGTGAGGACAGGAAGATCCAGCCGGTGAAGCGCAAGCATAAGCGGGGCACCCGAGCCTGGTGGCTCCGGATTCTGCGTGTCTGTAGGAGTGCCCAAAGGGGGCGACGGATCAGTTTCCACATTGTCATCAGGATTAGCTTCCAGCGGGTCTGCCGATGGCTGACTCCACGTACGCGACCGTGGCGGTCGTGCCTCTATCGCCTTCACCATCTCTTGGAAATCCTCCTCTCCAGTCCAGGAACCAACAATCTCCTCCAGACCGTCGAACCCTTTGGTGCCATTCAAAACTTGGCGGTAGTGTTTCTGCTCGGATTTGCAGAGATTGACGTGCTTTCCCTTGAATTGCGAGACGCAGAATTTTGTGAGGCCCCAGTTGTGTTCAAAATATTTAGCCTGCGGTCGAAAAGTAAGTGCATTAAAGATATTCATTCAATAATAATCCCACAAGTCGAATGTATGCCGGCGATAGAGTCGACTCGACATCATTAAGGGGATTCACAGAGAAACAACTCGGGTTAGACTCGGCGGCGCGCGCGATCATGACCGAGTGGGCACCTAGATACCGTCAACACAGAGACCCCTGAACGGAGCTAGAAGGCAAACCCGTCAATTCTCGTATTCGTTTCGCGTCCTCCGCACCAGTGCAATCTCCGTTCTCGATCACAGCGATGCCCTTGCCCATCCCCTCGACGAAGTCGACAATCTCCTTCAGGCGTCCCACTAGCGCAGCGTCCTTGTCGCGCATCGTCCGGGTCCGACAGTGCACGGTGAGCGCGCTGATCCCAGTGTCGACAATGCGCTTCACGAGCTTGAGGGTGTCTTCCTGAGTCGGCAGGAGCCGAATTTTCGCGGAGACCGTGATCTCCGGAGGCATCGCTGCTCTCAGGGACGTGAGGATAGCACAAAGCAAGTCGGGGTTCGTGAGCAGGGCGGCGCCCATGCCTGAATGGGTCGAGAACGGCTTGGGGCAACCGCAGTTGAGGTCGATCCCGGACACATCCTGCATGACGACGCGTGCGGCCTGTACCGCGAGCTCGGGGTCCGAAGAGCCAACTTGGAAGATCAAGTACGGCTTTTCAATGGGGTGTGTGGTGAACATCGCGCGAGATTTGCCATTGTACGAGATTATACCGGTCACAGCTGCGAATAGAGTGAATATGTTTTCCACATTTCGGAAGAAGTCAGAATGGCGGACTGGATCGATCCACGGTTAGATTGTTAACCGATTCATCCCCCCCCAGAATGGAACAAGTTAATCCTCGCGTGCATTTTAGGGGTGGCTTCGTGCTGCCAATTCTTGGCTTTCCGTAATCGTATTGTCATGGACCGCTCCAGAATCCGCCAAGCTGACACCCAGTAAACGGAGATGCTCACGATCTACGGCTCGTACTGCGTGCAACATGGCCTTGTCGACCATCTCGGGTCCCCAAACCAAAGACGCTCCGTGCTTCAGCGCAAACAAGCGAGTCGGGACTGTGCTATATACTTCAACACGCATAATATCAGAATCTGGATCGACTTACGGGCTCCTGAGCGAACCATAGGTGCAAGAAATACGCCATTCTTGAAGTCCTCCGATGTCAAATGATCGATCTTGGTGCGCTTCGGCGGACGGGGAGATGGCGAGAGCGAGTGGGAGCGTCTAGACATCGCGGCGGCGATATTGGCAACTTTGCAGGACGGCGGTTTTGTACACAGCGAACGTAGCATGCAAGAGCAAGCTTTGACTCCGATGTTTGGCCGAAACCTGCAAATCAAACAAGTATCCCCTATCCAACTTTGATCCAACCTCCAGCACTCAATTTTCCTCGATCCAAGTCGGAACCAAACTCTCAACGCGACGTCGACGACAAGAATGTACGAAGTTAAATGCAATCGGGAGTTGGGAGTCGGCACCCAATCCAGAACCAATCCAATGAAAAGTCGTGAAAAGTCACGCGCGCCAACTTTTCTGAAAACGGCAATAACTGATCGTCACCGTACTGAGGACACGAAGAACAGCGAAGCGCCACCAAATATTGACGTTCTATCGAGATCGAGGAACGAGTGATCGAAAGAATAGGGTTTGTGGATGAGGAATTGGTTTGGTGTCAGAGCGGGAAATTTGGCGCCCCAAACGTGCAAAAAAGCTCGATTCTTGCGAAATTTTTGGTCAAGTTGTTGATAGTATGCTTGCTCAACGGTCGGTCACGGTCGATTTGCGGACGTGTCGAATTGTCGAATCGGTCCAAGAAGTCACGCGTCACGCCCCTAACACTATCTTATCTTATCGGCTCAAATTGTGCCCCAATCAAACGGAAATCCGGCTTCCGTCCTTGCTTCCGTCAGGCCACATGAAGACCAGGTGTGAGTGGCCACTTACAGCTGTTTGCATATCCCAGCGGCCCGGGGCGGTATTCGAACATTGAACGCTCCTCCGTAGCTTGTCCGTAGCTATATAAAATCTCTGGAGTGCGCCACGGGACCGTACCGGGTTGAAGCCGAAGCAGAGGCCTGCCTGATGTTAACTCAGCCCGAGATTCTCCCTCCTCGTCGAAGCCTAGCATTGTAAGAGTCCCATTGATTGAAGAGGGACTCCGCATGATGCATTGCGCGCTTCTGATAGATCTAGATTCGGTCATATGGAGGATAAGGAACCGTTAAAAATGAGATGGTCGCTCCCCGGCCATCCGTTGCCTACTCTTCGCCCTTCATATCAGAAAATGTGCGCCGATTTTTTTGTGGGCATATTTCTGTTCAACTCACTAGAACTGTTAGCATGCGGAGGACACTCGAAGTCATGTTGCTGACTTCATTAATGCTCGCAGTGCATACGGCGCGAGGACAGAGCGGAACCTTGGGCTTGAGCGATGGATTTCTGTCTTTCAATACCTCAGCATTTTCCATCCAGTTGGTCAAGGATTCTCAAATACTTTATTCCCTCAAGCCAGCGGGGAGTTCATTTGATTTTATACCTACAGATATGCATGTCTGTCCATATCTCAAAAGGAAAATGTGCTCATGTTGTTATTAGGATGACATCTCGTCAAAGCAATGGCAATTATCATCTAGGTGAGGATGCTTGCCAAATTTTTGTCAGTTAAAGCTCATGTTCTCGTAGGCGACGTAACATTCAGGGGTCCGTAATCTGACTCTTCTAAGCCAATTCTCACACCTTACCTTGGAATTTTAGCCCGCAAGGTGGGCTCGACAGCGTGGATCAGTGGCGACACCTCCATGGCCCGTAAAAATCTAGTCGTTGGTCCCGTTTCTGGTTCGACTCTTGCATCAGCGAACCTCGCGCCGACTTTACCGTCGTCCTCCCTGCTAAATATTACGCGCCGCTGGGTCTCTGATAGTAGCGGAATTCAACTTCTCTTCGATGTCACCAACTCGCAGGCCGTGGCCGTTGAAATCGGTGCATTGGGGGCTCCATTAGAATTCAACAATGCGCGTCGTCAGCTCCAGTTACTGTATCAGATAATTGACGTTCCCGTGATATAGATTTTTACGGGTCGTACTGCGGCGCAAACGAATGAAATATGCAGTCTTTTTGATCCATATATTGGTCAAGACGCTGGGTTCGTGCAGGTGACTCCTCTGCTTGGAACACTCCCCCCTTTGGTCGTGATGCCGGCCGGTAAAAGTCCCTTGGAAGGCTGGCGCTTTCTTCCTGAGTCTACGTCAGCCACGCCTTTCTATCAAAGTCAAACGTTTGAAGGTGCATTTTTTGCTTCACTGTACGGCTCGTTAACCTGAAAACTGACCTGAAATTAACTGAAGGCTTGTACGAGTGGCAGTTTCACACTCTCGCTTATGCGCAGAACGAGTGGGTGAATGTCACGCCATGGAACGCCCCGACATCCGCAGTTCTCCAGCCGGGTCAGACTCGGACTTACGGACTCGAATTCCGGTTAGCACCTTCTATCCGTGGGATCGAGTCGACGCTTCAGGCCAATGCGCGGCCAGTGGCTGTCTCAGTCCCTGGATATATTCTTCCAACGGATCAACTCGGTAAACTCTTCCTCAACTATCCATCTGCTGTGCAAAGCATCACAGTCTCGCCTGCGGGTGCTCTGACGTGGGCAACGAACACCGAGGCCAAGACCACTGGCTGGGTTGGTTACACGATAACCAGCCACACGTGGGGCCGCTCACGCCTCTCTGTCACATACGCCGACGGTACTCTGCAGACGCTCCACTACTATGTCACCAACGGTGCGACACAGGCGATCTCGAATCTCGGCAACTTCCTGACAACTGCACAATGGTTTAATGATCCAACCGATCCCTTTCATCGCTCGCCCTCAATTATCAGCTATGACCGGCAAGTCAACGCAGTCGTTAAGAATGATCCTAGAGCTTGGATTCCTGGTCTGAGTGACGAGGCTGGAGCGGGATCTTGGCTGGCTGGTGCGATGAAGCAATTCGTACAGCCGTCAGCTCCAGGTTAACGTTCATTCCTTTTATTTCCAAACATCTCTTGTCTGACATCTCTTTGACTCAGAGGTCGTTAAATTGGAACAATTCATCAACGTGACCTTGTTCGGATCTGTCCAAAATCCCAATGGTACGTCGATAGTCTCAACCGATGACTACAACTAAGAATGGTCGTCTTGTTGAGGTACCGTCAAAAAGGTCAAATTTTTCATCTACGTGTTTTTTCAAATATGCTCAGCTAGCCTTCCAGGCCGTGTTCTACTACCAGCCTGCATTGCAGCCAAACTACGTTTACCCAACGAGTATCTTCTGGGGTAACTGGTGGTCTTGGACACAGGCCGAGTCGTACGCCACCGACCGCGCTTATGATTATGTTCATGTCACCGCTGCGTACTGGGCACTCTACCGTGTTGCACGGAACTACCCCGCCCTCGTCTCAACACACACATGGCAATGGTATATCAACCAGGCGGTTACGACCATCAAAGCCATGATGAGCCCCTCCGTGGGCTACAATACCGACGGTCTTATGGGAGAGACGGTATTCCGGCTGCTTCTAGACGATCTGAAGCGCGAAGGGCTGACTGTCAACGCGACATTCGTGGAGACTCAAATGAAAAGGCGCTGGACGACGTGGTCCACAGAACGTTATCCGTGCGTAACGTCTTCCTACCGAAAGTCGCTCCTCTTGACCCTTTTCTTTCTGGACAGATTTGGATCTGAAATGGCATGGGATAGGCTCGTTACCTTCTTGTCCCCTGATTCTTCTTCTAACGATGAGCGGTAACAGTACCGGACAAGAAGGAGTACGAAAGCAATATATAAAATTTACCACTGTGCTGACTTGAACTCAGGTCTACATTTGGAGCAGATATTTCAACGACACGACGACTGCTACTAACGCACTCAACTCCATCATTGCCTATCAGCCACTCATACCTCATTGGGGCTATAATGGAAATGCACGACGATACTGGTATGTGTCCTTTTTATCGCGTTTTGTTCAAAAAGCCAGGATAAACTATGCCCGTCCAACTTCCTCTTCAACTTCCATTCGCTCCTCTCGGTCCCAAACTAACACTTTCTCAGGGATAATGTTTATGGTGGGAAACTGCAACGAATTGAACGGCAGATCCATCATTATGGAAGCGGACTGAACGCTCTCCCGCTTATGTCGGCGTACGAATCCTCTCCGACTGATTATTATCTTTTGCGTGTTGGATACGCCGGTCTAAGCGGTCCCATGACAAACATTGACCAGGGAGGATTTGCAGCAGCTTCCTTCCACTCTTTCGCAGACACGGTATGTAAATCTTTGACTTACTTCAGAACTATATTGATTGTGTAACTCTAGCTCGCGTGGGATGGCTACTCTGGAGATTACGGGTAACGTACCGTCCATAGTTTCCCCACACCCTCATCTTACGACCTCTCATTTAGCCCAAACTTCTCTGGCCTGTCAATGGGGACCGGGACAACAATTATCAACCACCCCGACTTTGGCTGGCAAGCATTCGGCGGTATCGTGACCTCGACCTCTCCCGCCGTACAGGTACAAATCCGCGACCCCGCGCGACGTCGGGTCTTCATCGCACCGCTTGCCGCCCTCTTGACGCTGGACGCCGGCGCGTTCTCAGCTATCAGCTATACCCCCAGCTCGCAAAGCGTTACAGTCACCATTACGCCGGCCCCTGACGGCGCAACTGGTGCTGCCAGTGCCCCCAACGCAAGGTTGCTGGTTTCTCAGACTACGACCATCTCTGGCGTTGGTGTTTTGAAACCCACCGTCGCTCTTCCGATGGATGCCGGGGCTATAGTTGTGACTTACCAAAGCGGCGTTGGGCAGATTACGTTGAAGGCATCTTAAGTGTTACTCAAACAAGAGCTTTTTCTCCATGTAACTCCCGCTCACATCATCTGGATTCTGGAACCCACACTTGACTGTTGTGACACCCGAGACTTATTTGAGAAGTTCCAGGAGAGTCACTTTGTCCTTCAACGTTCAACTGAACGAAGTAGAGCGTCTCGGCCGAAATGGCCATCTGAACCACACGAGTTGAACAGTATCACGTGATTGATATTCAACTTTACGATACATTCATTGAATCATTCGAGCAACGTTTTCTACCCACGGACGCAAAACTAGCTCTCTATCATTTAATCATAGACTTTGAGGTGATGATACGGAAAGACTGTGTTTGTAGCATGAATGCAAAATTCGACGGTATGCCGAGTAGATCAATGAGCAATTCGTTCAACAAGAAGGGGCAGGCCCTTGACGCCTTCGCTGGTAATAGGGACAAGTATCCCCGCATACAGAGGCCGAATGTAGCTGTCCGCTGGCAGTGCGAACGCAAAGTTCCCCACGAGCTCAGCCAAGATCGCCTGCATTTCCAGGACCCTATCCGCGCGTTAACACTTGTCGTCGAAACAGCGGAGAAGAAAAAGAACGCACGAGAAGCGCCACCTAATTATCGTAAAATTAAATGAGCCGTGTTTGCGCGTATAGTGTCCGAAAGGACTCACCCAGCGCAAACTCGATGGCCGCCCACAAAAGTCAGCCTGGAACGTGTTAGTCGGTCGAAAATACAAGGAACGTTAGAACGTGCAGATGTGCGTAGGGACCGAGGGCTTGTCCCTTGCATGGACTCCCTTCAAGCCAGCGAGACGGCTTGAACTGATCCGCATCGAGTCCCCACAGACTCTCTAATCTAGATAGGGTGGGCGATTTATAGCCTCAATCATAGGGTAATGTTCGGGGAAACTACCTCTGGTACGAGGCGATCGCGACCGCAACAAATTGGCCCTTCTCGATAGGAAGGAAGGCAATCTATGCGCTCCCCGGAAGTCGTCGTTATCCCATGTGCCAGAGGGATCACCGAATCCTGGCTCGCAACGCGCTCCAGATACGGTGCGGCCGGGTAGAAGCGCAGGGTCTCCTTGAGCATGGCGTTCAGCAGCGGCATGGCGTCGTAATCGAGGTGACGTCCCTCCGCGTTGGTTCGATGCGTCTGGATCTCTGCTCGGAGCTTTTGCTGGTAGCCAGGATCTTTGGCGAGCTCGTACAGACACCACGCCAGCGCATCTGCCTGCACAGGTATATTCTGTGTTAGCCGCGATCATGCGCCGAGCGAGATGGAGCGGCGCTCACGCTGGTGTCTTGCCCACCCAACAGGATCACGCGGATTTGCTCCGCAAGCTCATCGGGCGTCACTTTGCTCTTCCTCTCTCCGGAAAGGCCCTCAACTATGCATGACAGCAGTCAGCATCAAAATCTGTCGATGACGCGGATACGATATGAAATGTACTCAGAATGCTGAGAATATCGTTATCCTGATCCAGGCCCATCTCGCGGGCTGCACTCTTCCCTCGCATGAGTCGCGCGCCCATGGCGTCGGTGACCGCGCAAAAGCTGCTCAGGGCGCGGAATGCATGGCTCGGGATACGGACGGCGTGGCGCAGTATCGATATCGGGACATACGGAAGCAGGGCATCAGCGAATAGATCCACTTTCGAGCGGCTTAGGGCGGCCGAACTAGAGCAAAAGCTTCAACCCTGGGTTAAGGTGATAGCGTCGAGGCGGATGCGCACAGAACATGCAGATGACTCTGCGCGAGAGGATGCGCCGGGTTCTCGACGGTGTTGAGAGGGGATCCCAGAGCAGCTGGTTGTTCGAATACGCTCAGGGTAATCTTCAGAACATTCGACAGGCTTCCTACCCTCGCTGATGATATCCAACGTGGCGTGGTCCAGCAAATTGCACACGTTCATCAGTACGGGCGGGCCAGGAGAGCACAAACGATCCCATTCGGTGACGATCTGCGAGAATAGCTGAAGTCCATGTTTGAGAAAGAGGAAAACACTTGCCCTGTGAGCGACCTCGATGAATATTGGCAAGAAGCTCCGCACGACCGTCGCCGAAAACCCTGGACTCAGCGCAGCGCGGAATCGGCGATGATCCTCCCCTGCTCTCCACATGAGAAATCTGGTAGACATGTCAACGGCCAACACACCTTCGGCGCAGTATACGCTCCGCTCTCCGAAGATCAGCTTGCCCATCTGCAGCTGCCCCGGCGCACGCACGAACGCGCGGTCGTTGATGATGTGCTTGAGCGCCGCGGGGTCCGAAATCAGGAGGCGGTCCTCCTGCACAAAGTCATGTCGTCAGCCTCGCGTCGGCTTCAAGAGAGAGCACCCTACCCCAAACAGGCCCTTGATCTTGTACAGCGCGCCGTATTGTTTCTGCCATGCGAACTCGTGTGCGCCATACGTCGGCGGGAAGACCAGCTGCAGCGTGTTTCCTGCCGGTGTCGGCGTCAGCACGCGTGTGTGCTGGACAGGTGAGCATACCGTATATCCACGACGGCACCGGCGGGCCAGGGACGCGTGCGACGGCGCTAGTGCGGCGGACGCAGCGGTACGCGACAAACAAGAACAAGAAAAATGCGCCGAGTAGCAGATTGAAGGCGTCCATGGCAGAGGCGTGGATCTCGCACGGCGTGCGGAAGAGCTAAATACTTACGCGAAAGTGCCTGACGAGCGACGTCGGTGTCGCCGACGCTGACCCTGGGCCCCTGTTGCAGGCAAGATGATTGCTGAAATGAATCGAGGGAGCGGGGATCCGAACATCGGCGCGCAGCGCTGAGGTATTAAATTCTTCATGTTAGTCCCGCGCAACAGCTCGTTGCTTCCAACAACTTTCGACAGTAGAGAGAGAGAATAGTGTCTATTAGTTGTCTCCTGCACTCTCCCGCAGCTGGCGTTATTAGGAGCAAGTACTAGCAACTCTTCCAAAACAAAGCCCGGCCGGGGTCGCTGTCGCAGCGACGCAGCCCCGTTTGCTAATAGAAGCGTCCCGCAGGCTTGTCCAATGTCGTTAGTGCACTGCATCGGACCGATTCGGACGTTGCGACTCAATAGGAATAGGCCGCATGTGGCTGTGTATTTTGGGTTAGGGTTTTTAAAAAGGGTTAGGGTCTCCTCCTCGTCGAAAGCATTCCGCTTCAGGCGAGGCACTGGCGAAGAATGTTTCTTCCACTTTCCCCATTGCATATGTTCCGTCAACGCCCCCCATTGCTTCTGAGTGTCGACTAGAGACGACGAGGAGCCTGCCGTAACGGTACATTTGACAGTCTGCAGCTGCCCGCAGCAAACAAATACCATCAACGCTTGCTTAGAAGTTGCTACAGTCAGATATTACGAGAACTCTTAGGCCGCGTTTTTTGCCCTATTCAACGCACGCTGAGAATTGTTTTTCCTTTGGTGCGAGGCAGTATTCACATTGTAAGCACACTGCACTTGTGACACCTTGACTGCCAGAAACACGACGCCTAGGCTGGAGGCCTGAGGACGACGCCTGAGCCTTGAGGACGAGCGCAGAACCCAGAACTTGAATCGTATGATTGCACAACAAAAGTATGATGGCGCTTGTTTCGCATCTTCCTCTCTCCCTCCATGAATGTCGTCCTCATGGTTGCCTTCCAGCGTTCGCGCAACGGCCCACGCCGGCGAACGGTGATAGCCACCCCCTACTGTCCA
>JARGXW010000259.1:0-191383 GCA_029204085.1 Mycena sp. CBHHK59/15 | reverse complement strand
GAGTTCGTTCCAAAATTGTGCAAGCTTGAGGAAGTCGATGTTCTTCCAGTGCTCGTGGGGTGGATAAACCTTGGCACCCTTTCTGAATTTTGCGTGGTTAATATGTGCCTTGAAAGTGATGTATTCCTGGTGCGTATGCACTGGAACCACCGCCGCAAGAGTCCGCTGACGAAGTTGGAGGTAGCGGTACCGGTTATGGACTTGGACAGAGGCGCGTCATGACATGCACTGGTGTATCACGATGGTGAGGTAGACCAGTGATGTGTGGGCGAGGAAGTGTAGTGATTTTGAGATTTTCAGCAAGTGATTGGCGATAGGAGGATGCCAATGGTTTCGGAAGTGGCGATCCGAGTCGGGAGCACACGGGGAAGAGGAAGGAGGGCTTGCAGCCGACTTCAATAGCAAGTTCGACGATCTCGTCCCTGATCCAAAGTGCATAATGGCCGCGATACTTTTTGCCCGTGCGGTTATGAAACCCGACCTGGCAAGCGTCAGAAGACTGAACAGGATCGAAAAAAATGAACAGAATACCCTCATGTTTCGACGCAAAATCCAGTTAATTAAAATGCACTCTGCCAATTCTGGAGAAGCTCGCAGGGAGCCCAAAAATGCGACGAACGACCATATGGAATCCACCCTCGAGCGAGTTCGTTCCTCGCACGGTGCGGTAGACGTTGAGCCCATCACGGTCCTTTCCCATTAGATAGTAAAGGGGGATACCAGGAGGATCCGAGAGGTACCCCTCTCGCGCGGTTTGAAGGAGATGTTGGACCATTTCTTTGGCTTCATCTGAGAAGAAGGGGCCGTTGCTTTCTTCGTTGAGCACTGGATGTCCTGGTATGCGTTGAACAATTTATCGAGTCGGCCCAATAGCACGGTGCGTTCCGGAATATAGCGGCGGATACGGCGGTTAAGAGTCGAAGACTTTGCGCGCTTGTAATACTCCCAGTCACCTCCGTTCTTCTCGATGACAGCTCGGACAGCACATTCGTCCGAATGATCCCGGACAAAGATGGCCTCGCTGAAGTCGTGGGCAAATGCTTTGAATGCCGAATGTTTTTTTGACAAGAGGCGGAGCAGTCGGTCCATGTAATGGAACGCGTCATCGAGAACACGACTGGGAAGCTTCTCCGACTGCTGCATGAGGGTAAAGGTACGCTCGATGCCTTCCATCAGTGCAGCCACGGAAGTATCCTATAATATATAATGAATCTGGATCGAAAATAACACCATGTTGCGCACCTCGTTGACGCTGTCATCAAAGAATGTATTGTTGAAAAAGCTGCTATCAATTCCAGGCATCTCGTTGTCCTGGTTAAACTGTTAAAAATGTAACACCTGGAAGCAGTGTTAAATACCGGATTGCCCTCGAACTCGGTGTCTTCATCAAAGTCAAAGTCAAAATCATCGTCATCTTGGTCTGAATCCTCGCATGCGAATGTATCCTCCATGTCCTTCTCGGTCAAATTTTCGAACTCGATGGAAGGAGAAATTGAAGGGGTAAACTCTGGGATATGTTGGGAGTTGTCGGGCGGAGCGGGCACAGAAAATACACGGGAAACAATGCGAGCCGGCACTGGAGCGGTTTCGCCGCGAGAAATAAGCTGTGAGGTGCTTACAACCGCTTGTCCGCCATGCGCAAAGATCCATTCGAGTGTTTGATTGTGCAATTTGTGAAGTGAGCCTGGAACTAGAACCTACGGGACGCCGTAAGAAATATCAACACAAGGAGTTGAAGAGAACCAACCTTCGAAATCTCAATGAGAGAACGTGACGCGCTCACATTAATTCGCTTTGTGAGTCCGTGCTCATCCATAATCGCGTCGAGGTAGCCCGGATGGTGACCAACAATTGAGCCTTCCGCCACCGGCTGCAAGCCTGGATGAGTGTTACACGCTGCCCGTGAGTCACCGATTGGGTGGGCTGTAACGGTAACCCGAGAGAATCAAGATGACTGAGCGCAAGATAAATTTGCCACTGGCAGTCGATCTCCCCGAAACAGCAAGGTATTTTGCTCTGCGGGCGTTAAGGACCAAGGATACGAAAGATGGTAGGGAAATGAAAAGGACTTTCGAAGAACTAGACCCGAAAGTGCAGAAAGTGAAACTGATGGATCATCGACCACCGCTTCAATTTGGCATATTTTCCCAAGTCGAGTATGGGCGCATTTTTTGCCTTTGCGAGTGTCGCGATTTCGGGGAGTGAGAATGCATTCTAAATTATCTGGAGGTTCTCGCGTATCGAATGTCCGATCTTGATAATTGTGGGGTTGGTGAGAATTGCCCGCAAAGAAGGAAGAATCTCGCTCCGCGAAGTCAGAGCTGCAACCTACATATCGAATCAATCAATGTACTTGAATAGAGTATGTATGTAAATCTATACCTCGAAGACGACAATCTTATCCTGCGTCCGGAGTTGGATAATCTCCAGACGAGGCGGCCCGTCTTTGCGTTGTTGTGTCTTGATTGCAAGCGCGACCAAAGAAAGCGGTGTGGTTGGAGTAACAATATCCACGAGAATATCATTTGCTTCGTCCTCAATCTCCATTGAATCAGAGACGATGGTGGTTGGATTCCAGAACTTGGTTCAAAGGTGGGAAGGTCTGTCCACTCGGTAATCGGCTCAACGTCCTTGATCAACGAGCTGTTGATAGACTCGTGAAAGGACCGCTCCACTGAAAAACATCAGACTTTTCACCACGGAAGAATGAACTGCTCACGTTGTGGTGAATCTGTGTAAAATATCTCGGTTGGCGGATGGTTCGCATTCTTTAACCCTTCCTGAATTCTCTCGAACAATTCTTTAACAAATGCCAACGACTTGGTTTGAGTTAAGGAGTGCGCTCGGACCTCTTCGAACTCGTTAAGCAGAGTATATGCAGCGATGAAGATCTGTTCCCCCTTCAAGTCCCCCATGTACTTGAGGAGCTAAAATAAAATGAGGGTCAGGCCGTCATTACGATATTTGTAAGTTGACACTAACCTGGAATGTATGGTCCCCTGCCGCCACGGTCAATGGCAATGATGCAATAAATCGTTCGATGAAGATGCGATACGCAGAAACATTATCTGTGAAGAGTGCCTTCAGATAAGGGACAGACGGTGGAGACCCTGCATATCCTTGTGGGTCATCAAATGCAGAAAATGACTGAACGTTGGTCCGGCCATAGAAATCTGCGGCAGAAAGGTACATCAGCTCCCCGTCTGCATGATATCGGTGCTGGATCTCGGAAACTAGTTCAGAAAACGGAGCAGGACCGAAGCGTGCGGCAAATGTATTTGACATTTGCGCCATCATGAGCTTTGAAATGGCACCGCGTGCGGATATATATGCTGCATAAATGTGAGCGACTCGATAGATGTATTTTGGAAAGACAGATACCTGGGAATGCCACCTGTACAAACCGCGGAAGCTGCACAATAATATGGGGATCGGTACCCTGGTGGTTGGTTCCACATCCCGGTGAATCTTTCCGTCGGTCATCGCAAATAAACCGATTTGTGAGAAGGAAAAAATCAGCTGGCATTGAACGAACTCGGCGAGCGATAGGATTGTCATTGAAGCCTTGGCGAAAAAAATAATTAAAACAGGTGTGCGACTGGAACATGGGACAGACCTTTGCGAGATAAAGGCTTACCACAAGTACACTTGAAGCGTTCAGGATGGCCGGGAAGGAAGTTCGGCAACCACACAAATATTTTGCGGTGATATACGGCAGTTGGATCAAGGCCGCGGCCAAGGGCGAAGACAGGATGCGGGGGCCTATCATAAAAATCACCCCGTTGATAACAGAGGGGTTGTCCATGAGCTTTAATTTCATCAGTGAGTCTCTTCTTCGCGTCACTCAATTGCTTTGAGATTGCGGACTCTTGATCGCAAAATGCAGCCTCCTCTGTATCTAGATTTTCCTCGCCATTCTCCGGGGATCTTCTATGAGACTTTCGTCGATGATGCAATCTCCTGCAGCAATATCCGCATGCTCATCGTTTTCGTCGATGTACGCCAGCTCTTCATTGAGCTGTGCAAGATCACCTACGGAAATCGGTGGTGGACGGGTGACTGTTTGTGTGTAAATTGATACTCATGCATCACATTAAAATTGAATTGAAATACCAGGAATCGTCGAAGCGGATATGGGTGCTGCCTGAGCACGCGAAGGCCCGAGAGCGGACCAAGTTGATCTCCCAGCTGAGGCAGAAGCAGTGGCGGGGTTGCCTCGAGGAACAGCAGCATGGGTGTTACGAGGAAGAAAAAATGGGGCAATGGGCCGCCGAGAGCCACTGGTATGGGAGGTGGATGCCCGAGCGCGTTCCTGTAGCAGCGGCGTAGGTGAACGGCCGAGAATTTGCAATTTTGCTTCATTAGGAGGTCTTCCCGCTCCCTCCCGAGCACCACCGTGAGTTCCTTTTGGTTTTTTAGGATCCTTTGGCTTCTTGGGGTTCCTGGGTGGACCAGTTTTGCGGTGACTTCGAGGTGCCATGAAAGCTCAGAGAGATACGCGTCGCGTTTCAAAATCACGCGTGACTTATGCCATAAGACGTGGTTACGGACCGATTCGCGGACGGATCACAACTGCGATCAGTCGCATCAATCACGGGATGTGGCTTAAGTACTTACGCCTCCCCTGACACCTTTCATGAGCCGCAAAACACATCCCCCGCACGTTACGGGGCTGTGGAAACAGGTGTACACCGTGAATTTTCTGCCAGCTGGAAATCACAGGTCAGCCATCTTCCTGTTTAGGCTAGCCGACACCTTTCCAAAACCTGGAATTTAGTTTTGAGGCTACGGGGATGTATGAGAGTCCAGGGGCAGAAGATGTACATAGCGCGTGTACACTAGATAACTCCTGGGCCCCGGCATTCCTAAGCGGGACCGGCCGTGTAATTCTACCTACCTACCTACCTGCATACATAATTCCTCTCTGTAGACCTGATATTGCACTTTTTGGAGTTTGGGATGCCGCGAAAGAAAGAGGCGGAGAACTGAAGGATCTATACTGTCTGTCCCGATGCTGACATTGTGCAAGTGCGGCAATGAGACGTGTTCGATAGCTGCGCTCAACTCCTTCGGTGGGATCTTGTCATACTCCCGACCTAACGACAGATAGGTAATCGCCATCGCGTCGAAAACAAGAATGGTGAAGGACCGTAGAGGTCCTGCATCATACCCACAATAGTGCTCGGAAAGACCTAGATTTTTGTTATGATGTACTTCCAGGTATTTTAAAGGGCCTCAAACACCGGGATAGTGATTGTGAATCATATTTCAATTCTACAGTCCATATTATTCAGTAAGGAAAATTGATCCCGCAATAATGCACAATACATTTGAAGTAGGGGTATTTGAGGCCGGCAGGCAAACCTAGGACCTACATAAAAGGAGCACATTACCCTTACCCTCAATGTACCTTAAGTGCAACAGTGGTTTTGCCTTTCCTTAAATTTCACAAGCGCTCGGGGGACCGCCCCCTCCCTCTTTATATTGATCACAGAAATTCAAAAAATGTAAAAACCCTGGATTTACAGCTGTTTGCATCAGAAAACAAATAATAAAATCAGCGGACGAACGGAGAGACATAATTTGCGATGTACATACAGTGGTATCGATGAGGTTTAGGTGTCACAATGCTGTCATTTTGAGTGTTTTGTAGATACCCGTAATGAAAATGGTTTTAAATTTTGCTATCTCATGTGGTGTCTTTTCAAAACAATTGTGTTTTTTTACTTAGATACGCCAAAATGGTCATAATGAAAATAGTTTGAAATTTTGCTACTTATGGTGCGCATCACCGAGCTCCCACTTCAAAAAATGAGTGGCCAAATTGGCCGGAGAAAAAACTTTGGCCTGGGCACGGTCTCAGGTGGCCGAGTAGGCCGTTTTTGGCCATTTCGGGAGTACCGCCGAAAATAAATTCAACGAGCGGTGAAATCGCCATATAAATTCAGGCGATATATGTCAACTCATTTCTAGGATGTATATCCTCATCTAAGGGCTCAATCTTTTGTATCTACCTGACTATCTCCCTTGTCCTGGGGCCAAAAATGCTAAGGTGGCCGGATAGCCAGTCTCTGATAATACACACAATTCCTTTTTGGACCTCAAAAATTTGGCCGTAGCTAAAATGTCGTGGGAAAAACTTCGGAGGTGGTTTTTTTAGCCCTTTTCAAGGTCTGGGAATTTGAATCTGTACTCAGATTTGCTCAAAAAAATCCCGTTTCTCGGGAATCTAATTTGTCGACTTTGCACTGTACGTGCCGGTGGTCACGGGTGCCCACGATGTCAGGTTATAATCTTGGCGCAACTCGCTTCTGCTCTTTGTCCAGCTCCTCTCTTCCTCCTTCCTCTGGAGTCTGTAGCATGACTTCCGCTGGTCCGTCCTCGGGCCCCTCCTTCAACTCCAAGTTGCACAACACCGCAAAATCTACGAGGAGGAATATCCACATCTCGAAGGCTGGCCCAAAGATAATGAAAGGTGTGTTCCTCACCTCACTCACACACCCCAATGATTCGCACATTGTCGAGCTCCAGAATACTTCGACACCACATCAAAGAACCCGGATCGCAAAGAGTGCGCCGAGATCCTCCAGCAGATCCATGTCCGCCCAAATGTCTTTGCTCACTAATTGTTACTGAAGAAATCCGTTCCTAGATGCTGGGCCCGGACGACGCACAGTACAAGTTCGAATCTGTGCTTGACTGGTTCAAACGGAATTGTGCGGCGGCGAAAAAGAAGAACGAGGGAACGGCTCCCACGTTGTCAGCCCAGAGTGAAATCCAGGGCCCCCTGCATAATCGTCAGTCCTCCCTATATTTCATATTTTTTGTGTCAAGTTCTTTTGCTCATGGAAAGCGGATGAATATAGCGCTATACCCATCGCTCTCGAGCTTTGTGATCGAGCAACTAACCCTGGAACTGCGTCAACGAGCAGCACGTGAGGCTGCAATCTTTGCCGTATCTGACGACGGGTAGTAGGGGGAGTAATGGTTGCTTGAGAACTCTTGGACCTATCAGCTTGACCAGTGATGGATGGTACTCGCCTCCACACTCTGATGTCGACTCAGATGAGCTGCCTGAGCTAATCGACGCTGATATTTAGCCGAGATGTAGCTATTTCTGGGCTGTATCGTCTTCAGACAAAGGTTGAATGAACGAAGAACGTGTCTCATGTAAAGCAGTAGTGGCCAGAGAGGTGAGATGAAGGAAGGAGGATGAGCGCGAAGCGGTGTCACGGCGGTCACGCACGGATAACCGGGATCAGTTTAACAAGCAACTCTGGCTATGAGCTGACACGCACAGCTGTGCCCGCTACTGCCAGGTGACTGCGCTCGGGGAGCCATTAAAAAAATTTATTTTGACACTAGACTCAAGTCTACTCAAGTGACTTCAAGTCGACTTATGCCGACTTCGAAGTCCATCAGCCATTTGACAAATAACTTGTGGCTTGTTTGGCCTTGTGAGCTTGTCGACAAGCTCACAAGGTCTCACAAGGTCAAAAAGTTGAGAAAGTCAAAAAAATACCCCTACTGAAATGGGGGATAAAGCCCAATGCACTCCCCCCCAAAAAAAAATTGCCCAAAAAATTTGACCTTGTCAAAATCGGGACATGGTTTGTGACCTTGCGAGCTTGTGAGCTTTTTGGGCCTTTTTTCGCCTTGTTTGACCTTGTACAAGGTCACAAGCTGATGTGTCAAAAGTCTGATGTCGAGTTGAGTCGCACTTGGGACTCGACTCAACTCGACTCAAGTCGACCTCGCCAAGTCGACTTCGGACCCTCCGAGTCCAAGTCGCGGCAACACTAGGACAGACTCGTAATTTCATAAAGAGAGGTCGTTAGTGTAGAGTAGAACCATAGTAGACAACCAGCACAATATCAATCGAAAATAGCAGATATACTGTGACTGTTCCGGACACTGTGTCATTGTCATCTGCTTGAAATTTCGCTGGTTATCACCCCAGCATGTCAGCACAACAAGCGCAAATTTAAATAGACATTTAATTCACCGGGTTTCCATGCCTCTCAAAATCTAATGGCAATAGGGCCATGCAGTTCAAAATGTGGACCAGTAATACCGAACCATTTCAGCGAGCGTGCTGCTTCCCCCAACAGCGTGGCAGAAGGCAGTGACGGTCGGCATTTTTGGCCCAAATCGGCTCAAAAATGCGAAATTTTTCTCCTACAGCAGTCTCCGGGTTACCATAAATGGGAATCTTACCGTGATTGCCGAGGAATGAACCTTGGAAAATCACGGGGTGTCAGATCTCTCTTCCGCGAGCGTTTACGTAATCGTCGGTTAAAACTCTTTGCTCATGATTTTTTGCGCAGAGTTCCTCAACGGTCCACCAGTAAATCTACAGCGCTTGTTGTACGTGCTCAACTTACTCAGCTGGGATATGCACACATTATTTGGTGGTTCCAGAGAGCTCCTTCACGCCCTGACGTCCGGTTCACCGAGTCATCTCACATGTCGCTTCCATGCCATTTTCAACCCACACAAACCGGAGAACCGATGTAAAATGGCTTCTGTGGGGGGTTTCTAGTCGGACGGAGGGTCCCCGAGCGACGAGCGCATGTGCAGAGGCGCGTATATGTACCAATATACCTGTAGAATTGCAATCTATATTATTTCTCCCCTTCCATATCTGCCTAGCGGTGTCTCGATGCACCTCAATGAACCGTTCGATGTGTCTCGACGTGCCTCGGACGCTCTCGATTTATTATCGAGACAGAAAGAGCCCAGTCCAAATCGGAGAAGCTGTCAATTTTCTCGATTTGCTTCGGGGTGCCTCATTCTGTATAGCGGGGATTCTGACTGGGACTGATCCGGTGGCTGCGAAATTTTTGGCGGGTCGGGAAGGGTTTCGCATTAGACTTTTGAAAGATTTCTCTGATCACAGGGGCTTCCGTGAGAAGCCGGGTTTCCCATTAATTTCCCGAATCGTCGACCTTGTGAAAACTCGCACTTGGTTTGTGACCTTGCGAGCTTGCGGTGGTTTTGGTGTAGCTTGTTTGGCCTTGTACAAGGTCACAAGGTATTCGTCAAAAGTCTGATGTATGAGATCAATCTTGGCAGACAATTGGTCAGCGCTGTAAATGAGGTCATCCGCCCCACTGCTCGACTTTCTATTTATGGAGTACTGAGATGTTCCGTAGACCCAGCTGATCCGCAAAAAGATGAAGGTAAAGGAAATTTCCAGGCACACGGGCCAAGATAAATGAAGATGGAATTGAACTGGTCTTGAGGACGACTATGAGCTCAGGTCATGCGTTTCAAAATGCAAGACGATACAATTGAGTTCTATTGGGTGCATTTAAAAATTCAAAATTCGTCTCAATAGCTTAAAATGCATATATATGAAACTTTGGGTGAGCGATCTTCCGCGTGATACAAACACGTACAGGGAGCGGGAAATGATGCACGAAAATTTGCAGATGCTGCTGGCGTGCACGGGGAAGTCGAGCAAGCCATTCTGGAAACTTGTTCGGGGCTGGAAAGACGACAAATCGGTCAAGCCGCGCGTAACAATAGATCAATTGCACGACTCGTTCAAGGCTCACCTAAACCCACCCGCCGAAATCCCAGAAGCGTTTGACGCAAACCTACACGAAATGGTCCAGGTGTTGAATGCCAGTATCCCGAGACGCACGCAGGATCGTATCATACACCCCAACACTAGTTCTCGCGAAAATTCACGGTGAAGGACATGCAGCGCCTCAAGAAGAAACTGCGCAAAAAGGTGTCGCGCCGTCTCCATCCCCATGTGCCGGCAGCTCGTCCAAAAAATCTGAGTGTCGGCGGCGCCGAAATTGCATGGTTCTCTGAAAGAGAATTTCATGATAGAACTAGGCAGTATCAGTTCAAATATGCGGCTCAGGGAATGTCTCCAGAAAATAGTTATATTACACTGATTTTTGCACCTCCGTTACTTGTTTCGACCTGTATGGTCATTCATCATGGGTGGAGTATCTATATAACCAATATTTGGGGCTAGTGGCCAGGGTGCAGACCCAGTACAAAGCCAATGGACATAATATTTCCGAACAACGTTTAGAATATCATAAGAAAATGTAGGCACTCACTAGAGTGTTCTGAATAGATATAAACGACAAGACCCTTGTTGAAATAGCTCATAATAACGAGGATTTAGTGGGTAGATACGACCGGATGCTAGAAACGAGGGATTAACCTGAGGTGCCATAGATTGCGCATGAGCGCTTAGAGCAGACCGGTGTCTTAAGCGCCCGTACGTTGATGTGAGCATCAGAGTATCATTTCTCGCCGGTACTCATTCCTTTGCGTACGGAAAGGTGAATTTTCCTTACAATTGCAAGAGAGAAGTCTCCTCGATCAATAGCAACTGGGCTATCCGCAGATGCATCCGTACTGTGCGGATAATATCTGCGGATGGCGGAGTTTCAAATTATCTCCGGATAATCCGTTCCAGTCCTCAAAGTCTCGTTGTGCCCAGAGGCTACAGACAAAGTCCACCAAAAAAAAAATCGATTTTTTTAGCCAAGATGATTGTACCAATCTGATCAGGAAGGTCCAAAAATTTAGAGGCCGCTTAAATATCGTGGGAAAAATATGAAAAAATATGCAATCGACACCTAGAAGCTCCAGGAGCAAATTACTAATTAGCACTCTCCCATCGCACGGACCACATACCCCCACCACGAGTCTCGCCTTGTAGTGCTCAATAGAGCCATCAGACTTGTGCTTGATTATGAAGACCCACTGCAATCGAATGGGCTTTACACCAGGAGGTGCATCAACAACATCCCAGGTGCAGTTCTCCAAGAGAGAGTTTATCTCAGAGACTGCAGCCTCATCCCAAAGATGAGCATCCTCTCGCCATAATGCCTCATGATAGGAGCGAGGATTGCCCGAGTGAACAGCAGACTGAGCCAAGTGCACAGATGCAACATTGGCTGCCTGAAGCACAGGACTTGCTGGATCTCCTTCATGTGCAACCACAAGAACACTGCCTGCTGTGAGAAGCAACTCATTGTCACTGCTCTCGGATAAGGTTCACCAGGGGTAAGGGTATACCTCCCAAGGTACAAGGTAAGGTATGGGGAAGGTAGAGGTAGAGGTTGCCGCCTTGATACCTTTGGGCAACCCTTGTCCAACCTCCAGAGGTACAGAGGTAGCCAGGGGTATGGTAAATATATGTATGTAGCACAGTTTCAGATGTAAGTTCTGTGTTTTTGGACACAGATATGCCATTTGTCCAAGGCCCATTAATGAATATACATATCTGTCTTAATTTCACCCTTGTAACTATCCCATCCAGGTGACACTCTCAATCACCTTACCAATGTTCAAAAATTATATTGACATTGAAAGCCTTATCATAAGGCTGAGATAGGTAGTCAACCTCAGAATAGTTACAAACTGGTATGTTTGAACATCTAATGTCCATATTACCTGCATTATGGCTTGATTGTTCACAAAACCTGCTCTCAAAGGTACAGGTAAGGGTCCAAGGGCTGTACCTCCAAGGTTTTAGAGGTAAGGTAGAGGTATACCTCCCCAGAGGTCAGGGGTTTCGGAGGTAAGGGTAGAGGTCAGGGCATTTGTACCTCTACCTCTACCCCTGGTGAACCTTACTCTCGGAATTTGAGGAATCAGCGGGAGGTGCTACAGCAGTCTTCCACCACTCCCCCGCAGGCCTGTGCTCAGTCTTTTGTCTGTGGAAGCGGTGACGTGCAGCAATTCCAATAGGAGATGCAGGAGGTGTGGGATCTGCAAGTGGAGGTTGTGGAGGTGGTGTAGGCGTATTTGGCCGAGATTGTGGAGGTGAATGAGCTGGAGAATGCGGAGGGGAAGGAGGCGGAGTTGGATTGGGAGTTGGTGCAGGGGGTGCACGATGGGCACCAGAATCATCATCCTCATCTCCCCTGTCATTGTGCACAACCTGCGGCTCGGTGACAGGTGGTAGATCAACAAAGGAAGATGGTGGGTGTCAATATGAGATATTTTCACAGGTTTCTCTCTATCACTAATTCCGCATGAATTAGCACGAATTATCTGGCATGGTTTCATCCAAATCCGTGAAGAACTGACCGAGTTATGGGTAATTCATTGAAAACATCAGAAACCAGAAATTTTTCAACCGCGCCTTCGGTACTGCCAATAGCTGTAAGCAGAAGAGCTATAAGTGCCTACCAAGCTCCCCAGACAGGAGGAGCCGGCCGCTGAGAAAATGGATTTTGATCAAACGCTTGAAGTTGCTGGGAAGTGAGAGTGGAACTAAAGGATGGAGGACTGCGTTGGAACAAACCAAGAAAAAGATAAAGAAAAACAGAAGCAGAAGTAGAAAAGGGCAAAGGAAAGGTAAGACCTACAGATCCACAACCCGAATCGAAAGGGTGCATACTGAGCTTGATTAGCTGATCTAGACGAGGTGCGTCCAGGTATCTGAATACCTGTATCTGTCATCCAGGTTATTCAGAACACATGACGGGGGAGGAAAGTCATGCACATGATTGGGGCTGAAAGATCAGAAATGTTAACATGAGAATGAGATATTTGACGCTGAAGTACACCGCGGGTGGGCATATACTTACGTGCATTGGTTGTGGACCGACTCGGGATCGGAGTGGCCGCGGCGAGTGTTGCGTCTTCAAAGGTTGCAGTAGCAGAGAGTATAGACCGGGTCTGAGCATGCTGCTCGCATCTTCATCTCCACCTCCACCGTCTTCACAGCCAAAGAAACCCGCACAAAAGGGGACCAATAAGCGGTCGAGGTAACTCAGGTGCTAGTCCTTGATGCAATCGGGATTGATACGATTTCTAGAGACAAGGAACAGGAACCACTGCTCCGAGCGTCTCTGTATAACGGTCTTGAGGATGCTCTCCACGCCGCTGACGATAACCTTGATCTGAACGATATCGGCCATGCCGTCAAGCTATATTGGCGGCCCGCGGCATATGGGCCAGCGGTTTCAAGACTCGATGGCCATTGCTCGCTACTATCGCTCTGTCGACCTTTTCATCACCGTCACAACCAATCCCGACTGGCCAGAAATCACTCGCGAGCTCCTTCCAGGCCAAACACCTGCCGATCGACTTGATCTGGTCGCGCGGGTTTTTCAGCTCAAAAAAAAGCGATCATCGACGACATCCACAAGAAGGGTATATTTGGGCGGGTGGTAGCTTATGTGTATACAATCGAGTTTCAAAAGCGTGGGCTTCCTCATATCCACATCCTCATCTTTTTGGCAACTGGCGAAAAGCTCCTGACTCCGGAAGACATCGACTCTGCCATCTGGGCTCGGTGGCCTGAACCCGACACACAGCCTTTGCTTTTTGCGACAATCAAGAAATGCATGGTTCACGGGCCATGTGGCGCGGCAAACCCTCGGTCTCCTTGCATGGAGGATGGGCGTTGCACGAAGCGTTTTCCCAAGTGTTTTCGTGATCAGACCACCACCGATAAAAACGGGTATCCCGAATACTATCGCCCAGACGACGGCCGTGGGTGAAAGATGGGGTGAAAGGAAGAAAGATTTTGGATGTTGTTATGGCACTATCAAGGCATGGTCAAAACCTGCCACTATTTCAGTGCTAAAGTTAGCTAGGAATATTTTTTGATTTTATTTTATTTTTAGAGCAATTTTTTTTTCACCCTGTCGAAACCCATAGACCGTGATAACCCATACTTTGACCTGTCCACCAGGGGGTATGGGTTAAGACAAGTTCGACTGTAGATTGACTCAACCCGAATGACAAGGGATTCAATTTTGTGGCGGGGAACAAAGGAGCTTACGAGAAAAGAGATGACGAAAATGTGATGGTCTGCAAGTCGTGAAATTCAGGCGCTATAAGATCCTTACCTAAAGGAAGCGGGAATGGAAGCTCCCTTTCTCTCACGGTTGGAGCCTCTTATTACTACCAACCAATGTCATGAAGGCAGATGCATTGCTTCCAGAAACTGGCTTAGCCTGGCTATGATCAGTGT
The DNA here is from genome assembly GCA_029204085.1 of Mycena sp. CBHHK59/15. Taxonomy (NCBI): domain Eukaryota; kingdom Fungi; phylum Basidiomycota; class Agaricomycetes; order Agaricales; family Mycenaceae; genus Mycena; species Mycena sp. CBHHK59/15. The sequence continues at coordinate 177,417 of JARGXW010000259.1, read as the reverse complement.
CACTTGCACATAGATCTCCAACGCTGAGGAATGACATGGAAAGGATCATATCGGCCAAAATCACGAGCCGTAATCCCAGCGTTGTTTGACAGGTTTGTTGTTTAACCTTCAGCTTAAGATGGGTTTCTTCGCTAAAGCATCGGCCTCTAAATCGCCCGAGCGAAGGCTCTGACATGATATACATATAGCTGCTTCAACGCTTCGACGGTCGCCCACCTTTTGGCTTCATTCAAACCGCCCACTTCCCTTGCTATTGACAGTTATATTTTACAAAACACCACTGTGGATGTCGACCGAGCGAATATTGAGTCACCTTGGTCGATTTGGCGCCTTTCTCGATGGCACCGACAACCAGGCTGTCGCCAACAAGATGCTGGCCTCTTTCAAGAATATCGGCTTCGTCTACCTTCTCAATCACGGAATTCCACCGGAGTGGATTGCTCGGAGGTTTTCCCCGGTGAACTTTTTTATTGGGTGTGTTTAAATTTCTGTCGAACGCCATCAGTCGAAAGAGTTCTTCGCACAGCCCACGGAGGTGAAAATGCTCGCTCCACACCCGCCTTCTGGCACGCACCATCGAGGTACTGTTATCTCTGTACTCTGGTGACGCGACAGCCTCTAAACACCACATTTCAGGTTAATCTTCCCCAGGACAAGAGAAGGTCATCCAGCATGTGTACGGCTCCAACGCAATCGCCGAACAGCGCGTGCAAGCGCCCGAATACTTGTATTTCGTCTACTTGTTGTTACATGCACACCTTCTTCTGGGACGCGTACGCGCTGCTCGAGCTCCATGTCGATTGTGGCACGCAACTTCGCCCGTAGCTCGGCCAACTCCACACGCAAGGTGAAGTTCATAGGTATGTTTTGGGTGCGGTTAAAGACCGCCGTCATAGTTTTTATTCTCAAATTCGAGGTATGTTTGTAGTTGACAGAGTTTGAACTGGCTAAATATAACCACATGCGCCCCGACGGGTAATAGATAGTTACAGCGAGGATTTTTTCCCCCCGCCGCCCATAGTGATGGGAAAGTTCGGTTCAGCCTTCCAGTTCGAACCTGAACTGAACTGAACTGAACCTGAAGTTCAGGTTCAAGGTTCGGGTAGTAATTGGAATATGATTTATATTAAGAACTGACACCAGGCACATTGTAAGCATATCGTGGCCGTAGGCAGTCCTTTTGTGGCGGGATCAACGAAACTCCTTCGGCACATTCATTCCAAGGGCGGTACATTCCGCCGCATGCACGGCACTTTGGCCCCAAGCGCGGCACATCAGCCCGGAAAGTGCCGTGCTTGTGAACAAAGGCGGAATTACGGTTTCCTTCACCCCTTGATTTTAAATACAAATTTCGAAATATTTCTATTTTGCAAATTTCAGACTACACCAATATATTGCATTTATGAATGGATATGTCTGAGTGCCACTGTCATGTCATGACCTTAAAACAAAAAAAAGTCAGATTATCTGTATACGGGAAACTTGGGCTGTACAGGCCGCCTTCAGAGATGTCCCCCGACTCCGTATTCGTGTCGGTCCCACGGATGTGATCAAGGACCCCAAAACCGTGTGCAAATTGACCGCTCGCTGTCGGCCTGTAGGCTTCTGTAGGCTTCTAGAGGCGTCACTAAAACCGGCGCTCGCTGTCAGGCCACTGACCTGCTTCTAGCCTCTCACTGATCGAAACTAAGCGCCAGCATTGAGCGCTCGCTGCCAGCCTCTTCCACCAGAGCTTTATGCCATCTCATTGACATAAAAATGATCACGCCAAACATTGGACAACTATGGTTGCAGCCAAGACTTCATGTCAAGCCGCAAATTTGGCCTAGGACCTTGGAGATTCAGGATTAGGCATAAAAGTAGGTATAGTTAGTAGGTAAAATTTTCGTTTCAAAAAAATCTGGGTGTATCATAGCGTGGGAAAAAAAAGCGCAAAATCTCGGGCAGAAATTTCAAAATTCAGTGTACCTATTTCGCCTTCGCCTTGCCCTTTCCCTGGGTCCGAGTCAGTACCACCCCTTTCAACACTGCATCTGCCTTGGCCTTCCACTCCGCCTTTGCATCGGCCAATTCAGTTGCACGCACTCCGCGGTGCGATCGATATTTCTTCACAGCAAACTCGGCAACCGGCCCTGTGGCACCTAGCCGGTAGACACTGGCATAGCGATGTGCACGTCGATAGAATCGCCGGATGGTGGGAAGGGGGCAGAGACAAAGTCCATCATCAACGAGGTCCTTGGCTTTTTGCCAAGTTCCGTTAGAACGCTCCCGGAACCACCGCTTCACCCAAGCCCAGAAATATTCGATCGGATTCATTTCTGGGTGGAACTTGGGCAGGAAATGGCACACCATTCCGGGTGCTGCTGCAATTAGCTACAATTTGAATGAGTAATTAAATTGTCAGAAGTAAAATGAACGGCACCAGCTCGAGTTGAGACTTCTGGCCAGCAAAATCCGGTTGAAGCGAGAGCAAGCGCCGCATGCAACAATCAACAGGGTGTTCTTCCTCTTCCTCTTCCGTGTCGTTTCCGTCATCACTGTGCATTTCTCGTTCCTCATCGGCCGAAGCACCGTCGCCTGAGGCCTTGTTATCTGGATATATCACTGTTGTCGAATCTGTGATTGCTAAACGAAGCTCAGCCACCATTTTCTCGTTTTCCGCTATCATCTCTGGAGTAAGAGCGAGAAGACCATAGCGTTCGCACAAAAATGCGGACACCATGATCAAACGACCACGACCTTTCTTTTTGAGGACCTGCTTGCCAGGCTTTAGCCAGTATTGGTTGTTCTGGTAGTCATTTGAATGAAAGCTGGCCTCGTCATGCACGATTTCAACGTGCTCAATGTTGTCGCCTAGAAGCTCGGGCAGAACCTCCTGCATGTCAGGCTCAGCGTACATCGGGCGGAGGTGTTCATAGGCAAGCAGCTCTGCAAGGAATTCTTCGCGCCGCTGCCTCACATCCTTACGCTCATGCCCGTCCCAGTAAACACCCTTCTGGTGGCCTCTGCGGCGGTATCCGAGCCGCCAAAGCCATCGCTGACAGTGCCGGATCGAAATTGTCTTCTTCTTGAGCGCGAGCGAGGGAAGTAATGTTTCATTGATATGGCGCTGCAATAATTTCGGATTGACCTGCAATTAAAGTCAGACACGGAATAGGATGGAGGCGAGGGAAAACAGATTTACGGTGCCAACCTCGAGTGTTCGCAACCATCGTTGAACCCCGAGATAAAATCCTTCATCGTCGAGAAGGCCGTTCGACTTTTCCCGATGGCCCTGGTGGCTGGATTTGAGGGCACCATTCGCTTCAAAAAAGCGAGCCTGTGCAGCGATGACACGCTGGAACGCCGGCCCACGACCATGGTATTTAGCAACACGGAGCGCCGCCCGGAGACGTCCCATGCGAGGCATCCAGCGATAAAAATCGACTAGAGAGGCAAACAGAACCTCACTCCGATAATCCCTCTGCTTGCGTGCTAGTTTGAGAGACGAGGCGGCGAGAGCACCGAGCTCTTGGGGCTCCTGCGGGGCTGCGTCATCGAGAATGGTGTCCACCCAATCCGCAACATTGTCTGCCAAGACAGTAGAGTTAACCGCCTCGTCCCCATGCTCCTCCCGTGCCTCTTCCTCAATCTGCTCCGGCGGCGGCTCCACTTCCTCCTCCTCATCTAATTCGTCAGACGAAGACTCCTCCTCCGTGGGAAGCTCGGGGGCATCAGTTCGGAGGCGCTTAAAGGAAGCAGCAGGAGCGGGAATTTCTTCCCATCCATCATTCGGAGAGGGAGCGCGGGCACGTTTCTGGCTCGCAAACATATTGATGAGAGTTCGCTGAGCCGGCAGTGAACCAGAAGCGAGGGGAGTCGATTTTTTGACAGCGGGGGCCGCGGTTGCATCAATGATGGCCAGCTGGCGATCCAATTCAGCCCGTGAGATGTTCAGAGAACCTGAATTGAAGGCGTCCCGCAGCTTTTTCTTGTTTAATTGAACGGTTCGCTTGGACGCACCACCGACACCGTAAACTCCCCTGTGGGTGCCTACACAAGACGATTAATTTACTGTCCATATTCCACCATGAATATACGCACCTGCATTTTTATTCAAGGCTCCGCCTTCCCGATTTTCGGCACTCCGCATCTCAGCGGCACGGAGTTTGGCAGCCGCCTTCTCCCGCTTCTCACGTCGTCTCTCTTCGCGCTCATCATAGGTCCGTGGCTTCGGCTGCACGTCCCAAGCCTCGAAGCAGTCAATGTCTTCTTCGTCGGTGTCAGATTCTGCATCACTCTCCCACAGATTGTCTCCGTTGTCGTCTAATTCAGTTTGAGAGGGAGCGGAGTTAGGCTGAGAGGTGGCGAACATCCCCCCGCTACCCCTGTGCTGATGAAAGGTGCCCTGGGATACCCGCGGCATAGTGTGGAGCCAGAGGAAGACGACGAGCGCGAGTGATGGCGGGGCACAGCCACCGGTTATGGCCGGCCCGAACCGAAAACGCAAAATCTTAGTGGACAAAAAAACTTTTTCACTTTTCGAACTTTTGCTCCGGGGGATCTGTAGATATATATATATCCTAGCATGCTATTTACACAATGACTCAATCTCCCACTAAAAACTCGAGACGTAGTAGCCATTTCCAAATCGGGACAAAAGTTTGTCACGAAGTCGTGACTGCAACCATACCTGCTTCTTGTCTTCATTCCTACCATGGCAACTTTCGCCCCTGCCAATGCTACCTGCCACTTCATCCCTCCGGATGTTATCGTTGAAACTTTTGGTGCTCTGCTAATTGGATTCCTAATCCAACAGTTTCTCCTTGGTGTTGTCGTCACTCAGGCCTGCATATATTTCTCGCGGTTTCACCGCCGCGATATCAAATTCTACCGGTGTGTCTCTTTGACTGATGCATATGTCAATTAATGCCGCAGTCCCGCAGCTACCTTGTCGCTGTAATCCTAATATGTGAGTAGGAAATTTTGCCAAAACCGCAGATACTTACTCCATCCATAGTCACATAATCTACCGAATCAGCATAACGTACTACAGCCAACGTCTCTCTTTTGCCTCCCAGGGTTGGACGATGTGGGCGGAGCCTGGCGTCACGGTATGACCGAAGTCACAGTCCCACTATTAATTCTTTACTTATCTCAGTCATGTCAGGTCATCGGAGTCCTTATTGCAGGTCTTCCAAGAAACGGGGGAATTCTAGGTAGACATTCACGCTCTGTAGACCAGTAGAACTGGAGAATACTCAGAAGTTAGAATCAACAGAGAAGCGAAGCAGGGAAACAAATGCCGTTGTACAATGTGAGCCTGCCACACATGGCACACTATCCTAGTAAGCCAAAAGCTCCGTTTTTGACCCATTAATAGGTCCCTTATTTTACTTGTCACTCATTTAACAGCCCAACAAAGCTCCAGGCTGAACCTCATCAGGCTTACATACATACAAGGCACAACAAAGGTCGTTGTAAAACGCGAGCCTGCCACACATGGAACACTATCCTAGTAGGCCAAAAGCTTTGTTTTCAACCCATGAATAGATCCCTTATTTTAGTTTTTGTTCATTTAACAGCCCAAAAAAGCTCTAGGCTGAACTTCATCAGGCTTCCAGACATACAAGGCACAGCAAAGGTCGTTGTAAAATGAGAGCCTGCCACACATGGCACACTATCCTAGTAAGCCAAAAGCTTCGTTTTCGACCCATGAATAGATCCCTCATTTTAGTTTTTGTACATTTACAGCTCTTTGCGGAACTTAGGGCGCGGCCGATTTTTTTTCCTTTTTGAGCTGTTTTTGATCATTTCAGCCAGAACAGCTGTTCTGACCTCAATTCTCAGCGTACGTTTCTGAAAACTATATGAGCAGAATCACACGACAATTCCGCAGGGCATGACGTCCTCAGAATCTTTTCCTACCGCCGGTAGTAATTATAATATATTATTTTGCATGTTTTGCGGAGATCATCTCTTGTGTCGTGATTTGAAGGTTGTGAGGGATGTTGTATGGCTCTAAAAACAATTATTTGTATGGCGGAGGGCACACCGTCCTCGTAATTGAGGCATGGCACCCGGAGCACGTGAACAGTGGACTTGAACAAGCAGAATATAGGTACAGCTCAGGCTCTGTGTATTTGTGTGATCTATCCTCCAGCGAGTGAACCAATTGTCAATATTCTGACTTTGAAGCCTCAAACCTCTGACCTCCAGAGGTTTACCTCTACTTTACCTCTAATACCTCCAAGGTTTACCCCTACACAACCTCTGTGAGAGGTAGAGGTAGAGGTTAGAGGTCCTTAGTGCATAAACATGTTATATTTGCTCCAGAAATGCATGCTGACGAGTATAGACCGTATAGCAGGGACGTACAAGTAAACAGCAGGATACATCGTAAGAGTAATACGAAAAATCAAAATAATCGTAATCAGATAATCCTAATCCGTCGCCTTGGCCTTTCCATTCATATTCTGTCATACAAAGTAACCTTGAATAGGGCTCAAACCCGCGACCTGACAGTGGAGGCAATAAAGTGAGCAACTACCACTACACTAGAGAGGACATTGCAAAATTGTTTTTTACCCACAGTGCCTCTCAGTACCTCTGAACCTCCCAAGGTATGGTAGAGGTTTGGGAGGTTTTGAAATGGCCTGACATCTACCCCTACTCTGACAACCTTACCTCTACCCCTAGGGAACCTTAGCAAGGCCGTACAACGGAGTATTCGGTGATTGTGCCGCATTCGGGAGCCAAGCGGAACATACTCCAATAGTCGCGTAACCGGGATGACGTGCGCCCGACTCTCCTTTTAACAACTCTGGCCCAGCACTCTCGCTTCTTGAGATTGCGATCTGGTCTAGGATGGTTTCGCCAGGAAGAACGTTCACAGCTGATGTCCGACGCGAGCAACATGACTCAATACTTGGGGATGACCTTCTTCCAGCGCACCACATAGCTCTGCAGTACATCCCTTCAGATAATGTCTTCCACTGTTGTGTTCTGCAGCGGTCCGTTGAGCTTGTTCAATTTTGGCTCTCTCCAATCTGTTTTCTTCAGACGCCGCGGACACTTTTGTAGCCCATTCCTCATGCTCCCAAGGCACAACAAATCAAACTGAGGATCTCGGCTACTGCAGGGGAATCCGAGTTGTGGGCAGATATGTCGACATACTGTACCATTTCGTTCAATTCTCATCGGCTGTGACCTGTGACTGCGGCATTCGAACTTGAGATTTCGTACATGGTCTGGGGTCGCCGTGACACCGATTTTTTTTCGTAACGTCCCCCGAAACGAGTAGTAGATATGACTCACATTTGTATCGTCGCAGCCTAATACTCAGTTCACGAGCCATGAGGGGACTGGCAAAGCAAAGCGGTGAGCTGTCACTGCCGATTTACTTCCGCTCACGTCAAAAATGGCATTGCGTGTGAACGCCGCGGCGCTGATCACCACACGCGCCGCCTAGGCAGTAGGTAGGTAGGTAGGTAGGTAGGATTAAAAATTGATTTTTTGGGGCCATTTTCCGCCAATTTTGTGACACGTTTTGAAGATTCGAACCTCCTCGAAAATGCCTGTGACACCCAAAACAATTTCGTATAAAAAGGGCCCTGCGACCTGTGACATATGAATTGAATGAAATGGTACAGTAATCTTCCGACCCAACTAAAGTGAGCTCCTCTTGCACAGGCAACGAATCTTGTTCGTCTCTAGACTCTTCATCATCACTTTTGTCCTCAGCACGTAGATTTATCGCGGCGACAGCTCGTGCGCGCGCAGTATGCACGCGCGAATCCCCAGGCCATGCCATTACCGGTGTCCGCGGCAGAATTCTCCGTGAGTTAACGCGGTTATACTCATCATGGCCAAAAGTAACCGGAAACTCGTATTTTGCAACCCCAATTTGCAGTATATTCTTGTGTAAACTTCATGTACATGTGCATTAGGCTATATTGCCACCATCTATTTTGATTATGGTGTCCACAGTGATGGATATGGACACAACAAATGAATTCATTTCATTTCACGTCTTCACCAAGGGTTGCATTATCTCTTGTTTCTGGATCGGACTGATTCGTCTCACGAGCAGCAAGTTTCGCCCCTCGGCGTGCTTTACGTTCCTCCCGGACACGAATACCACTGGCCTTGGCTTCCTCGACCGCAATTTCGGTACGAGTTGGTCCGGGTCCCGTTCTCTCGCGCGTGGACCAACGGGCAGGTTTAATTTCGGGTAGAGGAACTCCGATCTCCTCTTCCAACTTCTCCTCCTCCTCCTCCTCCGGAGACTTTATCATTACAGGAGCATCTGGTGATGGGGTCGGGATGGAGTTTGGGACTGGTATAGGTGGGGGTGCGGGTGTATCATCGTTGTCCGAAGGTTTGAATGGAGGTTTAGCAGGTTCGGGATCTGCCTTCTCTCCTTCGAGGACGAGTCCAGGGTGAAGGGGGCGAGAAATCTTGTTCTTGGACTCAATGAAGACGACATTGAATGATGTGAGTACCTTCTTGGATGTCCGGTGATAGCACCTATAGGCTTTCGAGTTTTCGGAATACCCGATGAGGACACATTCGATGGAACGGTCGTATATTTTAGGGTTATGCCGGTTTTGTACCAGGACGAATGCGCGACACCCAATTTCCCGCAGATGGGATAAGTCGGGCTTTCGATTGTGCCATGCTTCATATGGGGTCTTGTCCTTCTGGGCTCTCGTAGGAAGCCGTTCAGAAAGATATGCCGCAGTTTTAACAAATTCGTCCCATTGATTTGCAGGTACGTTTGCAGCGGAGCGCATGGCTCTGGCACGATTCATAATAGTGCGGTGGGCTCGTTCCACCTTGCCTATGTGGGCAGAAGTATATGGTGCAGAAAACTCTTGACGAGTTCCCGTTTCTGCTAGCCAAGCGTCCATCTCATGGCTCTTCAGCTCGCCACTGTCAGTGCGAAAAACTCCGACATCCAGTCCGGTTTTAACCTTGACCTTCTTCTCCCATTCACGCAGTTTGGGGAGTGCGTGGCTTTTATAACGAAGTGGGATAGCCCAGATGCGATCGGTATGTTCGTCAACCAATTCCATTGAGTAAAGATTCCCGGTCGCTGATTGTACAGCTTCAGGTCCAGTCAAGTCTATGTACACTACACCCAATTTGCGATTCGACTTCGGCCCTTGATGTTTTTTAGGCACGGAGTTTTTGGTCTGTTTCGCGCGGATGCAATGTTCACAAGATGACGGAATTTGGGAGAGGTTGATTGGCATACCTGTTGCCATCTTCTTCTTCGCCATATGGATAATGGTGGGAATATTGGCATGGGCAAGACGAGGGTGCCACGTCGCCAGATCAGGGATGGCCTTCGTGAGGTTGGCCTGGTCTGGGGGTAATGAACGGGTTTCGCATTCACAGCGTACAGACTCTTGTTGAAGCGAGTCGCTGTTGCAATGATGCCGTGGCCGGCGTGAACAATGTCGCAACCTGTGGCTTTGAAATTGCAATTGTATCCAGCGTCGCAAAGGGACCCGACGGACAGTAGACGGATCTGAGCGCCTGGGATGTACAGCGCGTGTGAAATGCGGATACGGTGACCGCGTGATGTGGGCTTGATTACAATTTGCCCGATCCCCACGGCGACAACACCGCTGCCTCCGACTCCCTTGATCATTCGTGGCGCAATGGGTTGGATTTGAACGAAGTCTGCGCGCACAGGCGAAAGGTGAACCGTAGCTCCGGAGTCCAAGTAGAACGGCTCGAGTGATTGATTAACGGGCAGATTGTTCCAGTCGACACTTGTTTTCATGTCAACGCCTTTGAAGACCATCATGGATAGCTCGCTATCCGATATCTCGCCGTCCGCAATTTGGTTAAGGACGGATTGGGGAGTTATATCGGATGCGATGGCCGAAGCAGCGAATTCCATGGTGTCTTCGGTGGTCTCCACAAAAAAATACGCCTTTCCGTTCTCATCCACGAACTTCTTCCGAGCAGATGTGGTGCTGGAGCTCTTCTTCTCTCCGGCCTTCTTCTGTCGTCGCGCGGTCAATTCTGCGATAACTTCATCGCGTTTCCCTTCCATGGCACCTCCTTTTGCAAAACAACTCTTGGTCGGATGTCTGCCATTGCACGTCGCACAGTTCCTGTTATTGATTGACGACGATGTGATGGGTGTAACGGGCTTCTGGGCGGTAGGGAAGGACACGGGTACGGTTCAACCCGGCGGGTTTTCGGGTCGGGTCGGCCCGGGTACGGGTACGGGTTTCAATTTTAGTGGACCCGAAACCCACGGGTACACCGCGGGTCTGCGAATATTGATTTTATTATTGAATTTAACCTATTTTAAGGCAGCTGGACATGGCTACCAGCAATCAATGGTACTCCCAAGCTTTCGTTAAGCACCCAATGCATTTAAAAACCTCAATTAGTGAAAATATTTCATGTTTTGAAGGTGTTGAACCTTCTCGGCAGGCTTCGGCCAGCGTGATCCGATCAATTCGGACAACCCGTGGACGACCCGTAGACCCGCGGGTTCGGGTTCGGGTTTTCCGGGTTCGGGTCCGGGTTGACTGATTTATACCCGAACCCGTACCCGTGTCCATCCCTACTGGGCGGCGACGAGGATGGTCTCTACGCCGTTCGCTTTGTCGGCGGCAATACGTGCTTGCTCACGCTCCACACGGTCAGTGATCGTCTTTACCGTGAGTGAGGCGGAGCTGAGAAGAGTGTCGAGGTTCTCGGGGATATTCGTAAATTCTCCGGAGAGTGTGTTCAGCATGATGACGATGTTTAATGAGTTCTCGTCAGGTAAACCAATGTCGAAAATGTGTTTCACAACGTCCTTAATCTCCTCCGTAGTGGTGTTAAGGTTCGAGGCACGTGAGTAGCGGAAGGCGAGGGCTCGTTGAAGGAGGAGCATCTGTGATACGACTCCGTCTTTACGATGGCGGGCCTCTAAGGAGTCCCATATTTCCTTGGAGGTTTTCAGGTCACGGATGCTGGCTTTCTCTGCGTTGGTGAGTCGCATTCGTAGACATGCTATCGCGAGGGCATCATTATCCTTCCAGATTTCCAGCTGAGCAGTGTCCGTGGGTTGGGGGATCCTCCCTTCCACGTATTTGCGTATGCCAGCGAGAGTGAGGGCATCAAGACATGTTTCTGACCAATCGACATAGTTTTCTTTCTCTTTGTCGAGGGCAGGAAAGTCTTGAAAATGCGACGGCGCCTTGATGGCGGTAAGAACGGCCGACAGAGCAGTCGTAACAGGGGTCTGGGTTGTTCCCATGGTGCACGACGAGATTAAATGTAATGTTTCTGCTTGTCTGACTTCAAATAGTCGACAATAGGCCCATAACCTGTAGAAACTAGATACAGTGTATCTCAGTCAGCGTGCGTAGCAAGACTCATATAAATATATGTGTACCTAGATACAGGGCCCGTAACCTATTGCAATGAGATCACCAGATGGAAGCCGAAAAGGCAGATATAGCAGAACAGACAGGCGACGCACCAGAAATAGTATGACCCACTCGTACGCTGGATCACCCTCGTGGAATTGGGCAGTCATCGAGTATTCTTCCGGGTGACGTGCGTTAAATCAGCAGGAATAAGAACAAGAAAACCACAGACGAAATCTGAACCGAACTATCATCCACAGAGCTTACTGCATGGCTAAAACACATTGACCCGTTGACCTCGGTGATGCGGGAGAACATTAAATTACCTGCGGTGTGTGGCTGCAACTATCTATTTTCAGCAAAGTCTGACCTGCTCGGCAGCCTCCTGGGACCACTCCAGCCACGCCGCGGAAGCACTCGGGCAAGACGGCTGGCACGAATGTTAACCCGATGGCTCCATGTCCGAAATGGCTGTACGGCACGCCCAGATCCGTGCCCAACGTCAACTGGATCTTGCGGGTGCCCCAGAAAAGGGCGATGTGGGTCCAGCCCGGCCCAGAAACGTTGGCCGCCGCCCCGACAAATTGGTGGATAAATTAGTCATTGAAGAAAATGATCCCAATTCCAAGGGTGAGGATATCACGGTTGTCTACTGTATTGGGTGCGACGCGCGCACCGCACACCGCAACCCAGGCCGGGCTCTAGTGACGCGAGAGCACGCGTTGCAGCCATCCCACTATCAAAGTAGTTTCATGACAACGGCTAGGGGATTCCCTCTTGTTTTTCCCTCCCCATCTACGTTCTGAGCCTCCGAGTTTATCGCCCCGAGTAACTGCGCCCCGAGTCCCGAGCCTTGCTACAAATCGTCGTCTCAAGTCACCGTCTCAAACTTCTACCGCTGAGTCGAAGTTTCAATATTCTTTTATTATTTTTCTACTCTACGTCTACAGGTTGTGTTACGGTACGACCGAGTGCTTCTGAGTCCCCGCTTGGACTCGTTATTCCTTCTTCAGTGGAGCCCAGCGCGAGGGGCTTCGGTTTTCCGTTACCTGTAACCAGCTACGTCGTCTAACCCCTATTTTATTCTTCTGTCTCCGACGCAGTCTTCTCTGCGCTTCTATAGCTCCTGCGTCTATCACCATGTCTCTCTACAATCCACCTGCGTCCTCTGTCCTTGTCGTGCCGATGCCGATACCCAGGACCCCCAATGCGCCACACTTTAATGGTAAGTACGTTACCGACTTCCTCACACTCATCACACAGCACGGATCCAACGCCGGCATCACCGATGTTGACGACTTGGTTCCGTACATTCTCCAATACTCCTCCGATCAGGTCAAAGATCTCATCCGCTACCTTCCTGAATTCGATCCCGAGGTCCAAGACAAGTCCTGGGCCGCGGCCGAGAAGTCCCTATTCCTGTTGTACGGTCATGCCGACGAGGCGCCCGACTACTCGGAGGCGATGCTCAGAGATTACTGCCAGCAACAATCCGCTAAGTCTTCCTTCTCTAACAAGAAAGCTATCGAGGTTTACTACCGGGCGCGTTGATGGTACCGCACAGCCACCGGCCCGGGTGATCCGCAATCAAAACGGCAGAATCCGAGTCGCAAAAACAAAAATCGACTTTTTGAAACTTCTGTCCTGGCAGATCTTTAGATTGGGTTCTTCTGCTACTATCTACAGTATTACCATCACTTTCTCTTGAAAACTGGGTCGACAGTAGCGATTACCAAATTGGGACACGAACTTGTCACGAAGTTCGGTCCGCCACCATAGGCGGGAGGCCTTGTAAACATGTGTCGAAGTCCTAAGCGAGACGTGGGAGATCAGCCGTCACGGCCATCAAACTGCGCAACGGCGTTGGGGGGATAGCGTCTACACGGGTAGACGATCGATTACCGAAAACCGAAGATTTCGATCACCATTGATTTTCACTGGAAAACCTGTGGGTGTCGATGATCATGCTGCTCAGTGGATTCCGATGGTATGATCCAGATGTACACTGCGGCTTCCAAAGAGACATTCAGTGAGAGTATTATGGCTATTTTGTACGTGTCCGCTGGGTCCTTTTGAGCCGGAATTGTAAACTTAGAACACGGCGGGGAGGGACAACTGCGCTCTAAGATTCTAAGAACTCAAACAAATGCAGTAACTAGCGAATAGTGGGATCATCAACATCCCTGTTAGTCTGCCCTCTGCACATCTGCACCCCCAGCACACAGGGCTCCCCTCAGTTCATCAGCAAGGCTGAGCTGCTTGCACCGCGAGCCAAAATCCTTGTTCCCCTTCACCTGGACGAAGCGCTGAATGGTCAAAACGTATGTCAGGACCCATAAACAAGTTAGAAAGACAAGTAACACACCTAAAGTCACCCCCGACCATCGGTGTGGACGTAGAAGGGCAATGAGCCAACAATGAGCAAGTTTGAAGGAGGGGGAAGCGGGGGAAAGGAAGAAAGAAATGTGACGCTGGTGTGACAAAGTCCAGTCGAACCACTTTTCGAAAGCTTTTCGGACTCACGTGGACATTAGGGCCGGCATGAATTGACTTAGACGTTTCACCAGATTCAGTGACTTGTACTTTGTATCCTATCACAGTTTTTGTAGTGAGTTCAAACATTCTAGGCTGTTAGCAAAGTACATGAAAGGTAAATTATAAAAGGGATACATCACCTTCACGCTGGGTTCCACAAATCTGGTATGTACTCAAGGTAAAGGATTCCAGGCCTCTGCTTTGCTTTCGAGACGCTTGGTGTGGATTTGAAACTTAATTCAAACTCCGAAGTGCGCAAGCCGTTTTGTCGTGATGGCATCAAAGCCCACGCCAATTTGTCGCCTTGACCCGCCAACATCAATTTCAACATTTACAGCTCTTTGCGGAACTTAGGGCGCGGCCGTTTTTTTTTTTCCATTTTGAACTGTTTTTGATCATTTCAGCCAGAACAGCTGTTCTGACCTCAATTCTCAGCGTACGTTTCTTAAAACTATATGAGCAGAATCACACGACAATTCCGCAGGGCATGACGTCCTCAGAATCTTTTCATACCGCCGGTAGTAATTATAATATATTATTTTGTGTGTTTTGCGGAGATCATCTCTAGTGTCGTGATTTGAAGGTTGTGTGGGATGTTGTATGGCTCTAAAAACAATTATTTGTATGGCGGAGGGCACACCGTCCTCGTAATTGAGGCATGGCACCCGGAGCGTGTGAACAGTGGACTTGAACAAGCAGAATATAGGTACAGCTCAGGCTCTGTGTATTTGTGTGATCTATGATTGAATGAGCTAAGAAACTACCCATTATCATTCTATTGAGTGTTCTGGAGGAGTCCCACGGCTCGGATTTGCTCTTGTACTCCCTGTACAGCACCGCGAGACAACTCGATCACAACGATTCCGGGCACGTGACCACGCTTGTGATCACATTGGGACGTGTCGCGTCGCCGGACGGGGATGCACAGAGCTGATCTGAGGCGTGTAATCTCTCGAAAACACTTCAAAGTCAGAATATTGACAATTGGTTCACTCGCTGGAGGATAGAGCACACAGATATATAAGGCCTAGACTGTAGGAATATTTCACAGCTTCAATTCCACTGTTCACGCGCTCCGGGTGCCATACCTCAATTACGAGGACGATGTGCCCTCCACCATTCAAATAATTGTTTTTAGAGCCATACAACATCCCACACAACCTTCAAATCACGACACAAGAGATGATCTCCGCAAAACATGCAAAATAATATATTATAATTACTACCGGCGGTATGAAAAGATTCTGAGGACGTCATGCCCTGCGGAATTGTCGTGTGATTCTGCTCATATAGTTTTCAGAAACGTACGTTGAGAATTGAGGTCAGAACAGCTGTTCTGGCTGAAATGATCAAAAACAGCTCAAAAAGGAAAAAAAAAATCGGCCGCGCCCTAAGTTCCGCAAAGAGCTGTAACCGGTACAAAGAGCTCCCATGCCCCCAAATTGTGCCTTGTGTGCCTCTATTAATACCTCCTGTGAAGATTAGGCGACTGGTATTATTACTTCCGTGGTATATAAAAACTTTGATTAGAATTGAAAGTGCCAAAGTTCAGGTAAGCTTAAGTCAGGAGTGTTCTTAGCTGTGAACCATTCTACGATGTCTGAGAGTCCGCCAGAAAAAAATCGGTGTCAAATGGACCAAAGATGCCTCAAATAAGTGCTCATTCCCAGCGAATTCTGTGAAATAATGATCCCCACTTCACGAATCCACACTTCGAGGATTTAAGAAGAGTTTTGGGTGCACAGAATAACCACCCTGACTGTATTCATGCTAAAACGACTTCTTTTCAGACCTGGGAGCAAGTTTCCAGCTGCATAGGGGGCAAAGCCGTTTTGACCTGATGGTATAAACACCCATGGTTGGCTTGCTGAGAGCCTATCGGCATGCGGCTTGCAAATCAGGTTTCTCTTCCGCATTGGTTTTCACTTACTGTGAGAGCCCGTAGTTGTGCAATATAGTTTGCAGCCAGACTGTATTATGAATAAATTTGGTCTTTGACTCCTTGCTCTTTATTCTGTGTTAATGCACTGACGAAACTCTCTAAAATCTCAATCGTCTGCTGTTGCAAGTCTATTTTGAACATCTGCAGAGTTGGGTTTGAGTCTGTGAAACAGTGGCAGGGTTCATTTAATATACTATACTATCAGTGACCGGGTACTGGGCCACCTTGGCATTTTTCACCTCGAGCTCACGCATTAAATGAGGTGGGTACAGATATATGGGCTCTGGAAGTAAGGCATGCATCCTATGAGTGAGTTGAGATATTTCTCGCGAATTTACGCGATGGTTTCCTGGCCTACCGAATTTTTCTTCCGGCAATATCCCAAAATGGCAAAAACGGGGCAGTGGGCCACCGCCTTAATTCGCTCGTTCGCACTCGTAATGGGGGCCCCAATGTATCCCTAATTATCAAAGAGATATAGGTACACCATTATATACACCCAGAAGGTGAATCCGAGGTATATGAGCATCATAAGTATTTCCCTTCAAGCCAAGGAGGCTGGGTGAAATCGGGGTGTGGATTGAATGGCGCACTCTACAAAGCACAGACCGGATTGGTGCCTCCCTCCCTCTTAGCCAAGCACAGCCACATCCAAATCGGGTAATTTCCTCGGCAAAATGGCCCGAAAAACCAACTTTTTTGGCCTCAATCTCGCACACATTAAAGCCGATTTGGAGCGTTTTGGCGTAATCTTTGTTCGCAATCGCGCTACGAATGTCCTGCCGCTTATTCTCGGTTCATTCTTCAAAATATCCGGTACCAGCTCCCGTGTCATGCAGATGCTCAGTAATGCAGGTATCTGTGTCTCGGGTGACACCGTTGAGCGACTCAAGGTCCGAATTTCCGAAGCTGCAATCCGACTCGCCATCAAGCTCATTACCAGCGGGCAAGTCTTCTTCACTATATTTGACAACATCAATATATTCCTCCGCAAGTCCCAGCAACGGCTATCGAATATGAACGACATGATCAACGCGACAAACTGTGCCATCATTGGTATTGATGATGTCGAGCCCCTCACTGCCGCCGACCTTGCAGAAAAACTCGCACTTCGTGGGAATAGGGCAAAGGCGAAACCTGCGGACATCCTTCCAACACCAGAGGACGATGAGATCGTGGGCAAATCATTTGTTGCCCTAATCGCAGAAATGATCGTCGCCTATTGTCCTGGGAATAGGGAATGGGACAACCGCAAAGATATCGAAGCTGCAGTCGCGGCAATGATGCTGTTGGACAGACCGCTACTTACCGCAAAAACCGATGGACACCCGTTTGGGCTCTTCAATGTTAACGAGGGTTCTAAAGAAGGTGTGGTGAAGGTTCTCCAGTCGGTGCAGGAGCGCAACACGCTGTCTCAAAGAATTTGGTCCTCGATCAGCCGTATATTTGTCAGGGACTGGCTTACTGCTAACAACCTCCGAGGCGCTCGCCGGGATCGGACCGATGATGTCAATGCAATGGAACGTTTGGAATATGCAGACGAACTGAGCGCGCCATGGCATTTTGCCTTGCAGGCCACCCATATGGTTATGCGCACCCATTACGGTCATGCGGTGGAGGATCCCGCATCACTTGCAGCACACAAGGGTCTCTTGGAGCGAAAATGGGACGTGAACAAGCCGAATTACGCTGCTGCAAAATCCCTCATCCGCCACTCATTAATCGCGCGCATCCTGCATTGTGTCATGTTTGTCTGATTCCTCATTCACCATTTCAATTTCATCACTCATAATTCTCTTTTAGGGTTCTCCAGGGTTTTACATTGTTCGGCGAATAAATAGAAGATGGTGTCGAAACGGGAGGAAGATTCTGTCGATTGGAAGGTGTTTGCCGGGGCGACGCCCCGCATGGGAGACGGCGCGCACGGATGGCGTTAGATGGTGCAGGTGTGGTTAGGATATCATTTTCAGATCCGCAGCGAGCTCGAATTTACCGCAGAAAGAACATTCATATCGCCTAAGTGCACTATTGCTTGTGGCTTCGCAAAATTCGCTCACAATCTGATCCTTCTCACACTGAGGTAGCAGGACGGGGAATGCAGTATTTTCCATAGATATCTCAATACGTCGCCGCTTGTTGGGGGCGTAGGCCGACAGATTGATGGCCTTTCTTTTCTTGGACTTGGCCCGAATACCAAGAACCAATATGCACTGCTGTAGCTCAATAGGGGCGAGAAATATCCGTGGATTTAACCCTGCTGACACGGCTTCAGACTTGAGAATAAGACACACATTTGTACACCGATGGGCAATAAAATCTGCACGAAGCACACTGACATTCTTCGTTCCAGTAAGTATATTCTGATGAAAGGGGGCCATCTTTCGCAAAATCGAAAGCGCAACTCGGTGATCTACACCAAGGGTAGGTAGGTAGGTAAATTACACGGCATGGGAATGCAGACTCGAAGATTTACAGAAATCATTTGTAGGAATGACAGTGTTCACATTTGGAGCACGTCGAAACGAGACACACTCAGCTATTTGAATTAGCCTGTGTTCCCACTGAATTGAATTGACTTGCCCCACTCTTGAAAGGACGATTTATATCTTTCCTTACTTCCCCCGAACACACACACGGAGTATACTTGAAGTTGGAGTTAGTGGATATTTTGAGTTTTGAGTTGGTTTGTGTTGGTTGAATTCTGCTCGCTAGCACTCGCTGAGTTGAAGTCTGCACCCAAGTCCACCGTTTCAACGGTAACCCGCAGCCATACGAAATTGTGCCTAAAAGCGTGATGTTCGAGTGATTTTCAGGTCCAGAGCGGCTAGACAATCTTTCCTGTGAACTGTGTGTTCATCTTGAATTTAGCCTTCCAAATCTGCAGAAGTCCGATGTTCTGGTCGAAATTGTTGACCCAGAACCCTCAAAAACCTAAATTTCAGACAAGGATTGAACGATTTTCAGCCTCAAAAACCCAGAGTTCAGATAAGGAAATGACCTTTTTTCGCCCTCAAAAACCCAAAATTTCGGACAACCCATCGGTGGAGCTTCCCAGGGGCTGGTGCATCCGGTGCAGCTGCTACCGCTCCGGTGGCATCACAAGCAATAGCTTCGAGCCTCACCGCTTTCAGTGCCTCAGCTTGACTGTACTCGGTGATCTTTCCAGATGCAGATGTCTCTCAACTCTCTGGCATGCTGATCTCGATTGACGGGATTGTGGAGAGGCAATAACGGAGCGGTGAAGTCAGAGGTACAAGAATGTCAACACAAATAAGTCCGATATCGCGGAGGATCCCTAGTGGACCGATCACAGCAATGCTTGTTGAATGCTCCTGTGGTGCAGTGGTATCTGTCGTGTTCCTTATTTTCACAATTGCAATTTGAAGGTGGTGTTTTCAGTGTTCT
This sequence comes from Mycena sp. CBHHK59/15, assembly GCA_029204085.1. Classification (NCBI taxonomy): domain Eukaryota; kingdom Fungi; phylum Basidiomycota; class Agaricomycetes; order Agaricales; family Mycenaceae; genus Mycena; species Mycena sp. CBHHK59/15. The sequence goes on along the minus strand of JARGXW010000259.1, from coordinate 158,172 downwards.
CCTTAAGGGCCTTAATAAGGGCACCTTCTGAAGTTAAGGCCTTAAGCCTTAATAACCCTTAATTAAGGGCTCATATTAAGGGCATATTAAGGGCATTAAATTTGGGATGAGCTATAGTAAACGACAAAATACACCTAGTCCGAGCCAGGATAATCATCTCCTGACCCTTCAAGCTCGCCATCGTCGCAGGCTTGTCGCCGCGGACAGCCTGCACGTTGAGCAAGGCTAGGATGTCTATTATAAGCAAGATTCAATTAGAGCATATATTTCGCACCGGCTTGAAACCATGCTTCTGCGCTGGGACCGGGAGATTCGGCATCCGAGTCGCTGTCGACGTCGATTGCGTCGCTGGTGCCGGCGCCAGCGGGGCGGTGAGAGTTGATGCAGCCGAGGCAGTAGGCCTTGTAATGGGTGCTATTCTGTTTTTCCCCCTTGTGGAAGAACTCCCACAGGGGCCCTTTCAAACGCATGTCCGGTGTCGATGGAAGAATACGTGCTTCGCTGGCAGCTTCGCCGCTGATCCAGTGATCCAATTATCTAATACCATCATTAAGCCTTAATTAAGGCTTAAGAACTTTTCCGCGCCAAGTTAAGCCCTAAGCTTAATGGCATCTTAAGCCTTAATTTAAATTAAGGCTTAACCCTTAAGGAGAACACTGGGTGTTTTCGATTCTCGTCGTGGTCGTTTTTTTGGAAGACAGGCCCGCTTAAACACACTGTTTAAACAAATCAGTGATTGAACCTGATTTGCTGTTGAGACAGGGACTGATTAATCAAACTTCATATAGATTCTTTCGACCCGCTGCCCTTGCGGTGACCTTCCCCAGAGTCGTGCATACGTGCGATCATCCTTCGACATCTCGTCAAGACAAACCAGATAATCGGCAGGGCACTGTGATATGCGGTGTGTGAAATTCCCATCCTGGAAAGGGTCCCGCTGCACCCATAGTTCAAATTGAACCAAAACCTTGGTGTAAAGGGGAGCAGCTCGTAAGACAAAAATGTTTGGTTTGGTGGTCTCAGAACGCAAGTGAAACCAACAGTCTTATTGTGTGAATTTGGGATCGACTCATGTATCTCTTGGTGGCGGTTGTTTTCAAATGCCGCAGCCCGCGAAATCGCTGGTCAATTGGTTTTCTTGAACAGCTCTCTGTCAGGCTTGCCTAAGCTGTAAGAGAAGGAAGACCCGATGCGATCCCCTCGCACGCACTGTCCCCGGTGAATCATTCAAATACATCCGTGACAGTGCATCGGCTAATACATTGTCGGTGCCCTTCACATAGACGATCTCAAAGTCTAACCCTGAGCACTTCATAAATCCCTATTAGGTTTGCTTAAGCAATGTGCTTTACAACACCAAACGGGTTTTAAATATTGTTCTGATTAACACTGCGCCAGTGCGACCGCAGTACATAGTGCCAGCTTAAACGGTGAACCGATTAAGCACTGTTCATGTTTAACACTGTTGAACCAGTATGTTTAAACGGGAAGATCACCAATTTTGGTTGAGTTTTCAAAAAGATCCCATATCCGCGGTTCGAACCCAAGACCATCTGATAATAGATAGTCATGGAAAGGGTATTAACCACTGAGACACCATAGGTTTCCTCCAGCTGTTTCGGGAACCTCAAACCGGCGACCTTCTGGCTGGCAAGTAAGTATTTCGATCTCTACATGTACCAGAATTGATTATCAGCAATTTAGTATTCATGGACATTCGAAGCACAACAAGACCAATTTCGGTGGGGAACAGCTGGAGGAAACCTATGGTGTCCCATGGGCAAAATTCGCTGAAAGTGTGATTCCCCGTGGGTAGCTGTTGACTTACCATCGTGATGGTGCACTCATCTCATTGACACAGGCCCACGTATTGAATGTTCGATATCAATTGTTGTGAATCCAGATGGTACCGTGATATTGCCTCCAATTGAGCTGGATACAATACCATTGGCAAACCTCCGTCATCTTCTCTGGGAATATTTCGAACAATCTGCGCGTCCGGGGTGAAAGAAACCCGTCAGACACGAAAGAGACGCGTCAAAGCATGAAGATACGGGGCTAGCGACGCTTGTCAAGTCGCGATAGTGGGCTGGCGTGAGGAGCGTCGAGAGGGCGCAGGTATAGTGACGGACGAGAAAGGGTGGGAGAAGGAGGGACGGGAGGACACCGTGCCGTGTAATTCTACCTACCTGCCTACCTACCAACAAATCACGTGGAAGCGAAACACTGGATAATTATTGAATCTGGCTCGCAGAGTCTAAAATTTGAACATTCGTGAATACCATGTTCATCCTCCCAGATGCTGGTAACCATACTGGTGGCACCTAGTAGCTCATATGTTCACCAGGCATGTTATTTCCTCGGCCCAGGACAATGCCTGAGAATGTCCAAATAATAGTGCAGACAAAGTCGCACCGTGCGAGCGCTACGGCAGCTCTTTTCACTATTGCTCTTACCTGTGGGGCCTCTATATACAATACAGTCATGTTCCCAAAATTGAGGGTCACCACTGGCCTCTAAGGTGTCGAATTACGGGGTGTTTCGCGTCCTGGTGATGTTTTGCTTGGCAGTTAAAGACTGTAAGTATTATGAATGCACTTCCAGAATAATTCTCGCGTCAACCGTTTCAGTGTGACCCAACGTACAGACTTCCAAATCATTTGGTCAGACGGCATTAGTGCTGCCGCGAGGTGGAGGCCCTCCGAGGTGAGATGATCTCACCTAGGAGCCATTTCCATATATGCCACGTCGGCTCAACTTGAAGGTGCCTCGATCCGATGCAATTGTGTGGCAATGAGTGACTGTCGCGTCGCGCCACGTCTGGGGTTCCTTCGCACCTCGTCCTATGTCGTTTCTCGACGTTCCTCGCGCCTCCAGAGCCCGGTCTTCGGCTCGCGGCTTGTCATGCGCACCCAAGGGGGCTCAACTTTCAATTTGAACTGCGAGACGTGTTTCTGGCTCAATTGTTCCCGAATGCACCAGACCTTCGACGCTGCATGGCAGAGAACTCAGACATAGATTTTCTGAAAGCCATTCTCTATCGCACTGGTTGCCAAATTTGCATACAATGTCTTGGAAATATTTTACGCCATCCCCGTGTATCGTTTTAGTGATGCTTGATCTGATTCAGTGCAACCCATTTGAATATGGTCGGGGCCATTCCTTAACGCAGCCGGGCTACTGTGGCTTTCAATAGCTAGCCATTGCAGACTGTTTTGAAGCCCTCATCTTTACAGGCTCGAAGATGTTTTGTGAGTCCAGGTTCAACAATGTATTTTATTTCTCGTCGTCTTTATGGCCGGCCAGCTCTACTACCAGTCATCGAATTGCCAGGTGACGTTCGTCCGCCCCAGGGATACATCAGCTAGCGCAGCAAAAGCAGTCGGAGTGAGATCGATGTCGTTCTCTTCACAAGACGCGCAGCGATCTACGATTTGGACTTGGATACTCTTTCCACCGTGCTTGACTGTGGCGGTGAGGGGAATGTGGCATTGCACCGTCGCGTTGCCCACGCAGTTAATTAACCCGTCTCCGCCAATCTCCACGTACCCTGGCACGGACGACCTCAGGGCGGTGACGAAGACGCCCATATCGTTTAACGCTCTCCTACCGGGGACGAACGGGCCACAGACCGGATTACGGTTGGTCTCCGTCTCCACTCCGCCCGGCCAGACATCGTACCTCCATAATAGTCAGCAAGTCGTACGACGATGTCTTGACAACATTCCCACATTAGATGGGAAACCGCCGCAGTGAATGAACTGTCGTTATAAACGTCGCCGCAGGCGGTAAGGCCTTGTTCGCTAAGGGCGGAACAAGGGTGTAACGAGCACTGGAAGAACCGTAGGATGAATCACGCTCACTACCAGGTCATGTCACCAGTGTGAATGGTGGTAAAAGCATGGACGCCAGAATTGTTTGGCGCTTCCGAGAGTTCCTTGAGGTAAGGATCGGAACTAGTCGCCACCGTGGATGTGGGGGCTGGCCCCTGCCAAGTGCTATTAGGCCAGTTGGCAGGCTTGACGGCGGTGAAGAACCCCGCAGCTCCTCCATATTTGGATTGAGCGGGCACGGCTGTGAATGAGGCACTGGCATCTGCATAGTGGAATCAGTGAAGGGGTAATATGCTAAAGTATGGGTCGGAACTCGCTGTAACCGCCGCGGACGTAGGGATTCCCGCGACTCCTGGTGTTTCACTAGGTGAAATTGTGGATGAGAGTTGGCTAAGTATTGGCATGCTGTGGGCTGGAGCGGCGGAGGATGGTGTGTTGGAGCTTTTGCACAATCCTGGCGTGCCAGTGCATGCAGATATGACCCCTAGTAGAAGCACACAGCGTGTAGTTGGGAATTTGAAGGACATGAAAGGGGTCAGGCGTTTGGTCCGGCCAAAATCTAGAAGACTCGCCGACAAAGCGGGTTAAGTAGACCTACGGCATGTAGATGTCGGCGGAATGGCCGGCCAGAGTACAATGCGCATCGGTCCGATCCCCAAGCTCATACATACATATGTCCGGACCTCACCTTTGAATAGAACTTAAAGGAGACGGATACGGCGAAAGAAAGTAGAACAGATGGCAAATTAAAAAGTTGCATGATGGGATAGTATAAATTTATTACGGCTGGATTCCCACACTATGGTACTTGTGCGCAATGGCATTTCCTCCCTGGACAACTTCCCCGGCATTAACTGGATTTATCTGGTAGACCCAGCGGATGACGTTTGGCGAATAATTAGTTCACCCATGTATGCACCATTCGATAATGTTCCGAGATGCTCTGACTCTGGGAGTCAGACCATTTTTCTTCTTTCGATGCGTACATATGCACTCTAATTTGTTGCTCCAACTGCAAGGTTGAGATTTTCCTCTGAAGACATGTCGGTCTTGCTTTCAGCATGGCAAATGCACACTGTCAGTTTTCAGAGTTGTTGGAATCAGAAAGTTAGGAGTGCTGGACATGTCAGAGTACACCAAGTTGGGTGTTGAGGAAATGGATACTGTAGAGAAAAAAAATTGATCTGCAACAGTCTGATGCAGGCCGGAAAATTTCGGCTGGCAGTCCTAAGGCCTCTAAGGGATGGAAAAAAATCTGAGGATCTTACTCTAAGGCCTGGCTAAGCTTTAGACCGGTTAAGGCCTTAGGCCTTAGGGCGAACACTGGTTAATATCATCAAGTAGGGATCCTTGTAAAGAATGTAAATTACATGTATTTTACGCCTAATTTTTGGTTTGTAATTTACAGAAACATTTCTAACCCAGCACTACTCACTTCTCAATTACCGCCCGCCACTGTCAATCAACTTACGGATGGCGTGGGGAGCGCCGTCCCATCCGACGTCCTCGGGGAAATCCTTCGGTTCAACCAAACCAATGCAATCCGCAACTTTGCCCTCGCGTCTCGTGATTGCGCGGCGGTGGCTCGCCCGAGGCTTTATGATAATATTACCATCCACAGTGACAAGGCACCGGCCTTGTTTTGGACTCTTGCCAACCATGAGCTCTTTGGAGCATGGTTAAGTGGCAAATAAGAAAGTACAGATTGAGGTTGCAGGTCTACAGCCTGCACATCCACGGCGACAATTCCGATCCTCTCTCAGGCAGCGACATGGAACGCTCTTTCTCCGATCTAATCCACCTGCACGCTCTCAAACTTGATTGCCGCATCGACCGGGTCGGTCTCATAAATTCGTTTCACGGCGATGTTCGGGATTTTGGGTATTGACCAGTCCCTTGTCGGGGCCTTTCAGGGCCATGCCCACAACCGACTCTGTCAACTCAAGTTCCTTGCCACCTATATGGTGGGGCTGGGTATTGAGGACCTGGAAGGTTGTGAGCGGTTTTTTTCCAAGTCAAACGCTCTGGCCTCCTCAACTAGGTATGCGAGTGTCTTCCATCGAAAGCAAGACATTGTTGGCTTCATGTCCCACATGGATCGGTTGGAGACTTCTGCAAACCTAAGTTTGTGTTTTCTTCTTCCAAGCTAACTGATTGCTTAACATTGTGTAGGCACATTTTTATGCAATAACTATTACCAATCCATCAACATTCTCAGAACACTTCCAGCACTTAGGGATGGGCACCGTACCGTATACGGTTACGGGCCGTACAACTTACGGTATTATACGGTAGCCTGCCCGGCCGTACCCGTAACCGTACAACGCGGTAGAGAAGCTCTTACGGGACGGTACGGTATATTTTGACGGTATATTACGGTAATTACGGCCGTACTTTGGACAAGTAAAATAAGAAATCTCCCTATGCAGCGGCCTCCGCAGCGGGCAGGGCATTCGCGAGGGACTCACGCTTCACTAATAGTGGAAGCTCAGATTTATAAACATTGATAGCCCACTATAGAGGGTGGTCATATAGACCACCATGGACAATGATAGACATGCATAGCCCCCAGCCATGTGAACCCTTGACCTACAACAGGTTATGGGCACCCGAGACGTTTCCTCTACGTGTTATGCCTTTAATTTGCTGGACGATAAGAACTACCAGACCTGGTCATTAAAGGCTGAGGCAAAGCTGGAAGATGGAGAACACTTGAAGTACATCCAAGACCCACCCGTTCTGCCCACCATCATTGTGCAGTGGCCTGCGGCTTCATCAGAGATGGGCACCGTTGACACAGAGGTTCCCAACCCAGCATATGCGGTGTGGCACGCCAGCAATGCAAAGACAGGACGTCGAATCACCGAGATGGTCAGCGACGACCAAGTGGTGTATATCCGGGATGCACAGATGGCTGTGGAGATGTGGAATAATCTTTGCGACATATACATGCGGCTGGGCATGCAGTCGATAATTTCCATCCATGAAAAGATTTCCAGCATTAAGTATGCTGGAGTCGAGAGTAGCCCTCTTCAGGATCATCTCGACACCATCTTTGGATATGCCAATGATTTGAAGCACGGAAACAACGGATTACCTGGCTATAAACTTCTTCAGCTCATGCTCAAAAGTAGGCTCTTCCACCAGACTTTACCTCTCTTGTGCAGAGCATTTCCCTCTCAGGTCATACGAGCATCCGAATGGTGACCCCAGTACTTCTCGAAGAAGAAATCCGCCAGCGCGGCATCCTCGAGAAAGCCCGACATGAAGAACAAGCGCTCAAAGCCCACACTGAAAGATTGGTGCTGGCGAAAGCCCATGAAGACGAGATCGTTGTGAATGCAGTCAAGGCATATGTTGCCCAGAGAGCCCAGAGAGGATCTTGGCACATGCGAGGAGGACGCGGAGGATGCGGCGGATCTGGTGGAAGCGATTGGAAGCAAAGTGTTATCTGTCACGGATGCAGCATGAAGGAACACATCGTGCGGGAGTGTCCACTTAATGCGAAGGACCAAGCCAAGGAAAAACTATGTCTCGCGCAGCTGGCATACGACACCCTGGATGACGGCGATCACCCCAAGGTTCTTCTTACAAAGAAGACCACGAATGCTCTTTGTGCTGATGCACTCTTCGTTGACTTGGGGGCGTCCCGCCATCTTACTTCGGACCGCTCTTCATTTGTCTCCTACACCACTCTTAAGAAACCGATTCCCATCCAGCTTGGAGACAACAGTGAGATTCACGCTATTGGCAGCCGTACACGCGTCAAGACTCCGTCAGGGATCCGGACTATGGACTTCACATGCACACTGTATGCCCCCAAATTAGCTGGCTCACTGCTGTCTGTTGGGCAGCTGACTGCCATCCGTGGTGTCAAGCTTGAGTTCGAGGGACCTCTGTGTTTAATCAAGTTGCGTGGAACAACTCTCTGTCAAGCCTCATTCAGGGATGGCCTCTACACCCTCGATCTTGCGCCCCCTATTTTATCCACCGAGGGCGCCTCCCCATCTGTTCTCAAGGCTAAAACACCCGCTCCTTCTGGTAAGTGCCTCGACATTCTCACCCTGCAACGGCGCCTCGGCCATCTCAACATTTCCGACCTCAGGAAACTTGTTGCATCAAAGATGGTCGACGGGTTGGACATGGGGATTGCTGGAGACAATTTCTCGTGTGAAGCTTGTCTGTGCGGCAAGTCTACGCGCAAACCGTTTCCCAAGGAGGGCGGAAAAAGAGCGACTCATCTTTTAGAACTCATACATTCAGATGTCTGCGGCCCATTCCCAAATTCGATCGGTGGAAACCGCTAATTCATTACTTTCATGGATGATCACTCAGGCCAGGCTGAGGTTGATTTCTTGAAGAAGAAAAGTGATGCCCTCGCACGCTTTCGTGCGTGGAAGACTCGTGTTGAGAAGGAGGCTGGGAAGAAAATTGGGAAGATCCGCACCAACAACGGCGGCAAATTCACGTCGGACGAGAATGAGGCATGCCTCGAGGCTGAGGGAATCATTCACCAGACCATGGCGCCTTACAGCTTGCAGCAAGGCGGAGTGGCTGAGTGCATCAATCGCATGCTTGAAGAGAGCGCTCAGGCAAATTTGCGGGAAGCTGACCTTCCAATTGGTTTTTGGGCCGATGCTGTCGCGTATGGGGCACACACGTGCAACTTCTGTCCCACACGTTCCTCGTTGGATGGGCGCATTCCAGAGGAGGCGTGGACGAACCAGCAGCAGGACATTAGCCATTTGAGGCCGTTTGGCTGTCAGGTGTGGGTTTCGGTTCTTCCTGCAAAAGGCCGCCCAAAGCTCTCGGACACAGTGGAGAAATGCATTCTATTGGGTTATTACACTCTTCCTGGTACGCAATCTAAAGCATATAAATGCTATGACTGGAAAACAAGCAAGGTCTACAAATCGCGGGATGTGACATTTTTTGAGTGCGGAAGGAGCTCTGGTTCGACTGAGGTTATCACAGACCTTCGCACCCTTCCACCCAATATCCCAGTGCCTCCCACTGCGGATGTAGTGCCGACGACTCCGCAGATCTCGATTGATGGAAACGCTGCAGTGGACGAATCGGACCCTGAAGAGGAGGAGCACGAGGAAGATGCCCCCAAGGTTATTACGGGGCAACCACAGGCAGCATCCCCTCCTCCACGCCAATGTCATCGTCGGACTGAGGCAGAACGGCTCATCAACAAAAATACCACGCTATTTGAGGCTTGAAACGGAGGTACCCGACGTAGCGGACGAGCCTGCGCTTGAGGAGGAGGAGAAGCTAGGAATACAAGTGCATGCTTGTCCTGCGAGGGTTCCCAATCCTCCCATAATCGTCTCATTGACATTCCAACAAGCAATGGCCAGCGCACACTCTGAGGAGTGGGAAAAGTCGATGATGGAGGAGTTTGGTTCACTGATTCAGACTGGTACTTTTGAGTACATCAATGCCCTGGAAGGACGGAAGGTGATTACGTGCAAGTGGGTCTTCGGCATCAAGTATGGTTGCAGCCAAGACTTCATGACAAGCCGTAATTTTGACCCAGGACTTCTAGATTCAGGATTAGGCACGAAAGTAGGTATAGTTTGTAGGTAGAATTTTCGTTTCAGAAAAATTGGAGCGTGGGAAAAAAAAACGCAAAATCTGGAGCGAAAATTTCGAAATTCAGTGTACCTATTTAGCCTTCTGCTTGCCCTTGCACTTGATCAGCACCACCCCTCGTAGCATTGCCTCTGCCTTGGCCTTCCACTCTGCCGTTGCATCAACCAATTCATTTGCACGCACTCCGCGGTGCGACCGGTATTTCTTGACGGCAAACTCGGTGATCGGTCCTGTGGCACCCAGGCGATAGACACTGGCATAGTGATGTGCATGTCGATAGAACCGGCGGATGGTTGGGAGGGGGCAGAGTCGAAGTCCTTCATTAACAAGGTCCTTGTCTTTTTGCCAAGTTCCGTTAGAACACTCCCGGAACCACCGCTTCACCCAAGCCCAGAAATATTCGATAGGATTCATCTCAGGGTGGAACTTCTCTCTTCGTGCTCGTCATACGTCTGCGGCTTTGGCTCTGCATCCCAGGCCTCAAAATAGTCGGTGTCTTCCTCCGTGTCAGAATCTGTATCACTCTCCCACAGATTGTCCCGCTGTCGTCTGGTTCTGTTTCGGCACTCCCAGGAGTAGGTTGAGACGGGGAAACATCCCCCGGTGCCCCTGTGCTGGTGGAGGCGGTTTGGGCGACCCGTGGCATGGTGTGGAACGAGAGGGAGACGTCGGGCGCGATTGATGGCGGAGCACAGCCACCGGTTATGACCGGCCCGAACCGAAAACGCAAAATCTCGGTGGGGAAAAATATTTTTTCACTTTTTTCACTTTCGCTCCGGGGATCTGTAGAGGGCCTTCATCTAGTGCTCTCTACACAATAACTTGATGAATGATTTAAAACTAGAGGCACAGTAGCCATTCCCAAATTGGGACAAAAGTTTGTCACGAAGTCTTGGCTGCAACCATACAACCAATGGAACGAGTTTGAGCACTTCAAGGTGCGCCTCATTGCACGTGGTTTTACCCAGATATATGGTGTCGATTACAAAGAAATCTTTGGACCCGTGGCAAAATTCACTTCCCTCCGCATCATGTTCGCCGTCGCCGCTTATTTCGGACTCATGATTTACCAAATGGACGTTGTCACTGCTTTCCTGAACGCTGATCTTGACGACGTGCACATGATAGATCTGTAATACTTGTGTCAGATCAATAATAAACTAATGAGATCTACTCGCCTTCTTGTCCGGCTTTGGATCCCCCCTCTCCGACTTCTGGTCAAATGAGATCATCACCAGAACCAGCGTGCCTTCAGTGAGCTTCGCAGTCAGCTCGTTCGGTGCAATTAAGCTATTGTCCACATCCCGGTAGTCTCGCTGGAAGAGCCGAGCCTTATCGAGGGCGTAGAATGGTCCTTGGACCTTGGGAAGCATGATGGGGGGGTACGTATCACCGACTTTACGCTCTGCAGATGGTGAGAATGTCAGCTGAGTATTACATCGAGAGATGTTCGCTCCATACCCGTGACCTGGGAGCCCTCCATGTCAACGTCGCCTGGGTCATCAGATGCGTCGGTCGGGGTGGAATCGACCTTTGTAATCCTTCGGCGCGGCGTGCGTGGGGCCAACGAATTATTGCTACCTTGAGGCACCTAAAAAAATGTCAGTAGTTAGCAGGACTCAAAAATCAAGGACCAAACCTCGAAAGTCGGATGAAGCCGTACGAGCACGACAATATTGTCAGCTGGGTCGCCCTCACGCTGTTCGTAGAGGACCGACTCAGTTACTTCAAAGGTCTGGATTCAAGTCATTTAGATTAAGATGGAAGCACGAAGCGTAAGAATATGTGCGCACCTCACCGCGGGCAGCCTCCTGGGTCTCGTCCGCGCCGCGGACACCATCGATCACTGCCGCACCATTTCTGAACCCCTTACGTAGCTCCGGTGGCGCTCCAGTCGGACAGCGAAGGGCGAGAATCTGACGATGGGATTTCGAAGTTACATCGGTAAACGGCTTACAAAATTAGTCAGTTGGGCGTAGCTGAAAATTATTAAGATACTTGCCAATTTATAGAACGGAGGGGTCTTCTTAGGATAGGCCGCCAGCCAAGTACCCTGCGCGTCGGATCCGATCTCCGCAATAAAACTGGCCATGAAAGGCGTCCCGTCAGATTTTTCATAGTAAATGTTACCCTTGTAGCCAGGCTCCGCCCGGAAGAACGTTCGATCGATCTCGTGCGCAGCGAGGCTAGTGTCTCCGAGAGCCTCAGCTTCTTCCACAAAGCCGTTGTACATAGTCTTCCCCGTTTTGTTGTTGACAGTGCAGCGACGCACAGTGAGTGAGTTCATACTGGTAAATTGAAGGAGGGCAATGGAAAGGAAAGTGGGGGGAAGTGATGAGCGGCGAGAGCAAGGCCGGTATTTATATTGTTGGAGCTATGAATCTGAAAGAAAGTCAGAGAAAATTCTAGGAAAATTCCGAGTAACCGACGGCATAAATGTCAAGATTACACTCGGCTAATGCGTGGCCGCTTTGGACGCGAGGACCCGACATCCTCGGGAGGGCGCTTTCTCGAAGTTGTGCTATCCAGTCGTATTGGGGCTTCAGCCACTACAGACTCCTTGGTAAGTCGGACACGGCGACGAGAGCCTGAGACGGAGGATGCCGCGCGAGATTGAGAGGTTACGACATTCGGAACTGAGCCGCCGGCGATCAAACGTGCATTGGTTGCCTGCAACGTAGCAAGTCGCCGTGCGCCAACGTCTACATCCAAATCCATGGGTTCCGCCATGTTATCTTCGTTTGGCAAGGCTTGGGCTGAGAATGTGCGAACCAGGTATTCTTGGGCCTCTGTTCCTTCATCCGCTGTCCCATACTGCATGATCGACTGGTGACAAAGAACGTCAAGACGCCGAAATTCGTCCCGCACATCCTGGCTCGGGTGCCGCTGGATTACCTTCTTTTGGAAAGGCCGAAGGATGAACACTCCCTGCAGAGAAGTTGCGCGTGACAGCATGACATACGGTGCTTCTGTTCCAATGGTACTTTCAAGATCCATCATCACGACATCCAGACTCTTCCCTTGCGCTTTGTGGGCTGTCATTGCAAAGGCAGGTACTAACGGAACCTGAGTGCGCTTGATCAAACATTTTTTACCAGAGTCTGGATGCTTAAAAGTCATATCCACAGTGTCGGCAAGAATCGGGGCATGCTTCGGAGGAAGGTTTGGTAGCGGCGGTCCGGTCATGTCTGGTATGTACACAATGCAGGATTGAATGACCCGTTCTCCTGATGCATTGATATTGTAGCGTATCCCCTTGACGAACCCTGTTGCTCCGTTCACGACTCCGTTCTGAACGTCAAAATTCTGTGTAACCATAACCGGCATCCCAATGGCTAGAGGCAGTCGACCGAGACGGTAACTTGTTTCGCCCGAGCGCATTTTGTGCGTGAGATGATCTCTCAGCCCAGTATCCATGATTGGAGTGCCATCGCTTCGTGCGTCCTGCGCTTGATACCAATTCAGCTCGTTTCCCGTTCTGGCAGCATATACTTGAGCTCCCTTCTCATTCAATGCGTCTTTCAACTCATTCTGTGCCACAAGTATAGGAATATTGTGCATCTCAGACCGGTTCCAGTCCGGCAGTAGCTTTGTAACTAATCGTGAATTGAGTATGTCAAAATCTTCATCTGTACACCTTCCTTGGCAAAGTCGCTGGAGTAATTCTACAAATCTGCGGGCTTCCGGATCTTCATCGCCCAGCTCTCCTGTCAACTGGTTCCTCTTTCGTCGCACGCGTTCAATCTTTTTGAGCATCACAACGGTTCTGACAGATAGCCAAAGCAGCTTTCCAAGTATGTTTCGTTGTCCCTTCTTACTTGCGGCATTCTCCTTGTCTGTGGCGATCTTTGCATACAGGCTTTTCATACCGACAGGAGGTAACTGCGCAAAATCCCCTGCAAAAATCATGTTGACGCCGCCGAACAGTTCTGTGTTACCTTTCGCCTCAATCAAAGCTTCGTGGATTTGCAACAGTAGTGAACAGCCATTGAGACCTCATCAATGAAGAAGTAATCAACACCCTCCCACATCGCAGTAAGATCTCGCCGGGTTCTGCTTTGAGACGACTTGCTTGACCGCTGATTAATGCACAGTGCCGCGTGTATAGTCATGCCGTTAATGTTTCTGGCAGCCACTCCCGTGTATGCGGAAAAGCGTAACCTCCGAGTTTCACCACGTAAGTCGAAAAAGTCTCAGAGGGCGTGGATCACTCGAGATTTGCCAGTACCACCAGGTCCAGAAAGTAACATCCTCAGCTGCTCGGGATGATTCTCAAGACTGTGGTGCGCAATGATACGGACACGGCGGACAATCCCGTGTCACTTACGCTTGTTGTGCATCAGTCACCTTGTCTGTCATGTACGGACATGGCACTGTCATGTTCCACTTTGATCACCGGTTCGTCACGGCAGTTTTGGTTGAATTTCTTCGACTGCCACCTGGTTTCTAAGTCTGAGCTCCAGAAAAATACGGAGGTCAGGTATGGTCTATATATTACTTTCTAAGTCTTCGGAATTTCTTGCCGGGGATACCGTCGCGTCCTGCAGGAGAGTCACGGAAAGTCCTGGTGGAGAAACTGTCACATATATGTCACACTAGTCCTAGAACCACAGGAACTTGACTCCGGCAAAACATTACAAGTGAATAATAAGCCTGAGGGAGTACACGGTATACTCCTCAAATTTATCTGGCTTTTCCAGAGGAGTAATTGTCCAAGAACCGGTGTGGCTGTACAAAAATCGCCCGAGTTGATGGACCGGCAACGAGTTTTCAATTCCTTCCCCTCCCCATATCCCTCACAATTTGGGTTATATATAAATCGCCAGTACAAGAAGCAATGCCGGAGAATTCCGGGGGTACAGGATAATAATTGAGCCTGGGAAACTCGAAACTCAGACCCCCCACCTCGTCGCACAACCTGGTCGCGGATTCAGGAAATTCGAAGATGTAGACGGCAATATCTCCACTCTATTTGAACTCCTAAATTTACGGAGCACAGGGATCAGAAATCAAGTCAGAGTAGAGGCACTCGAAGAAATTCAACCAACCGGTGTGACAACCAACGGAACCGGCAATCAAAGCTAGGATCAAAAGGAACATGACAGTCTAGGTGACTGATGCACGGCAAACGGAAAGTGACACCGGATTGTCCGCCGTGGGAACGCCTGTGCCTGCTCTTGGTTCAGTGTCCATTTGCATATATGAGCTTTAATGTCGACATTTTGAACAGGTACGTCGCCCTCAATATCTTGTCGAATTTGTGGTGATTCGTTGGCAGAAGTGAACGCATCACGGAACGCAGACCCGTCGTTGATCAGCGAACTTGAATCATTAGACACTATTGGCCGTACTGGAGCATGACTCGTAGGCCCGTCAGAAGATGCATTTTTCTTTACTGATGCGCGGCGGTCATCATAGGCCTTTTCCCACAAATCCTCCCAGTGCGTGCTGGGAACAAGATTGGTGCTATTCGTCAGAGATTCTGAAACTTCCGGCACATTCTCGGTGGGGACGGTGGAACCATCTGGTAGGTCGTATAGGCCAACATGCTCGGCGTAACTAATACATTCCAATATGGTTTCGTGACTGTTCCGGACTCGAACCCGGAAAACCTGCGGGTCTACAGGTTGTCCACGGGTCGTCGGAATTGATCGGATCGGCACTGTCAAAACTGAAATATGCTCACTAATTGAGGTTTTTAAATGCATCGGGTGCTTAACAAAACTTTGGAGTACCTCTCATAGCTGTGAGCCATGTCAAACTGCCTTGAAATGACCTACACTCATCTCCTCTTTACTAGGCCCTCGCTCTCGAAACAGTCGCACCCAAAGGGAAGATTGACGCAGCACCGGGGAGAACACGTTGCCTTAGTCATGAAAAAAGGAGGCAAAAAGGGAGGGAATTGGACTAACCTGAGTGTGGGCAATGGTCTCTTGCAGCAGATGCTGTTCTCTGCGCAGTTCATTGATTACGGCCTGCCGCTCTGCGACTATTCGTGCCAGCGAATCCTTCATCGCTGTGATCCCATCGGCGAGGGAGGAGGCGTTCTTGAGGTACACATCGAGCGCAGCGCGTGCTGCGGACAGACTGACGTAGGTTGGAGGCTCCGATGATGGCAGGGGCAACATGGTGGTACGAAATCAAGAGACGATGTCGGAGAAACTGGTCTGTGACCGCCGCTCAGCCCACCGGCCCGGTAAATTGAAATAGCAGCTAGCGCCGCTTTATTGGCCCGCCAAATTTAAACTTCAAGTCCAGCAGCAGTGAGGACTTGGATGATAACGAGGACGAGACAACAGCGGCAGCAACGGTTTGAGTACTTTTTTGTATTTTCACGATATACATGGTGTGGGAAAAAAAAATTCGTTCGAACCTGTCCGAACCTTGTTTGAACCTGAACTGGACCGCGGTTCAGCCGAACCTGAGGTCCGGTTTAAAGTTTAGAATATTGTCTGAACCGAACCCGAAGTCCCAGCACTCAGCCATGGTACCTGTAAGCTTCTGTCGGCATATACATCTATACTTGGTAGCTAAAATTGCGTGGACTTCAAAGCCTTTCATTACATATGCCCACCCATCCGGGTCTGCCAAATGCCTGACTGCCTGAACCAACGGGATTCAGACGATATCGTGACATTGATGGAACCTCTCGGTGGGCCACTCTGCTGCATGAGCAACAAGAGAAGTTGCATTTATTTGGTCAGAACCTACGAATGTGAATGTTGTACTGAACTCGTATCAGCTCGAACTTAATTTTTGCGGGCTATCCCCGCAGATGAATACAATCAAAATAGGACTTGAAATGGCTCCATACAGGCTTACAGATGCTATCATCGACCGGCCACACCAGAAGCTGAGTTTCGCCACTCTCCCGCGGACATGAAACCCCTGGTCGCTCGATGGCCCTGGGGATATAATTGGAGGCACCACAAGGTACAGCGGAACGCTTGGGTCTCGCACTTTTCTGTGGCACTCTGCCTGACGGTTATTGCCATGTTCGAGGGAGAGGGCAGTCCGGACTCCGGAACGCCATAAGTAATGGGGGTGAAATTTAGAAAATTGAAAGCAGAACAACAAGATATGGAAGATTTCTCCGCAAGCCCCGCTCTCAGTCCACTCCAGCCTCCGATCCTAGTCCCCAAGGGCACTGAGCAACTGATATTTACATTATCAGTGGTGATATTCTCCCCATTGTACCATGCCCAGTCTGACGTATTTATATCTGCTCAAGCTTTTGCCTTCATTGGGTGCGTTGGTCGCCGACGTTAGTTGCATAGATTCGACACGTGTGGCCTGGATGAATGTGGATGAACGTGAAATATCTGACATCCTGAGAAGTAACGTCGCATTGTTGGTATGCTTCTGCTAAACCGGCCGGGACTTGTGTTGCTGATATGATTGCAAAAGGCATTTCACCGCGATTTCTTGACCGAGTTTTTGAAATCCAGAGTGAGTTCTCCTGTTTATCTTTTATGAAAATGACTGCAGATATTAGATCTTAAACAGCATTTTTGGGACCGCTGTCGCTGGGCGGCTGCGGAAGGTACTTATACTCAGTTCATACTGAAGCAGCGCTAATCCATTAAAGTTATTCCCCTCCATACGTGAACTCAGCGAGTTGATAGCGGTTGTGCGTGACACCAAGGAGGCCTGGACCATCAGTCATAGGAGCCAGTGGATTCCACTTTGGCATAATACAGTCTATCAATATCTGTGCAGTGTCAATGCATTTGCCTGGGTGTTCGCAACCAAGTTCATTTCGATCTCTATTACAAGGAGGACATCCACAATTTTTCCGTCCAATGCCACTAGGGCTTATAGTGTGTGGCCGCCTAGGCACCATAGTCTTTCTGTTCGCAATTAGCAATCCATCCCGAAGCGTGCGAACTCCGTGAATATTTCGGAGGCAGGTTGCAGCACCACGAAGGCAGGCATTTCTGTAAGTTGGATCCTGTACAGCAGGGTGTTTCCATATTGGCATGTCGAGTTGCACTTCACGGTCAATCGAGAGTGCTGTGAATTTCAGGTTGAATTCCTGAGCTGCAGAGATCATGCGCTTGAGGTCGTCAGGAAATTTGTTTGATCTAGGTATCGGGAAATGTATATCATTCACAAAAATGTTCATGATTTGACCGGGCCTAATGTATAGGTAGCTAGTCTCCAAGTATTTTCGGAGTATGTAGTCGACAAAATAGCACCACAGTGCTCGATCCTCTCCTTGCACAAGGTAGCATTGAAGATTCCAAGGATCAATGGCTTTGTTACGAGAGGCAATGTCCAAAATTGCTTTGCCTCCTCGATTGACTGGTAGGATCATTGCTTCCAGTGAAACTCTGGCTGTTTTTCCTTCCCATAGGAAGGAGCGTATCAATTTTTCAAGTGTGTCCTCAATGTCTTTCGGCATTCCTTGGACTCTGGTGAGATATTGTGTTCGACCTCCAATCACCATACTGATGATGTGGCGCTTCCCTTCTAGAGAAGGGTTTGTTGCTTGCCAACGCATGAGGTCTGCATTACATAATTTTTTCGAGGACTAAAGGCCATGGTGTGGTATAAGGGATGTCATTTCCGATCCAAGCACCTAACATCCGGCAGCTTTCGCCATCAGGTACAATTCTAACAGTTCGGTCAATGTCGCCGATCAGGGACTGATTGTTAATTCGTCTTTCTGTGATGACTTTCTGGCGATAGGAGGCCCTCCCAAAGGGGAGAAGCACAGTTTTATTTTCGTTGAATTTTGCGGTAGAGGCACCACACCAAAGGCGTAGAATGCCCCACAGAGTCTTCATGGAGTCAGTGGATTTCAAGTAGATTGTTGTGTGTCGATAGACACGACAGAATTCATAGACAGACCAAGTTACTGGTCTATCTATCGACAGAATTCATAGACAGACCAAGTTACTGGTCTACCTCGGAGACTGGTATCTCCGCCACCTCCTTATACAATGAACTATGATGCGCAGACTGGGACTATTCAGACTCTTGTAGCGAGAGTGGCCAGTCTTCAAGTTCAACGGAAAGGTATGTGGATTCTCTGGAGTGCAGCGATTGACTCGGAACGAGCGAGCTAATTATATCTCTAGAGCAAGAGCATTTGTAAGCCATTTTAGAAATGGAGCTTGAGAGACACATCCGAATCGCGGCCAAGAAAGCGCTGGTCTCACATTGGGGGTTATTTTTGATAATCGCCGTCACGGTGGGGCCGCTGGCCCTCGTTTTCGTGCGATCCATTGGACCCTAGACTTGTTACCAGTCTGTAAGAGCGCAACAATTGTGGCGAGCACCGTTGCAAACGCGCACGGAGCTTGGGCCGCTGAGGTCATGGGGATGACCAATCCTCTGGCGAGTCAATCCCCGGCGCACACCGAGTCAACCGCGCGTTCTTCAGATGCGATGTCGCCGTTGGCCTAAAGATGGGGTTAGGGAGAGTGTAGTTCAGTAAATAGGATAGATGTGTCTTCAGCATAAGGATGACTTGGCAAACCACAACATTATCGCATCATTGCTCCAAGTTCCCCTCATTACGTGTGGCCAATATTGATTGCGGGGCTGTCCATTTCTCCAATAAAGTACTGTCACATCTTGATCATATCGTCAGCCAAGAGAGCCAGTGCTGCGGAGGTAAGATTAAGCAGTTCATTAGCTTGCTTCCGAGAGCGGGCAATGGTGTCGTCCGCCGCCTCGTCGATGAGGTCCTGCAAAATCTGGGCCTCGGAGATGCTGTCGACATCGATTTGTCCTCCTCAGCTCCATCATACCACGAGCTGATACCAGGAAGTGTTGGCAGCTTGGGAACACCATTTGAATGTAGCTGTGACGGCGCTAGGCCTAGTAATGCAATGAGGCTGTCAGATTCTTCGGCTGCTTCGGCGGCCGCACTGGCATCGCTTGGAAATGTTGAAAGCGCAAGGATATCGAGCCCAGTGTTGTCAAAATAAGTGTGAGCATATCCAGCCTCAGCCTTGGAATCCGACGCTTTGGCACGAAGGACAGCTGCCCGTATTTTGATGCGAAGCTTGGGGATCATGTAAAGGAAGTCCAGCATCGTGAAATCTTTGACGATGCGGCGAGATTCACATCAGGAAAATGTTTTTCCCCTGGCGCGACCTGGCAGGGTCTGGCGCTCCTGGTGCATCTGGCATCACTGGCGCCATCACGCCAGCACCCCCAGAATTCTGCCAGAATGTGTGCCAGAATGTCTGTTGTGTGTGAATATTCTGACCCAGTTTAAACCCACTCGTGGGCCCTCGAGTCAGGAACACATTTCTCACTCCAGCCCAGGCCTTGTGGATTTTTTCCTTGACCAGAATATACAAGGAGCTACTGTATTGAACTCGATGTACCAATTAGAGAAAGCGAAGGGGCAATTTAAAAGGCAATTTCATTGGTGTGGTGGTCTATATATTTGTTTACATGAAAAGATTTAAAGGCATCCAAGGAGTAAGTATAACGAAAACCAACTGGTATATAATCACTGCCGTACACGGGAATCAGATGAGCTCCGCGAAGGAGGGTGTCGAGATGGACGATGGTCGTAAGCCGTGATCGCCCCTTCATCTCGGGCTCAACAATCCACATCCCAGTTTCAGGATCAGGCGACCGGCCCACCTTTTTGAACCAGTCGACCAGCGCGCACGGATAATCGACACCATCGTGAGTAAATGAAAAGAAAAGGCGAACGCGTACAACACTCATGCCCCGAAACCCGCGCTCCATCTGATTCTCGACAACGAAGGCACAGTCCCGCCGAGGACCATGTTTCCTCCACTTTGGAGTAGAACGAATCCGTTCCCGAGTATACATCGGGAGTTGGGAGTGCTCCGGCACATCGTACGTGGGCCGCGCTATTAAACTCCTTTGCCTGATCACAGATTTGTGTCACATAGACACTGCCGACTTCTCACCTTCCGAGCGCATTACTCACCGTGCATTTTGCATCCTCGGAGAAATGTTCGACGCACTGGTTGACCCATTCATTAACCCCTCTCTCTCTATCTCTGACCAGATAATTTCTCTGGTAAAATTTGCCCACCTCACATGCGCTCTTTTTGTCAAGCATGAGGGCGCCCTGTGTGATAAAAGAACCCCGTTTGCGGGCCAGGAAGTGCCAGATCAGATGCTGGCGACGACAGGAAGACGTCTGATACGTTATGTGGCCTGGGATCGACGGAGAAGACAGAGGCAGATGAGGTACTGTGCCGAGCGACCTGGGAAAGGAGAGTTGAGGTTTTTTGACGCGTAATACACACTTTCGACGCGTCAATGATATGATACATACATTTTCTTTTTCCTCCGTTTTCCTCTCCTTCCTGGGAGAAAGCCTCTCAATAGCTTTCTTGGTGAAGTTCCCTATCCGTGTTAGGACAGACGCCCCTCGTTTGGGCATTGTTGCGGCTGTATACGCTGTCGAGACGCGTCAAATGTCGTCTGTCGAGCGGCGGAGGTGGTGGTTATTTAATATGCTCGACATCACCTTTGAAGATTGAGCTGTAGGTCTATATAAAATCAATGAAAGTGGCCCTGAGCCATGTAATCATCTCACTGGTACTTACTTCTGAATTGGAGCCTGACGCGCACAGTGACTGATGCTTCCCATATGCAACATGACAGCGGATTATCCGTCGTGCTAGGTCCGGTTCGGACCAAAAAGGCATAAACTAGGGTCCTGGTCATGTATCTCCGAAACATATAGAGGTCACAGGTAGCTATACATACAATACACGGCAGTGTTCGATCTTAAGGCCTTATTAAGGGTCAGGTTTTTGGTTAAGGCCTTAAACCTTCATAACCCTTAATTAAGGCCCCCAAATTAAGGCCTTAATTTTCTCGGGGGTGCAATTTTGGGCAGCGGCGGCATAAAAAAACTAGTTCTAATCGTCGTAGTCATCCCCCGAGCCCTCCAACTCTCCGTCATCCGGTTCTTCGTCGCTGTGCTCCGCTCCCAACAACTGCATCAATAACTGGAGCCCCAAATTGATCACCCAATCCAGGGAAACACAAGACCTCGCAGCACGACCATCGAATCCAGTAGATACGGGCGTATCGCAGAAGGTAGCGAAGGAGGGCATGGGGGAGAAAGTAAAGACGCGAGTGCCGGATATATCAATGATCAAGTGATCTCCGCGTTGGAAAGTCGCATGGCAACGGATATCAGCCCGAGGACAAAGCGGAAATGAGTAATAGCCAAAATTGAATAAAGCAGGTAAGGCCGACAAGCAGCAGGGCCCGCTACCGGGTGGAAAGACCTCAAAAGAGAGAAAACGAACAATTGCCATTAAACAGTGTAGTAAACTAACAAAGGACTGGAGAGCACACTATGAAGGTTTGGTAAACGAACTAACTGTTTGGAATATGAGAGATTTTAAGCTACGACGTATATCCGTTGCCAGAGCGCCTAGGTCTTTTAGTGGGGCTCGGCGACAATTTGGTTCCGAAAGTGTTGAACGCCGTGCCAGCGGCATCGTCCCTGCCTCTGCGCTGAGGAGTCGTAAGGGAGTACGTACGAGCTTCCGGGATTACAGGGACAGGTGGAGCCCAGGGCTCGGCATCACCGCGATCGAGGACCTTGAGTCTGTCCACCAACACATGGTAGATCTAACAGACAGGTCAATCGCAGAAATAGAAACTATACGGCAGCACATACCTTTTTGTCCTTCAACGGGGTGCCCTTATCTGACTTCTGGTCCGTGATAACATAGGTTGCGAGCGAGAGCATGACGAGAACGAGTGTTCCTTCGGTGAGCGTAGCGTAGAGTTCCTCGGGGGCGATCAATTTCCCATCTTTGTCCGTGTAATCCTGCTGGGTAAGCTCGGCCTTTTCGTGCGCAAAGTACGGCCCCCGGTGGTCAGACAGCTTGCTGGGAGGATACTTATCGCCGACTCGGCGTTCTGAAAATATGTTAGATAGCTGGCGATACATAGAAAAAATTGAGTTGGACAGTACCACTAATCTTTGGCCCTGGAATGTCCTTGTCAGGGACGATATCGTCGGGCAGCTGGTCCAATTCAGCTGTGGAGCTGACCTTTGTAAATCTCTTGCGCGGAGAGCGAGGGGAAGGGAAAGAATCTTTGCTGTTACTGTATGGAACCTGGAGTTATCATCAGCGAAAGTCACCAGTATTCAGTATGCATTCGAACCTCATAAGTCGGGTAAAGACGCAGGAGCAACACTGCGTCTTCATCTGGGGTGTCCTCCGCGCAGAATATCCACTCGGTAACGTCGAATCTCTGGGTTAATGGATCAGGCGATGATATTGAGAAACCAACAAACATTCATACCTGACCACTATCCGCTTCTTGCTTCTCGTCCTCGGCACGGATGCCGTCGCATGTGGCAAGACCATTTCTGAACATGGTGCGGAGCTCCGGTAGGGCATTGGTAGGGCAGCGAAGGGCAAGAACCATGTGATGAGATCTCGAATTTCCGTCATTCATCGGCTGTAAGTCAATCAGTCAAATAAATGTGCGATTTGTAAGTACTTGCAAGTTTGTGGGCCGGAGGAGACTTCTTCGGATACGCGGCCATCCAGGTCCCTTGTGCCTCAGATCCGATTTCGGCGATAAAACTGGCGAGGAAAGGAGCACCGTCCGGCTTTTCATAGAAAATGTTGCCCTTGGCGTCGGGATTTGCTCTTGGCGTCGGGATTTGCTCGAAAGAATGTTGAATTGATCCCATGTGCACCCAAGTGGGAGTCTCCGAGGGCCCGAGCCTCTTCAACCAAGGCATCGTACATTGTTTTACCGGTTTTCCGGTTAACAGTGCAACGACGCAAAGTGATGGAGCTCATCTTGGGCGAGGGAAGGTTGGATACGAGAAGGGTAGGTGAGTGAGAGTGGGAAAGGAGCGAAGCGACGGGGAAGGTGGACACGAGAAGGACTAGTAAATGAGAGTGGGAAGGGAACGAAGCAACGACAAGGCGAGGGCGTATGCGGTATTTATGTGGTAGCGGCCAGAGGCGGGAATCTCATAGAAAGGCGGAGAACATTCGCGGAAGATTCCGCATGCGAGCGGCCTGCGGCGGGAACGTCAAAGAAAATCACAGAATATCTGGGCAAAATCATGAGCGTTTTGGTTTCATCCTTACCGATATTATCCCCGTTCGATGCGTTCACGACGCCTACGCTTGCGCGTGGATTCAGGCGCAGCCTCTGGGAAACCCCGTTTCGTCCCGCGGCATGAACTTGAGGAATGAAGGTCCACAGGGACTTTCACGATTCGAGCCCGTCGGCGAGTATTGAGGGAAGAGGAAGGCAACCGATCATGCTGTGCCAGTGGCGATGCTTCGGCGATCAACCGGGAATTCATCCTTTGCAGGTGCTCCAGCTGGCGCGCGTCGCCATCCATGGCCTCCTCCGGTTCATCAAGATTTGGCAGAGCCTGAACCGAGAAACTGTCGACCAAATACTTCTGGGCTTCCGCCGCCTCTGCCGCTGTTCCATACCGCATTATGGTCTGGTGGTACAGCATGTCCATCCGGCGGAACTCTTCGCGTACATCTTGACTTGGACGGCGTTGAATCAGCTTCTTCTTGAACGGCCGCAGAATATAGACCCCGGCAAGAGATGTGGCTCGTGACAGTGAAAGCAAGCTTTTCTTCTGAATTCTTGAATGGGAGGGCTTCTCTTTTCAATTATAATGGATCCCTGTCACTCGTTCGACGGCGCGCACCCATCGCCCACATTCCGCTTTAGGCGGCAGCATTCCTAGTCACAATACAGTTGCTGTACCTACCCCGCAAGCTAGTACTCCTTCCACTGTCGTCCGTGCGACCAACGAGATGAGCCGCGAAGACTATGAGGCTCTCGCACGCCGCTACCAGGCTATGGCAAATGATGCCAGGTCAGCGGCCGAAATCTCTGATACCCGTGTTGAGCAAGCCAGCCACTCGGCTGTGCTTGGTGACTCGGGCTCGCTCGGAGACTCCCTCGGTAATCAAGGGAATATCATCTCGGGCAGCAACGTTGCAATAGCCACCGAGAAAAAGGACGGGAGCTCAGTAGAGTTGCTCGTACCTATCAGCCCTATCTCGTACCTTCTGGCAACAGCCTCGAATTGAATCATTCAACCCGTCATCTATCATCAATGGTTCATATGTACTTTGTCACCTTTGCAAATCTGCTGTCAGTAAAAATTCTTTTCGTTCAATTCCTCTGCGCAGCTATGCGAATGGTCTTTGGATCGGTAATGTTCTAGAAGAGCTCAAGGACTTGACATTCCTTGAGGAGCAATCCATTGCACGGGCTAGGGCAACGAGATGTATGTATAAGCTCACGTTAGGACCTTCAGGTCAACTTGCTGCTCGGGGAAATGTCTGTATTTTGCCTCAGGACTGTGCGTCTTTCATGTCTGCCATGCCCGCGCCCTTGTCAAAGTTGCGAGACGAGATATGTGTCATCCTTGTTGGCTCCCCTGACACGGAAGTTACCCCCGACATGCTGAGGAAGTCACCACTACTGGTTTGCCAGGACAAAATCAAAAAAGCTTTATTCTGGCTGATTGCACATAACCCTCTGTACAAGGATCTCGACAAGGAGGCCATAGTTGAAAATTTGGAAGAATACCCTGTTGGTGATTGCCCTTTCGCAACACGGGATTTACTGCGCACAAACTCTGCCAACAACCAAGGATCATCATACACCTCTTACTCAGACCAAGCAAATGCTGAATTATTCGAGAATTCAGACACATTTGAGCTCACTTCAACCACACTTGTGGATGCGGACAATGTTGAAAGTACATACAAGCGGAGAAAACTAGCCGCGCTCCAGCGGTTGAAGAAACAGGATGCAAGTTTTGTCAAATTTCCCTCGGGAAACACTCCCTTGTCAACATCAAAGAATCCTAGAGTTTTCGGTCAGGTTGGACCTTAGGGATGGGCACAGGTCCGGGTCCGGGTATGAAACAGTCAACCCGGACCCGAACCCGGAAAACCCGGACCCAAATCCGCGGGTCTACAGGTTGTTCACGGGTTGTCGGAATTGATCGGATCATGCCTGCCGAAGCTTGCCGGCACAGTTTAACACCTTCAAAACTGAAATATGCTCACTAATTGGGGTTTTTAAATGCATTGGGTGCTTAACAAAACTTTGGAGTACCTCTCATAGCTGTGAGCCATGTCAAACTGCCTTGAAATGACCTAAATTGCACAATAAATTCAATGTTCGCAGACCTGTGGTATACCCGACGGGTTTCGGGTCTACTAAAATTGGAACCCGTACCCATACCCGGGCCGACCCGACCCGGAAACCCACCCGTGCTCAATACTAGGGTTGGTCCAAGCTGTGAAGACCTCAGTTTAGTTTGAGGTAAGGTTATCATCGGTTGGAATGTTCATAGGTACTGTGAACAACAGCAGGCGGCCCAACAAATGGAAGCCTTCAACCCTGCGCTCGGCACAATGTCGGCCATCAGGGAGATCTAGAAAATGTGACGCTCCGGGTTTCACGGATTGAGGAAAGAGACTGCCACCAGCTCCATATAGCAAGACTTTGGTTGGTATCGTGGATCATTGGTACTTGCATTTATTTGTCTTAGTAGTACTTAATGGAACTATCTTCAAGTCAGTACTATGAGAATTTCTTTCATTATCCATCGGATATCCTTTATTCTTTTTGTGTCCCAAGCCTCACTCTGATGTGTTCAAACATCTCGGACAACACGAAGGACAATAGTATCCACTAAGAAATCTGTAAACAGCCAGTTGTGTCTGCCCGGACTTCGACTTTTGCTCCGATTGTTTCAGGTTTGTCCAGTCTCCAAGGTCATTGATGTATCATTATACTTTATATCAATAGCATAACGGTGCACCGAGTATATCACAACTTCGTCAGGCTTCCAGAGACCTCCTACTATTTAGTGTGTTCTATTTCTATTTTATTTATTTTCCAGATCGACGACCCAACTATCTTACCAGGTAGCAGCCAAATCAAATCTGTGTTAATGCTTCCGTCGGTATCAACAGAAAATAGGATAAAGTGTACGGTTTCCGTGATGCACGATGACCATTTTGATCGTTCACTGCGGCCATTTGGCATGATCATACTCTGGTTGGTCCGGGTTGAAAAGTCAGGTGTATGTGTGGATGCCTGTCTTGCAACAGAGATCGAAATGAACTTGATTGTGTACACCCTGGCAAATGCATTGAGACCGCCCAGACATTGATAGACTGTATAGAAAACCCGGTACATTCTTCTTCTTCTATGTCCCAAGTGTTCACCCTCACTAAACTCACAAGATGTCGAAAATCTGTCTCTTTTGGGCGCAGCGCGAAACAAAATGATGGAAGATCTTCGAGAAGACCTACCACTTCCGGGAGACGTCGTCTGGGCGATCGGGGATTCGAGGGCGCCCTATCGGCGGAGGTATCATTCATGGGAGCTGGGGGTAAAGAAGTTAAACGGTCACGAAGGGCCTCAGCTTACGTCCTTAGAATAATGAACGGCGAAGGAACAGTGAATGGCTCGACAAAAGGGGCTCTTCCAAGGGGCTTGCAGGTTACAGCTGGTATCGCACCAAAACAGCTCTAGAGTGACAGACATTTGTTTGCTTTTGGCTTGGCAGAGTGGCTTGTCCCAGTTTGAATTTCCGTGGGAGTGCGCGTCCACGCCCAGGGTTCCAACCGCTTAGTTTTCGTTTACGGATCGCCATAAACAAAACAAAAACGTTTATAAATGGCAGAAAATCGTCATTTTGAGTAGCTAATTTAATAATATAAGAGGCCCGCACCGCGATGAGTCGCGGCGCGGGGCTGAAATGTGGAGAACGTCAAAGTCACGCGTCTGGGATTGCGGGGTGAGTAATAATATTTTGAGTCGCGGCGCAGGGCCGCAATTTCTTACCGACGTCAAATTCACGCGTCTGGGATTGCAGCGCATTGTCTTCCTCCTGGAGAACGCAAAACTGCCTCAGTTTCACTTTTGTAAGTGGGTAAGCTGTTCAGAATTGGCCTGGCTGCGCGAAGGAAATCTGTCCGGCCAGAAATCGAGCCAAATTGACCCTTTGACGTAGGCAGCACCAGTGTGGATCGAATAAAATTGATAAAATCATGTGCTATTTTGGAGGGTCAAGCTTTAACCTTTATAAAAGCCTTGCCAAAGTTATGGGATACCAGCAGAGGAAGGTGCAGGATAATAAGTCAGAAGCAAGGCGATTCTAGGTCTGATGATACCCACTATGCGCGCCTTCTGTGACGACATCGTGAACTTCTGATATCACGGCAATCCTAAATTCTTGAAGTACACACAAACGATTGGTACATTGCCAATCCTCGAAATAGATTAACCCCTCGTACAGCAGAGCCGCAGAGACCGAACTTGGAGTAATGTGGTACGGGGCCCGAACTCGTTCCCGCGTGCAGACCGAACTCGGCGAGGACAGGATTCTGCCAAAAGAACAGACAAAGCAGGAATAAAATAAACAGAGAACAATATACTTGCCTGCAGTGAGAGCGCTTGACTTGAAGCCCGGGACAAGTTGGATCAAAAAACCGCACGGGGCTTGCTTACGCGTCGGGTTTCGTTGGCGGCGGAAAGCCTCGCAGTCCACACCTGGGTATACGGCGAGGTCCAGTCATTGGGATCAGGGCACAGAAACACAACGGCAAACTTCAATTCAGAGCTAAATAATACAACTCTTCCTTCGCAAAACTCGTCTTCAAATTCAAGTTCGAACGCGTTCGAACGCCGAACGCAGGTTCAGGTTCGAGGTTCGGGGAAATGCCTGAACCGGACCGAAGTTCAGGTTCGGCGTTCGAAGAAAAAGTGCCCGAACCTGAACCGAACCGAACTTTGACAACACTATATGGGCCGATATGGCTGTGCAGTCTATCAATCTTTTTGTTCTCTTCTACCATGTAACCTACCTCTGTCGTCCTGCCTCCTTTGCCTCTCTCCTGCCCTTCTGGCCTATGAATCTGCTGGTAACCTTTATTCCTCCTGTGTTCCTGGCTCCTGTGTCCACTGTCCTTGGCTCGGCAACTCATTACGTGTCTTCGACTACGACTTCCCATCGTCTGTTTACGTCTCTATTCAACCTCTCCCTCATATGTGCGACATTCGTGCATCTGTATGACTGACCCTAAATCTTGTCTGAAGTGGATTCTCTCTGGGTTTGCTGGCGCCACATGTCAGCCGCACATAAAATATTTTTTGCGTCATTCCGCAGGGAATACATTTTATGCGGCTAACGGCTACTGCCATGCCCGGATGGTCCGTGCGCGTTGTGCGCTTCGAGCAGAGCTTTGTCAGCTCACAAATTTCTGGCGGCGCCATGTCTTCCTCGCGCAAGAATAAGACCAAGCGCAAACGCTGTAATTGTTCTAGCACTTGTGGCAAGCCCTTAGCTGGTCGTACTAGGAGAGAACACTATCGAAGAATTGAAGATAAATCGACAATTCTTCCCTCTGAATCCGAGTCACCTTCTCTCTCCGTGTGGACGCAGCGCGCGGGGCGTGCGGGCCGATCTCCTGAGCTACATGCTCGGGCAATCCTTTTGGTTGAAAAATCAATGTTTAAACGCCAAAAGAAGCGGAAACGCGGCAAGGTTAAGGCCAAGTCAACGCGAGAACCCGAGTCTTCTGACTCGGACGACTCGAGTTCTGAATCCGGCGCAGATGAGCCGGCACGGGCTCCGGTGCAGTCTGCAAACGGAATTACTTCGCAGGACTCGCAAACGGCTCAACCTACGCAGACGGCTGAGCCGGCGGATGGTTTGGACTGGGGCAAGGCTGTAGATCCCATTCTGCGCGAGTATATTTCCACCCTCGAGTGCCGCCGTGACATGGCAGATGATCACTTCAATAATTCGCCTCGTCGCCGTACGTCCTCAGTTTATTATGAGATTCCAAGTGCTAATTAAAATCTTAGCTCCAACTGGGGAATGTTGCGACAACTGTACAGCCATTGAGCTGCAAAAAGAGCGCCCAAGTCAACCACAAACTCCTGAACCCACTGAATCTACGTCCTCCAGCGCGCACTCAACACCTTCAAAAAACCGCAACTCAAACGGGAAGCGTGCAATGACATATGGCGAGGGCCCGAAAACTCGTCGTAAAGACCACTTGAAAAGTGCGCGTTCCGCCCTCGACAGGTGGCGTATCAACACATCTCTTGATGTCTACGGCAATACCTCCTTGACTCCCGAGGTATTTCTACCGGATAAATTTCTGACAACCTTAGGATCCAAGCGGGCCAAAACGCTTCAAGAGCTCCGTGACCTCGTACCTGACTGGGCTTTCGCAGATGAGCACATCCCAGACATTATGCGAACCCTGTCCCGGGTGGATGAGCAGGAACGAGCACAACTGCAGCGCGATAAAGAACTCCGCGCCGCGGATCGCGTTGAGAAGCGTCAGGCAAAACATGCTGCTGAAAACCCAAACCCGCAGCCTCCAAAACGGCGTGGACGTCCGCCAAAGGCACGGGTGCCGCTAGAAACCACCTCTGCGAACACAATTGTACGTGACCGTTAAAGGTCTTGGATTGTACTATTGTACTAATTTTCTTTCTGGTATGTAGTCCTCACTGGCAACACCTGGGAGACCTGTTATTCCGCAGACACCAATGGCCCGTGCCCCGACCTGTCACCCATCACCTCACCGGCTACAATTTCCGTATGCCACGACAATGCCGATACCGTATCCTGTTTATCTCACACCCATTCCACCTTACGACCTCCTCGACCAACGCCAACTCAATGGCAGCTGCCGATGCGGAATTGCCGGCCGTGAAGCGTCCTAGATGGCGCCCTCGCGGTTCCACCAAGAGGTCCGCTTCCGCAACCCCTGCAAAGGCTAAAACGACAGCGAAACCCAAGGCTCCCAAAAAGGCTGATCAAGAAAATATTCCACCGCCCATCGAGCTCGCGGACTCCGACGACGAGATCGAGCGATCTGCGGACGGCAAAGTTCGCTACTGGAAGCCGTCCGAGAAGACTCGTGTCTTCACGTTCATCCTCGGGCTCGACACGGAGGGCGAACGTCGCTTTAACCAGCACAAGACCAACCCAGGCCGTGTGTACAAGCGGGTGAGGCGTTTTCATGCTATGTGAGGTGTTTTTGACTTGGTTTAAAGGCTTCTGAGATCGAATTCGAGGGTGACCGTTCCCCCGACTCAAGTCCATGTTCGAGCATGCGCTCAAGGCCTTTGGGTGGATGCGCGCATTCGACGGCTTCACGGGGAACGGCAGTGGGGATGCCGACTCAGATGATCCCACTGCGATTCTCAAGAGCAAGCTCAGCGCTGCACGCAAGGCCGGTCTCCCCATTGGCGGTCTCAGCCCCGCGAAAATCTTGGAGTGGGAGAAGAACGGGTGGTCGGATCTATTCAATAATCGGTATGTATACCGATATTCATCACGAGACACCTTGATTTGACCTCTTTTAAGTTTTGGAACCAGTGCGAAGGTCTCGCGAGCGGCAGTTCGGAACTCTGCGTCACCCATTTCTGACCACGACAATGACTCAGGTGATGATTCTGACATCTATATTCATCCTGAACTTCGCAAGCCTGCTCCTCGTGTCCAGCAGACGCCTGCTGCGACTGTTTCGGAGCCTAAGCACACGCCGTCATCGAACTTTCGGAAGCAAGTAACCCACTCCTTTGGCAATCTCGGGGAAATCATGAAGATGAAGATGGTTTCCGAGGAGAAAAAGGCGAGTGTTCTCGAATCGAGGCTCAATCTCGACCGCGAGAAGCTGGAGATGGACAAGACGAAGGGCAAGGTCGAGATGGCCCACACAGTTCTCTCGACGCCGGGCGCTAGTGATGAGGTCAAGGAGGCTGCAAATGCGTGGCTTCTCACTGTCTTTTCTATGTAATGGTCTGCTCATTTCGAAACTACTCTGCGCTATACCCATTAACTATACTGTACATATTCTCCGATCCTATCTTCGTTAAATTTACAGCCCCCATAACCAGTTTATATATCGATTTTAGATGAGGTCCGATTGTGTTTGCGCCTTTGTAGTTCGCGGCATCAAGAGAGTGACCCGATTGGGATAAGTTTGGCCGAGATCAACGGATCTATCCTTTATTTTATTTAAAACGTGAACTGAACTGAACTGAACTAAGCATTGAGCGCCCCTAATTAATTAAGATACAACTTCTGGACTTATTCAATGTTCTGCACCCCATATATTTCCGCTCACGCCACACGCAGAGCTCTGGGTCTAGTGGCATACATGCAATGCATCCAGGAAATCACCTGCGACAAGTTTTAGTCTGGACCATCGAGTGCGTATCGATTACCGACCTATTTTTTCTCCCCACATACCTTTTCGAGCATTTAACAAGGGACTGGTCGGCCGCTTCGCAGCCTCCCATCCCCTTTCATGAAAGTTATTCACCCTTCAAGGGTAACGTGCCAGTCAAATCTATGGTCCACTTGGTTGAATTGAGTTGCGTTGAATTGGCTTGGCTATTCACTGCGCAGGGTCTGGTGTATTTCTGTTCTCCTTCGAATGTAATTTAAATTCTGTCGAAGGTGTTCCAAATCCAGGGGAAATCGCTAATGAGTTGAAATTTTATACAGCAACAAAAACTGGAGTTTATCTGTCTAGTTACTGACAATTGGCTTGGCTATTCACTGCGCAGGGTCTGGTGTATTTCTGTTCTCCTTCGAATGTAATTTAAATTCTGTCGAAGGTGTTCCAAATCCAGGGGAAATCGCTAATGAGTTGAAATTTTATACAGCAACAAAAACTGGAGTTTATCTGTCTAGTTACTGACTTCGTTGAATTAGGCTGAGTCGATTCGAGTTTTCAGTGTGGGGACCACAAAGGATCCTTTCGACCCTACTATTAGATTTTGTCCCCGAGAGGTGAAGGTTTTCAAATTAAACTTATCTGTAGGGCAATCTGTTAATTTTTGTATCTTTCCAGCAGTTCATTACATTTGATACTGTTTACACCAGGAGGAACATGTTGGCCGCGGCCGCCTTTGTTTTGATGCAATGGGAGACATCTGTCAAAATTAGCGCAGGGCAGCATATATCAGGTATTTTTTGTCTTTTTTTTTTTTTCCAGAAAAACTACTCTGATCGTTTGGGCTGACTAGGGAGACTAGCAGGGCAGTGTCTGTCAAAGTTAGTTGGAAGTGGTGACGTGGTGCCGGAAATGCCGAACTACTGATTGCCTGTAGGCCGGCGCACTCTGGAACCCGAGGATCAAGGGGAGCTCGCGATAAGGGATATCTTGTGTTCGATTGTAATATAGATTTCTCGGTGAGGGAAAAAGACAGGGATAAAAGATGAAGATGTTGTTTTCAATGTTCGCAAGTCCATGTTGGGTAGGTTGCCGGACATCGCGCGGGAGAGTCGAGCAAATATGCCGCCTCTGCCTTCCGGCTGTTATAATAACCCGCAGCGTTGGTCATTGCCAGACTAGCTGAATCTCGTGAGGCAGCGGCACTCCGAAAAAGTGCACCGGAGATGAGTCAGCGCGCATTTAGACGCTGTCCCATTCCTACACGGACGACATGGATGCTACTAGTTACAAAACCCATCAAGACAAGAATTTCCGCAATCGTCGCTCCGATGGATTGGGAGGAAATGAATGAATCCCTGCTTTTCCCCGCACTGCCAAGTCCTTGATAGATAAGAATGCTTCGGTGTAACTAGTAGCTAAATGTGGCACTAGTCTCAGTGATCCTCAGTGCTGAGAACATCCGTCAGGTGAAAGCTGTGACCCTGACCCGCGACGCAGAGAATCATAGAGTCCCTTCGTGGTGTGCTGTCTGCATGTCCTTAAAAACTTTGGCAATATGCCGGCGATCCGCGGACCGGAGAATGGTACGACCAGCGCCTAACCCGAGACGTTTGGTAAATACACCGGGGAATATACTCTGATAGGCAAACCAGAGCCCAATTTGACTCTCCCTACCAAAACATCTTATCAATCAGTAATACGGAAGCAGATCATGCCTCTAAGGCAATCGTGGGCGAGAGGAGGGGGCCTTATGTAAAAACGATCTCGTTAATAGTCATTCATACCCGTGGCCTGGAGCATTCATGAGTTTGTAACGATATGTCTCTGAATGCTACCAGTTGAGTTTGGTCAATGTTTCCGCTTGAGGCGATTTAGTAAATCGACGCGTCGGAACGAATAAAGAAGATGCCATGAGATAATAATAGAGCGGAATAGCAAGGCAACATTGAGTCGGGGAAAAGTTGACGATCCTCAGTAAGATACGCGGCGTCCTCTGCCCTCGGGGGTAACTTATTGCTCTCCAATGATGATGTACTGTTTCCTAGCCATCAAAGGTCAGTTAAAGAGAGAAATTCGGACCGCCAGCCACGGACGTGAAAAGGCAATACCAACTCCTCCTACTTCTCCTGGCTATGCTCTTCTTCCCCATCCTCATCTTCGTCGTTCTCGACTCCGTCCTCATCTTCTTCGTCCTTGACCTCGTCGTCGTCTCCATCTTTGTCGTCGTCTCCATCTTTGTCGTCGTCTCCATCTTTGTCGCCATATACATGCTCATCCCCCTCTGTTTCCGTCTCCGTTTCGGTGATCTCGCCACTCAGCCCTTTGGATTCGAGAAACGCTTCAAGAAGGTCAGGCGCGTTTCTACGGCATAGAATGGTCAGTGTTGAACGAGTGCAAGGGCCGGCGACGCACAGGTGTTTCTCATCCACCCATTCATCAGACTCAGGGGGCCAGCCCAGCCAGCGGACGAGATACTCATATCGGCCCTAAAATCAAGTTGACGCACCGGGACCTGCCACTGAGTCAACCTGACGTACAGTCTTGCCCAAGGTCTTGCCCGTGACGCGACGATCTCTGATCTGCGATATCTCGTAGTACTCCGGCCCGGTGTCTTTAGCCTTCAAGCCGTTCAAAGACGGCGAGGACTCTTGCCAACGGCTGCCGTTGGCAAGAGTCCTCGCCGTCATTGTGCGAAGTTGTGTTTTCTCCTTGTATGGGCCAGGGCATGGGTACTTGGGCGAGGTTTTGGTTCGAGGAGACATTGTCGAGATTTGTTTGCCCCGCAGCCGACTCGTTTGATGTAGCCAAACAAAGTGGCACTGCCACACCGAATTCGAAACGCTGGGACAAATACAGTATACTACAATTCACGTCAAAAATCACTACTCTGACCGTCCCTAATAAGAACAATTCCAGACGGTCAAACTTGCCGCATGCTGGGGGCGTGGATCGGAAACAATGTGCCGTATATTACGCCGTGGCCCAGTGTGCTTGAGAAAATTACTAGTGATCTCGAGAGGTGGAAAGTAACATCACCCGCGGAGGTCGAACGAATAAATCGTGAGCACCCAGGCGAAGCTCACGCCATCGTGGATGTTGCAGTTTTGGACGCTTTTCGTGTCACTCGCTGTACGCCTATCTCTCTACTTCACCACCGTCGTCCTCAGCTCACACACTCTAAAGCCTTGGGCGATCATCAGCTCAAGGCCCCGTTCTCCATGGCTAGCCGCGTCCTTCAGTACTTTCCCCCTCGGCATATATTGCCAGACAATTTCAAGAAGTGGAAGCCCTATACGCCCCCGTATATCTCATCTACTCCCGCAATTCGTCACCACGCTGTCGCGCCTGGCGACCTCCTGCTATTCGCCTCCGACGGACTTCGTGATGTTCTCCCCGTCTCCGACACAGAAAGGTTCCCCATTCTCATTGCCCTTGCTAATGGGGAAGTTGACGCTCGACTGGGGCATGAATGCATCCCTGTCCGGTCTGACGACAACGTGGCTGAGCGAGTCATCAAAAACGCACTGTTCGGAACAGACGCGGACAAGAGGAATCACGAGCTTGACCACGAGACGTTCCGCGACGACATTTCCCTGGTGATCTTGCGCTTTGAGTAGGAACTTCCGTATCCGCTACTGTTACTGTACATGCCGTTGAACTGCAAATGAAGCACCGACTGTGACAATCGCTTCGCGATGATGCTGCTGGACTCGCCCATTCTGGAGAGAACACTGAGCAAAGAATATATGAAGTACATGTAGCAGGCAAGGATAGCGATGCGACGGCATATGTATGTCAGAAAGGGGGTCAGGATGGAAACGAGGAGGACCAAATTGCTCACTGATCCGCAAATCATGACTGTGCCGTCATTCCCATCTCAATTAGAGAGGGTGTCGAGATCTTTGGAGAAGGGAACGTGCCTGCAGCGTTCAATGTGTTTCCCGAACAGTATCATTGCAACGAGTTCTGTCGCTGGTTTGAACTCCCGCGCTGAACCCGGGTGGGGACATGCAGACTTGATTAAATATATGCCATTCATGCTCTTTGACTGTTGTTCTCGTGAAGCTGCTACGCTTCTCCTGTTCGACCAGAATGTTCAAATAGTTGAAAAACCTTGCGTGTTAGATGTTTCTAAGTCGTGGAGAGATCCCAGTAACCATTTCAATGGATACAACATAAGTGAGCGAAATTTAACCTCCTGCCATGATGATCTTCCACAGTGCCCAGTGCCATTCTGATACAGAGTGGCAGGAGGTGGAGTTGGAGATCTGGGAACATGCATCTGATGATTATCATGCTGAGTTCGATTCAGCAAGCTTCCACTCGGTTCTGACTGCTGGGGGTAGTTTTGTCCTCGCGTGTCCCGGCAGTTGCCATCAGCCATAGATTGAGAGAAGTGCGGGCGAAGTGTAGATGGCAGGTTTGACCGGTGGCAGGGAAAAGTCCTGCACGCACGAGTTGTTTGACCTTGTTGGCAGGAAGCTCGCGGCACCCGCAAAAAGCCAAGCAGGTGGAATGAAGTCCATTGTCATCAACCACCGCGAATAGTCGTTTCCCACAAGGTTCTGGGCACGGTTTTCCATTATGACCAAGTTGTATGATGTGATTGAGCTTTGAAATATCGTGACGAACAAAGAATCCCTGAGTGGTGTCCCAGACTTCAGCCCAATGAAACGGATTTCGGATGTGCGCTTCGACAAAACATAACTGGCATGAAGTTTCATAGCCCTTACAATCATAGCACTGGGGGCTGGCAATCATATCTGGCCGTCCACATCGACATGGACAGTTCACAAGTTTGTCCGCTTCATATTCTAGCAAAAGGGAGCCTAGTTCATCGAAATGCTCCTCAAAGTCTTCGAGGAGTTTTGAACTCTGTGTTGGTAGTATAAAACACCTTTGAATGTCAGATTTACACATAAAGAACACACCTGAGTCTGGCTCGTCCTTTGTTTTGGAGGCGGATTCTCCAGTATTGGTACAGAACTAGACACAATAGATCCGGTGGAT
This sequence comes from Mycena sp. CBHHK59/15, assembly GCA_029204085.1. Taxonomy (NCBI): domain Eukaryota; kingdom Fungi; phylum Basidiomycota; class Agaricomycetes; order Agaricales; family Mycenaceae; genus Mycena; species Mycena sp. CBHHK59/15. The sequence continues at coordinate 121,529 of JARGXW010000259.1, read as the reverse complement.
GTTGTTGGAAGTGAGGTTGTTGGGAGCCTCTCCAATACTGATGTACGGATGCGCGCGCGTCAGCGAGTTGAGCGGCGTGAGGTCGCGACACGGGCCGATCTCGCCGCGGCGCTCCGCGTCGGAGAGCAGCACCGCGGTGCTACATCTGCCTTTTCGGCTTCCATCTGGTGATCTCATTACAACATCAAGCTGGTAGGATCACAACAAAATACCCACTGTGTTCTTGGTTATCTCTGTCTCTTCGCATATTTGCCTCGGTGGCCTTCCACATTTTCAGCGACCAGATGTTGCAATGACTAACGCTAGCTTACTGCATCTGTTTGTACATGTAGCAAAATTAAGGCCGAAACCCAAGTTCCCCAGGGTAGCCAAACCTAAAGGTTCAGCAATAACATTTCAGAAACCAGCAGACTTTCTGGGCCTTTGACTGTCAAAACCCAATTGTATTACATCAAATATATCATCTTTCCCCGCATGGAGAAGAATTCCGAGGAGACAGAAATGTTGAGTTTGGGATTAAGCTGGCCTGGAGGCTTTACACTGGGTGAATCGGTTCCCAATTGCATCTGCTGAGTGAGACAGAGAATTTGGGGGGGGGGGGGTGATTGGTCATCAGCGCGTCGCATCTTTTTTGGTTCTTCCAACTTCCCTCCTCGCTCCATACACCTTCCTCTGTTCTGTCTGCACTCCATAAGGTCAAACATACCCCACAATATTCCGCTGACCCTTAGACACTCGTTGAGGACCATTCTCACCTATTGCACCACCAATCCCGATTTGGTCGAGAACTTGAAAGGTATTTTCCGAATCAGTTCAGACCTTCTCGGAATAATTCTTGCTGAGAGAGCTGCTGGAAATAGCCCCCCGAGTCCATCGAGCCCATAAAATTTACAGATTTCATCAAGAATGGTTTTATTTGCCATGGATTGATCTGGGAACTTGCCGCTGAAGGTCTGGATGTAGGACAGGAATGGCAACATATATTAAGTACCTGAGTAGACATATATTCAATATAGCATCAAATGAACAAACCACCAGCTTACACTGAAGGAATCGGGTGAGAAACAGGGGCACAATTCTGGTGAGTTGACAGCATTATGGAGGTTAGTGCCTCTTGATGAGCCTGTGTTTTCGCTAGTGTCAGGTAATGCCGCATTTCAGACGTAACTTGCATCGGTGGTTTATCCTTTTGTGGTTCTAGCCTTCCCTGGAGTAGGTCAAAAAATTGGTAGGTAATTTTTCTGTACCAATACATGCCAATGAATTAGTTTGAGCGGCACCACAGCACCCCTGAATTGCTAGTCAATTATTGGGGACAGGCTCCACACACATGGTGCACGTGCTGACGACGAAGAACAATAAGAGCACGGCTCGTTATTGTTCTTTGGAGCACTTTGCATTCCAACGATTATCAGAATAATCACTATTGGCTGAAAGAAGGCGAACAGGTGCTAAAGAAGAAGGGACGCGGCCGTCTTATTATGGTATCGGGTTTCCTCTGCGAACGCTTCGGACTCCTCGCCCTCCCGGAGGACATGGTTGCCGAGAACGAGAAGTTGGCAGCGGAGCTCCGGTTAGCTGTTACGGACTCGACCACGGTGATTTATCCCGACAACAAACCAGGCGGCGATGCTTACTGGAATATGGAGCAAATGATTGCCCAAGTAAGTTGTCCTCTGCCACATTTTTAATGCACCTCGCTCATCTCTAAAACCTACAGCTTGTTACATAAGGCTATTCTCATTGCTCGATGTCTTTTTCCAAATGCAATAATCCATTGGGTCTTCGACAATTTCTCTGCCCATGGCAGCCTCGCAAAAGACGCTCTCACCGTGACCAAAATGAATGTCACACCTGGCGGCAAAGTCCCTGATATGCAGGACACAATCATTCCCCTCGATAGCCCACACGGACATGGCGGCAAAGTCCAGAAAATGACTTACGACACCAATCTCTCAGAAGACCATCCACACAAGAAATGGGAGGGACTTCCCAAGGGTATGAAGGCTATCCTCGCTGAGCGAGGCTATACGACCGACGGTAACGGGAAAAAACTGATCGGAGATTGCAAGGGATGCAAAGCTGTCAAGTCGCGCAAACCACATCTTGAGGGTATGATGTTTGTCACATTTGTCACGACTGAACTCAGAGCATGTTTTGAAGAATCCCCCCACAAAGTGGTCTCTTACAACACATTTTAGCATCTCATAAATTCTAAACAAGTATACAAGACATTGATCTCCTCAAAAAACGCGAACAAATGCGCTCAGGGAAGAAAACTGAGGGAACTCAACATCTCTGCGCTGCCAGAAACACGCCAACTTCAGCCATTGGGTGGATATTCCCCAATACAACAATGCATGGGCGCCGCCCAGCTCTGCATCGCGTACGTCAATCAAATAAAATTCATGAAAAACACTCCAGCTGATGCGTTCCCCGCAGCTTCAAGTCGTGTTACCACGCCGACATCTGCGTCGAGTTCATCTGGTCTCGTATTGGAGGTAGGTTTTTTGTCTTGTTTTGTGCGAGACCTTAATATCTGAATTTGCCATAGGAACCTCCATTAGAAGTCATCGAACCACTGTAAGCTACTTAATCTATTCTGACCGTGAAAAACGATCTGATTGTTCATTCAAGGGTCGATGCTTTCTTGGAAAACTTCACACAGGTCGGATTCTTCCTCGACGCCACTTCCTTCCGTCGTTCTGCGTTGCTCCCTCTCCCCTTTGGCCACTATGATCGACCTTCTCCGGCTCTTCTCAGCGCCGTATATATGTGGGGATCTCGTTTCTCACGGACTTCGCGTCATAGTCTTTATAACGAACACTCATTTCTTGTTTGTATGTTACAAAACATACACCAAGACCTGGGCGGACAGCATCCACATCGTGTAATACACAGCATCCAGGCCGAGGTCTTACTCTCCCTGTATTATTTGACCCTGGGGCGGCCGGTGGAAGGCATCTATCACTCCAGTGCCGCCGTTTCTCTGGCAATCAGCTCGGAACTACATCTGATCCGGTCATCCCATCTCATTCAGCCGTATTTCGGAGTTCTGGTAACGACCTTCCCTCCACCTGTTGATGCTCTCGAGGAAGGCGAGAGGATAAATGCTTTCTGGATGGTTCTTATCGTAAACAATTATTGTCACAAAACCCCCGACATTCGGGCTTTCGACGCAGAGGACCATGTCGTATTATCATGAATAAAACCCGTTCCTGCAACGAAAAAAAAAGTTCTGAGGAGACAGAACTGTAGAGAGGATGATTTTGATACTCTGAGAGCTTTACTCCGTGCGAGTAGGGCCCCAATTGCATTTTCTGAGTGAGACACAAAATGAGCCGGATTTGGGATGATTTGTCATCAGCGCGTCGCGTCTCGCTTACTTCGTCCGCCTTACCATACACCATCATCCCATCGGTCTGCACTAAAAAATGCCCAGTATACCTCCAAACACACCTCGGACACCTCAGACACCACGCCGTCGCCCGTTCTCACCTGTTGCACCTCGGTCACCCGGCACTCCTCGACGGCGCAATGTACATACGAGTTTTGGCGTGTCCCGAGAGCCTGAAACGTGCCAGTAATCAGGGCATTTGCGTTGACGGCTTCAAACGGTGGTCTTCCGTTGATGAGCAACACTTTGGCACCGGAGAGCTCGTGAAAATTTGGTTAAGATCCAGGGGTTCCGGGAAATTGTCCTACCGATTCGAGTTTTCCTTTCAATGACCCAGGGAGAGCGTCTTGCCACACGGAGATCTCGTCTGGAAATTCGGCTGAAGCAACCTGGAAGGCCGCAGGAACAATGTGGACGTTTTGGCAACCATCCTCCTCCGTGAGCAATGCCAGAGGGAGTGGTAAAAAGTTGAGGAACAAAGCTATCAGTAGATTTGAACCACGATTTTTCAACAGAGGAATTGAAATGTGTCCTCACAATCCTTGATGAGATATCAGAACAAGAATAAACCAATCAGTAAATCGCGCACATAGCATGAGTTGACCCAGACGCAGTGTCCATCGTTCAATCTCTTGAGTGTACGGGACAAGTCGATATGTAGGTCGTAATCGGATGCGTACTCGGACTTGGAAATACGCGCAAGATCTTTGAGGAGATCTTCATGTACGAATTGGGAGAACGGCTCTGGTGCTGTAATCTGATAGTTCACCGAAGTGTGAAAGGCCAGTGTCTTGCTGACGACGTCGAGAATCTAGCAGAACATTAGTATTGAATGGGCGATGGCAGAAGACTCGTTTACATTGCTTTTAATAGTGGGATCGACCTTGACAGACGAATAACACGCCCGCACTTCGGAGGGAGCGACCCATTTCTTGCCGCCAATTATTGCACAAGGGTCGACTTTCTTATCCAGGTCCGTCGCGGCGTGCGTGGTGATGACACCGAAAGCCGAAAGCAGAGCCAGAAGATGGGTAAAAGCCGGCATGTCGAACTGGGGTGTCAACCACAGATTATTGAACTATTTAAACCCTCGCTCAACGCGCCCGTCGAGCGCAGAACTTATGGTGTCTTATGGAGTGACTATGACATAATATGTGGGTTTTAACGGTCGATGGAGCCTGTGGCTCGTTTTTCGGACTGTGCCGCGTAATGCTACCTACCTACCTACCGAAAAAACGGCGTGGGATGGGCGCTTGGCATCATGCTTCGGACAAAACACCGTATATTCTGAGCAAACTCTGCCCGGATATCACAAGCGGCGCGACAAAACACCGTATATTCTGAGCAAACTCTGCCCGGATATCACAAGCGGCGCGCCTCAACTTGGGCCAGAAGATGTGCCCAGTCGTCCCGCAGCGCTGCCGCAATGGACTCTATGGAGTTGCAAAGCTCAACCTATGACCTGTCAATGGAGCCTGTGGACTGCGCACCTGGACGGAACACCGCCCGATTCGGAAGTGCCATCCCGACATCCGTGTTGATTTTTTGAATTGGACTAGGGCCCCAAAATCTTTTACATGAACTCTATTCAACTCACCCTAAAACTTTGGCGTTTCATTTCCACCCTCCGTCGCATTGAATGGGAGAAGGTGCCAGAAACCACTTTTAGCGAACCAGGGTGTGCTTGCTGAGGACTCTGAATTGAGTGACTTTTGGAATGCTTCTGCAGACTGAATTTCATTATCATTATCCTATTGGCCAGTTCCACGCAACCGGGCCGTTGTCGAGCTGCGTCACTCCTGGCCAGTGCTGTCTCGACCCACGCGGCCGGGCTGTGCAAGAATTTTTCTTTTCTGCGCCTCCTGACGTTCAATGCACGGGTATTGTTCGATAAACACGGGAATTTTGCCTGTACCCGCCATCCGCATCCATTCTTTACTTTCCGTTCACTGGTGGAGGGTGGGGATTTATACCTGGAAGGGGAGAACTCCGACCAGGTCCCAAGGATGCCCGGCGCTGCGATTTTGGGATGATGCGAGTGCCTAAGGCATTCATACCGTGCGATATTAGACTACTGTAAAACAAGCTCTAAACTGGACTAATTCCAGCGTACTCATGAATGAGCGAGGAGATTAGCGAGACGGTGACTCCCGGCATCGAGCCGAGAGCCCCAAGAAGATATGTATAAGGGACCGGTACGGCTATAAAGGGTATTAAGTGATTGAAGGAATGGTTGTAAAGAAAAAAGGGGAAGATTGCGGGATGGTTAGAAGGAGAGAAAAGAGGGAAGATTGAGCAGGGCGATGGAAAGGGACTGTATACATATCTGAAGAGTTGTCGCCGACAACTTGTCGGTTTAATTTAGTCCAAGGAAGTGGGAAGAGATCATCAGCAAAAAAAGACTTGAGTCAGTAGCGCTCTGAGGGCACAGTATCTGTGGTAGCCTGGTAGGCAAGTCCCCCCGAAAGTAGTTCCTAGTAGCTCTGAGCCAAAACCTGGTAGCTCGTGGTAGCAGTCACGGGTCTCGTAAGTAGCATCTGGTAGCTGTCCAGAGCAAGGGCGCTACAGCGCTACAGATGCTACCCAGAGTCAAGTAGTGTACTAGGTGCTGGCCCACAAATGGAAAATAAAAACATAATTGTATTGAAAATTGGTTGCCGCAGTGAGATATGAATGATATGGTTACTGATCGCCTGACTCATCTTCTGGCTCACTGTCGGTCGCACCGGTTCTGCCCGGGATAGACGAGATGGAGTGCCCACATAGATTTGATGTGTGACACATAGAGATGATTTGCGACACATTGCGCAAACGCGACAGATTCCAGTTGTAGCTATGTGCCGCACTTCGACTGGAGTGCGACACATCCGACATGCCCACCATCTAATTAAAATTAAGCCTCTCACTTAAGTCATGCACTCCTTAACCCACGCTGAGGTCGCAATTTTTTTACAGCTCTTTGCGGAACTTAGGGCGCGGCCGATTTTTTTTCCTTTTTGAGCTGTTTTTGATCATTTCAGCCAGAACAACTGTTCTGACCTCAATTCTCAGCGTATGTTTCTGAAAACTATATGAGCAGAATCACATGTCAATTCCACAGGGCATGATGTCCTCAGAATCTTTCCATACAGTGCCCGTCACCACTTCTCCAGCACGTGCTCCTCGGGCCGAGGAGATTTTTGTGAATTATTTGTGATTTCTCTAGCCAGGAAACTGGCCAAAAGAATGCGTTTCGCACAAAGATCTCATTTTTTCCCACGGTGTTTCACTTTTCCGGGGCTCGGCGATTTTTTTTGTGTGTACCTAAGTGGGGCTCTTGTCAAACAAGACCATCGCGTCAGACGTCGTGTCCTTCCTTCCAGTCCACGGGCGAGATGCCGAAGAAGACGAACGGAAAACAACGGGCCGCAATCAATCGTGAAGCTGCCAAACGCAATGAAGCACCTGTCGTCCCTCGCCTGCCTGTAGATCCGTCACTGACGGTGGACCCCACATTTGTGGATTCTGATCCTGAGTCGGAAGCCGGACAGCCAGAAATCTCGGTGCCAGTGGAAGTAGATATTTTTACCAATGCTCGATCTTAAAATCTGCCGAAGTTCCATTGCGAACTGAACCCTATCGAAATGGTTTGGAGCCAATTGAAGCGCCGTGAGTCTCTCAGTTTTATTTGGTTCATCCATCTGATTATTGCCAGGTTTCCGTGAATTGACCGACGGAACTGCCAAAACCCTTGTCCCGGAATCACTCGACCTCATCTCAAATGATAACATCCGTCGCTACTTCGGTCATTGCTATCGATACATGGATGCTAGGGCTCTGCGCCGTCCGTCAGACGGGGACGGCCGTCACAAAAACGGCCGTCAGACACAATTTTGAAAGCTCTGACGGCCGGGTCCCGGCCGTCAGACCCGTTGACGGCCGTCGACGGGTTCAAAGCTGGACATCGCATATTGATCCTGTAACCAGACGACTTGAGTGGTTCTTGTGTATTAGTTTACATCTATAACCATTATTATGTACATCCTGATGCTTCAGCTCATGCACAGGCCGTCCATTTGCGTGTTTCATAAGAATGTTGAAGATCAATCTCATTCGGGGAATGCCGAACGAATTGATGTACGTCCTCGAAGGAAGAGACCTCAAGGAAAGACAAGGTCATGGATGTCGGATTATATGGGGAAGTATACCAGGTGTATATGAGACCCAAATACTTGCGATTTCCTTGACATTTGAGTGGAAATTGCATGATCTTTAATGAGGACCCGTCAACCCGTCGACGGGTTACCCGTTGCCGTCCGTCAGCGCGTCGCTTCCAGACCTCTGACGGACGGGTCCCGTCCGGCCCGTCCCGGCCGTCAGACCCGTCACCCTGACGGACGGCGTAGAGCCCTAATGGATGCCTACAGGTGTGCTTGCAGTGAAATTCTTCGGTATCTCGTTGACTTTCTTGCAGGGTGGGTTTAAACTTGCGCCAAGCTGCATATGCAGTAAAGGAGTTCAAGTCTCATCACCGGATCCCGGCGAACGTACACGAGCACGTCGGCATCGTCGAGCGCGCGTCCAGGCCCTAAAAATCCTAACCCTAATCCGTCCCAAAAGGGAAATTACCTTACGTAATAGGGTTACGTTTCATTTTTGTCGGGGTCGAAAAACAAAATTTTGTTCAATCGTTCTGGGAAGCACACCATAGCTTCTTTAGCATCTCTTATGGTGTTCTGAGGTGTTTTTAATGTGACTCTTCATTCGGGCAAAATGTAGTTACAACTTCTATATTTGGGATCGATCACTGCCAAATCCGGAACCGTGATGTGTGTTGCAGAGGGTTTCTGCACCTTGGATTGTGCAGGCATAGCAGGGAGACGGAGCAAGTGCGATAATCGCGATACAAGATAGGGGTGATGGCGCTGATCGGGCTACGGACCGTCGGCGGTAAGTCTTAATATGGTATAGTCGGAGTTTCAAATTGCCATCTATCAAACTACGGCTAAGTGCCACCAGCCGTTATTGTACACAATACTTTGCTTGCTCGTCATTGTGCACGTACGATAACGGGTGGACACGAGCCTATGTCATACTATACATATGGGCCTTCATTCCATCTGCTGTGGGGTCAAAGATACCTTCCTCCTGGAATTGATTGAGTTGTTATGGAGAGTTGATAAACCACTGGAGAGCGAGTCGAGAAAGTCGTTGAGCACGACACGACAACCGTGAGATACATGCAAGCCGTCTCGGCAAGGCATCAAAGCCGAAGATGATTGGCCGTGACCGACCGGATAGAACCGATTCTAAATTTGGGTGAAGTAACGAAGTTCAACATTGGTATTCACTCCCTATTGTGCACCCAAATTGTCCACTTGGACGACCATTTTCTGGCGGGCCGAAGCCAAGGCCTAAGCCCTTGGCTTTGGCTTCATACATCCCAAGCCAAAGCCAAAGCCCCCGCGAAGCCAACGGTTTGGCTTGGCTTGGCTTGTGAAGCCAAGGGCTTGGCTTCGTGGCTTGTTGGCTTGAAGCCAAGCCAAGCACATCACTACGGCCCATAGGGAGGTCGGCAGGCCAACCAAGGAGTTTGTGTAAACACCAGCAACCAGGATTGAGGCCGGCATGGGAGGTGAGCGATGTGAGGAGACAGGTGTCGCATCTTCTCATGCTCCTTGTAATACATGATCCACATGACAGATCCACTCCCCTGCCTATATACGCGCCCATGCGGAAGTGTTTCTTGATAACGCGTGGATCAACATTTCTGAGCTGAGGGACTTTTTACTTGAACGGAACACCGGCGACTTCCCCGGTTCGACTTCTCTCGCACGTCCCCTACCTCTTCTCGCCCAAGTCAAACGTGAAATCACAGATGTACGCCTTTCTGCTTCGGCAACACCTCTGATTAACAAGGTTGAACCCACCATCAACTCGGATCCCATTCCTATCCGAACGCGCATTTTACGAGAGGATAATCACGACATTTTAGAGATCCTCTCGGACTCGGAGCCTGAAAATGGCGGCCTCGATTCGGATGAGGAAGTCTCGGAGGCTCTGATCTGGGCAGCATCTCGCTCATCAAGTATTTTGCCACCGAACATCAGTACTGCCATTGGTGCGTGCCTCTTGCTGATTTAGTTCCATGATGCTGACGTATCTTACTGCTAGATCTGTGCTCCGATGACGACGAGCCTGATCTGGAGGAGTCCGATACTGTCTGGCAGGACGAGGGTATCTCATCTCATGTCCTCATTGGTGACTACCGTGTCACCGCGAAGGTCAAGGTTGGGCGACTGGAGTATGTGTCTGGCCTTCCATTGATCTATCCCATCCATCTTGTTCCGACCGCCTTGATCGTCAACCTGGAGGACCCAAAATATAACATTTATGACAAGGATGGTGTGCTACATACCGTCGATTTTCTCATCAAGAACAAGGTACGATTTTTTGACCATACTTCACATGATTTAGGTGTGCTAACGAGTCCAGGATAACGACTCGTGGAAGAGCAGCAGTGGAACTGCCGACACGGATGTCCAAGTGATGTTTGAGCCTGGCCAGCCTCCGATTCGGTGCCGCCGTTCGCGAATGTCCTGTAAAGGGTGTTTCGCGTGCGAGCGGGTTGATCCCGTGCTGATACAAGTCGAGCGCTACGAACTTGATCCGGCGTCTCGTGATGCTGTCTTTGCTGCTCAGCGAGAAACTCGCCGGAGAGAGGGTACTACCGCTGAGGACACCGCTGCGACGTACGATCTTTACTTCCTGTTCAATCTTTTGCTTAGATTGTTTTGACAGGTTCATAGATGTCGTTAAAAAGAAGAAGTGCGATGCCATCGATACCCAGGGTAACAAGTGCAAAGGGGTACCGATGCTTAAAGCTAAAGCGCAGGTTCCTACTTTCCTTGGCCCTCCAACGACTCGTTTACTCAGACTTCAGCAGGGAATGTCTCGTGGGCACCAGTATTGGATTGCCTGCAGTGGATGGACGAAGAACTTTAAGGAAAATCACCGTACCCATTCAATCCCCGACTGTGTAGAGGAGAAATTGGTTGTGAAGCTGTTGGCGGACGAAGCGATTAACGACAATGGCGATAAGGATACTCCTCCTTGTAGCTGCATTGTCCATCCAAAGACGGGACTTAAACTCAAGTATTGCCGTATGCTTTTTTTTTCTTTCGAATGCTACTCTTGTCCTTATTCGGCTACAGCTCATGCCCACATCGTCAACGGACACTCCAAAGCCCATAGTCGAATCCAGCGACATCCTTGTCCTGCCTCGCGCACTATATATATTCCTGATGATACGTCCATTCGCAAAGCGCTCATCATTCATAAAGACCACACGCCACAGTCTGTACATATGTAGTTTTTTTTCCCCTATGAAATCCATTTTTTTGCACTGATTTATTCAATTTTTTTTCTCCGACCCGAGATTTGGAACGTTACGTCACGCTTTGTCACGGCTTACATAAAGGTGCTGGCCACGCTCGCCTAGAGCTGCAGAAGGAAAAGACTGCAGAAGCACAGGCCCGGTGCCAAAACACCCGCCGCCGCGAAAAAGAGCACAGACATCGAATGCAGTACTGCAGAGTCGATTAGCCAGTTCCGAAACATTCAAGGCTGAGCTTCTAGCAACTCAGCTTTCCTTGACCGATTCCTGCAGCCGGAACAATGTTCTTACTGCCCGAAATTCCACACTTGCAAACCGGGCAAAAGCTCTTGCTATGCGCATTCGGAGGGCTCCCACACAACAAGTGAGGGCTGCGGAGAAGGTGAAGGCTGCATCCAACGTCTTCAAGCTGCAGGAGAAGGGGATTATCTCAGAGAAATCTTGAGAGCTTGTCACGGACCTTGTTGCCTTGCATAATGTGCCTGTCTCACATGTCCTCGGTGTAATCAAGTCCGTGGCTCGAACTGTCGGAGTAACTCTAGAAGGCAATATTAGCGAGAGAAGTGTCGGACGAGTGGTACTTGAGGGTGGTATTATCTCCCAGGCACAAGTTATACACGAAGTGCAGCATGCAGCAGGTGCGAATCATTTATTCAATGTTTAATAAACCATCCAAAATTCACGTACCCTCTCGCAGATGTGAGAATTAGCGGTGATGGAACGACTCTTTATAACCTTCAGAAGGAGTCCAAGTTCCTGAATTATACGACGACATTATATGGCGATGCCGACATACCTGTGACCCACGTCAATCGGTTTATTGGGATCACCAATGCAGTAAACCATACCGCAGATACTCAGGTCCTGGGCTGGAAGGAGGTCAACCACGAGATGCATGAGATATACAATGCCACCGTGGGTATTGACAACCCGATTGACCCAGATACACTGCCTGCAAAGATCACTGGTATGAATTCGGATCATGTGTCAGACCAGAAAAAGGTGGCTCGTGGAATCGGCGGTGCTGGGGGCTGGAAAGAGGAGTGCGACAGAAAACTCCGTGGAGAGAAAGAGCTTCATTCTTGGAGTCGGGAGGATTTACTGCCTTTTATCATGCAGGCCGCGGCAAAGAAAGTTGCAGATGCAGGCGGGATAGATGCCTTCAATGCTCTTCCGCTGGCAGAACAGGACACTCTGAACAAGGCAATGTTCGTTGATGTTTGCGTGCAGGTGGGGAAGGACGTCTTCGATGCGATGACGCCCGAAGAGCAGTGTGAGACGGACCTGTCCATCTGGGCTGGTTGCTGCATGCACAAGGAGTTAAATGCTGTCAAGAGAGGTAATACAGCGATGATAGCATCTTACGTTGGACATAAGGCGCCGATCCAGCTGATGAACAAGGATAACAAGGTGGCGGCCGCTGCTGGCTCATCGGAGGCCAAGAAACGAGCAGAGGCTGTCTCGGAGGGTGGTGGAGTGAAGCTGACCTCTCTTGCAGGCATGCTCTTCCACCACAAAGATAAAAAAAAGGGCGAGGGAGCCTTGTTCCATATCTGGTTTGAGAATGTGCTCGGTTATGACATAACCTTTCCCGATACAAGCAATACACGGTACCAATCTCATTGCGAAGCCGCTGGGATGCTCCTCCTCCATCGGGCCCTCTTCCTCCGCTATCTTGAGCACATGCGGGATCGTAAAGCCAGCCGCCACTTCACCAATCTCGAACAGAATATTTACGACGGCCTGCAGCAGTGTTGGACTTAAGGGTTAAGCCTTAAGTTAAGCTAAGGGTTAATAAGCCCTTAATATTAACCCTTAACAATACTCAGGGCTGTTCTTAAGCCTTAACTAGGCCTTAATAATGGCATTCTTGTCCATTACCACTGCAAATCTACTGCTGTGGCACAGACATTATTACTTCAGTTCAGGACAGCTGAGAAAAAGGAGGACTGATTTGAACCTCAAGGTGATTTCAACTCAGATCACATTGACTTCTGAGTTCAGTAAATGACTGCCTTTCCATTGGGTTAAAAGAAGCAGATTGCGGTGGCAGGGCATTGATGAGGCATTGTAAAGGATATGGGAGTCATTGGTACAATAAATACACAAGAAGGCGCTATATTCTGTGCTTATTCTACACCGAAAAAAATTACAAGGAACACAGCCACCCTTAAGTTAAGCCCTTAATATGCCCTTAATATTAAGGGCAAATTAAGGCCTAAGGCCTTAACAAGAATTTTTACCCTTATTAACCCCTTAAGTTCCAACACTGGCCTGCAGGACCCAGAGACGCAGACAGAACTGCTTGTTCTGGCTGCGTATGGCCAATCGCTCAGCCGAAAGTATCTGAAACAGGTGCGTGGACCTGAACACAAAGAAACAAACTTGTTAGCCCTCGGACCACTGCATGAACGTGTCAGGACATACTGTCGGGCCGTAGTTGCGGATCCGGACATAATCCTTTCCCCGACCGCATCACTTGAAACCATCTCCATGGATGGGGAGCCTTGGGACAATCCTGAATTATTCTACAAAATTCAGTCGATACAGGCTGACCTTCCCCGAGTTCGCGAGTGTCTCGTCATTTTTTTCCGTGGAGCACTGGAAACCTGGGAACGCTTCACAGAAGACTATGCTGAGGGGGGCATTATAGTGAATCTATCGGCAGAAGAGCGCCTGCGAGCATGGATGTCAACGACGAATGATGCCAACGAAGGTGCACTAGGAGAGCTTCGTACTGGATCCCGTCGAGCCCCGAATATGTCGTTACATCAGCACAATGCGCGCAAGATGTATAAGAGAAATGACACTCAAGCTTATCGATGTCTTCTTCTGCCGAAGTCCTTCCGCATCATTCGGGCGAAGGCCAGGATGGTTGACAGCAGTGGTCTGACAAAGAAGCACAGACAGGCCCAGAATGAAGCCGACGAAGCCGCCGTCAAAGAGAAGCACGAGAGAGATGCTGAGAAGGCTGAGAAGGAAAGGGCCGCTAACAAAATTCTGGACGGGGTAACTCCATGGCTTACGGAGGCGTGCACTCAGTACGATCCAGAGACCCAAAAAGAGCCGACGAATAAGGCCTTCGACCAACAATTGGCATGGCATCGTCGCGCAGAGCTACCATTTCTTGCCAAAGGAGTCAAATCCGACATACCAATGGTGTCAAAATTATCGAACAAGACCCAGAAGCGAGCAGCCTTGATCGCAGCTATGGGTCGATACATCGCGAGGCCTGTAGTGCCGGTGATTGAAGCCACACAGGAAGACGATGGGATGGAAGATGATGTCGACAGTGATGTGGACATGGAACTATCACATGAAATTTTATTAAACTTGATATTACTCATCCAATGCATAATGTAAGACATTTGGCTTCCTAGGATACATTGAAATGGTGTGCCAATGTGCTCAACGAACCCGAAACCGCCCAAAACCGTGGCTTGAGTGAGGACAAACAATGACAAACAGCACACGCTGGAACTGACCGCCCACTTAAGGACCCCTGATAATCCCTTTGGATCCCAGATCCCGGTTCGGACAAAATTTCGGCGATTTGGACCTTAAACCTAGGTCCGTTTCGGACAAAAATGGGGGGTCCGACGACGACCCAGTTCGGACAAAATCTTCGGGCCCTGACCACCTTCACCCGCGGAATTTATGTTACCCTCGTAGTCTACTTGGTGTGGTTACTTGCTTTCCGTATCATGTAATATGTTCTGCTGCTTTTGCGCGTTCGAGCCCAGGCAAACGCAGTTTTTTGCCTTCAATCACCTTCCTTTTTCAGATTTATTTGCATTCAGACAACGTAGCCACATAAATATAAATACATTTTTTCGTCATCTCCTCGCACTCGCCGGGCGCTGAGAGTCAGCATGGGCACCATCGTGGTCGACGACGAAAAATAATTTATTGCGGATGACTGGATTAGGAAGGGGAAGGACTATTCGGACGACCTACCTTGGGAAGTGATCCAGGCCAAGAATGCGGTATTCAAGCTTCCCGCGCCCGTCGTGGGGCTCATACCTGCCGGAAACGTACCCGTGACGGAATTTGCGGCCCTCGCCTTACCTCGCCAGTCCTCGGAGCTCGCCTACGGAGAGACTCAGCTGTGGTTTAGCAATGACGAGCCGACAACCGATATTGGTGTCTTGAAGGATCGCACGCGTACTGTCCCTCCCCAGCGTGTTCTTAACCTTCTCGCGCGCAAGTCGGGACAGGCATGGCTGAACGGCGCCAGATCTATCGCCGATCCCCGTTATAATGAGGGCGCGGATAGGTTCCCCTTGTGGGTACTTACGTATTGGAAGGAAATGGCTAGCGTGATCGGGCACCAGACGCACTGGAAACGCAGCATTGAGTGGCTGGACAACGAGCAGAAAAAATGCAAGGAGGAACATACCCGGACTGTCGTCGAGGAGGCGCGCGCAGAGCTAAAAATACTGGGATGGAATGCTCCCCTCAGCTTTGGGAAGCAACAGACTTCGACGACATACCTGCAGCAATTTTTGGGTACTGTTTGGCTCAGCACGGACAGCATCGACATCATGATGGAGGAGCTGTCCGCACGAGTGGAGGCAGATCCCGAGCTTGCAGATGTCACGGTCGCGACACTTGAATTTTCGCGACAAATACTGGACACATCGAAGGGTCAATACACGAAGCAAACGGCGTCACTCCTCCATCGCTACGAGCGCGAGGTCAAGGAGAAGAGGAAGAAAAGGATCATCTTCCCTGTGAACGTTGGCAATAAGCACTGGGTCGGTGGTGCGGTAGACTTCACGAAAAAGACTATTGAATTTGGTAAGTGCACAATTTATGGGACAGAGAACAAATACTGACGCAACACAGGTGATTCCCTACCAGGATTTTTTGCACCGCCCAAGAAATTCATCAAAGCGACGAAAAGGTGGACTCAGCTGCAATTCGGCGAAGAGTTTCATTCCAATTACGACGGCCTGGAGCACGGCATTCAGAAGGACGGATATAACTGTGGAATCGTCATGTTCAATACCTGCGAGCGAGCCGTGTATCCCAACACACCACTTTGGATTCCACGCAGCGCGGTCCCGGCTCGGATACAGCATTTTCTGAAATATGCGAAGAATCAGATCAAAGAAATTTCGCCAGAAACATCCACGGTACGAATTACCTGCATTTCCCTGGCTGTAACACTCATTGTCATGCTAGACCGGCGCTGCCCGAGCCAAAATATCGATCGCCGACCTTCTCAATCCGCGGAAGGGCCAGAGCAACAAATCTTCCAACAGCATCGCGTCCTCCGACAACAGCGAGGCAGGGTCGAGCGACTATTCTGACGCCGATGTTCTCCTGGGACGGGCGACGTGGGATGATGATTCAGAGGACGATGGCAGCATGATGGAGGCACCTCAGGCCGACGCTTCTGATCATCTGTCTTTTGCGACAACCAGCGGCGCTGATTTCAGTGATTGGGATGTGATGTCGGGGTCAGCTATGGAGGTTGATACCGGAGGATTTACAGAGGACGAGCCAGAGAAGGCAGCATTAGAAGACGAGGAGCGGCCGGCCATGGAGGTAGACGTGGCAGATGCTGCCGGTCCGAGTGCAGATGGTGGAAAAGACTCAACATCCGCGGCGCCAGGTGGAAAATCCGAGCCCAAGAAGGGCAGGATTCAGAGCACGCTCTTAGGTTTTTTCAAGGGGAAGGGGAAGACCCGCAGCGAGGACGTGGAGCCGAAGGAACCAGCTCCGAGTGGGGGGAAGAGACGTCGTGCGGGAACGGATGCAAGTGGCGGTAGCGCGGCGAGTTCAGTTCCCACGAAGAAGAAGCCCAAAAAGGAGCGTGCTCCGATTGCAGCAAACGCCGGCCTCAGTAAATCTGCAAAATGGGCGCGCGAAGCTAACGAGCAAGTGCGGAATGGGACATTCGTCGTCGACCCGGATCAGTACGCCAACTGGAAGGGCAAAGTCCTTGGGAAAGACCCATACGCTGAATTCTTCCCCGGCATCCCCAACTTGAATCGCGTCCGGCATTCCAAATGCGCCACTATAGTCAGGGTCAAAAATCCCTACGACTTTACGCGATTCAAGGCACATGTCGACAAGGAGTGTCCGGTTATCCACGGCGGCGCGGGCATGTCCACTCTTAGCTTGGACTCGTTCAAGCCTGGCGGTAGCAAAGCGCGCGTGCCACAAGACTCCAGTGCTCCTCCATGCGACGTCGACGATAAACCTTGTCCTGGTATCACCGAGGATGATATCCCAAATGTCCAGAAATATTTGCAGCGCTCGGGGGCTATGGGTGGCGGTTCGCGTTCCGTGTTCAAGATAGCAATGTCCAAATTCAGCAAGGCGTTTGGCGCGCTGGGGAAAAAATGTCAGCGCGAGGTTCTCGACACGCAACAGCACGAACGCAAGTGGCGAAACGACCACGCCGAGCTGCGTATTTTTTCAACATCTTGTCAAAAAAAAGTGCCGGCTCGGAGCCTGAGGACTCTCCCTTGTTCCGAATGCACTGCTCTGCTATCCCAGAAATCTTTCAAGGTCGCACTGAAGAAACCGGCCAAGGACCCAAAAAATTACATCTACACCAACAAGCAGTACAAAAACCAGCTGCTTGGTGAGATTTACAGCCGCACAATTGGGTTACAAGACATTGTCGAACAGCCGGTACGTGAAGATCCAAGTGTGGTGTGTGTGAGCCTAATATTTTATTACAGAACGCAAAGACTACGCCATGCATTCGTTACGCTCAAGGTGCATTGCAGGGCAAATACGACAACGACGTCTTCAATGGATTGGTGGAGGCAATGGTTACGAAGGTGGACCGCGAGGAGCGTGGCGTTGGCATGCAGAATTTTGCAATGTCCTTCGAATTAACAGTCCGGCGGCCTATCGGTCTTTCCAGGAGCACCTTCCAGCACGAAGTGAGCGCAGTTTCCGGTGAGTCGATATGCAATTTTCCTTCTGCGAATCAAAATTAATAAGATATTAGCGCGAAAGAAGCCCGTGAACCCCGATTTCCAATGGATATATCCGACAGGAATTTCGAGCTCACAGCTGGACACCTGGCCGCATTGAACTACGATGGGCCGGTGAATCTGAGCTGCGATGATACCAAGCTCTTTCCTTCATTTCGTCTGTATTGGGACGGCGAACAGAAGTCCCATTTCCTGGTCGGCGGAACTGACGGGCCACTGCGCGTCACTGATCCGGACCAAGTGAAGGCGGTCATCGCAGAGGCGAAAGCAAAAAAAGCCACCAAGGTGGGTTCTTCCAATTGCTTTTGCCGCCGTTTATTGACTGAATTTGGGTTCAGATTCGCCTGTGGTGTTTAACTATTCCTGTCCCCGGTGTGACTCCTATCATCGTCGCGGCTCTTCCCATTGCAAACGATCTCAAAGCCGATGTCTTGCTGAAATATCTAGACCAAGTCGTCAATGGCCTTCTCGATCACGGCATAAACATCATCTCCTACGCGTGCGACGGAACCCAAATCGAACGTACTGTCCAGGATCTTTTCGTGAAACAGGCGACCGAGCATGTCACGCACATTATCAAGGATCCTCACGGAAAGCGCACCGATCTGTGCATCATCATAGCTGTCGTGCGCGGTCACTCCATCTGTATGATCCAGGACTCGAAGCACGCCCTCAAAACGTTCCGCAATAATCTCTTCTCCGGTGCCCGCCTGCTGGCTTTAGGGAGTTACACCGCAATTTACTCTCGCATCCGTGAAATGGCCTTCGCGGATGGAGCTCCCTTATTCCATCGAGATGTCGAAAAACTGGATCGCCAGGATGACAACGCTGCCACTCGTCTCTTTTCCGCAGATACCCTCAAGTATCTTGCGGACCATCATCCAGAATATCTTGGGGAAATTGTCTACCTCTTCATTTTTGGAGAGCTAATTGACGCGTATCATAATAGGTCCCTTTGTCATGCGGAGCGAGTGAAACTCGTCCTTCGGGCTCGCTACTTCCTGGATTCCTGGAGCTCCTTCCTCGACATTTCCAACTACAACAGATCCGTTTATTTCCTGTCCCGTGAGGCCGTCGACATCGCTCGTTTCATCATCGAGGGCTACCTCTCTCTGCTATACATCCATCGCGACCATCTTAACGGCATCTTCCCGCTCCTCCCTTGGCTGCATTCGAGCGAGGCATGCGAGCATGTCTTTGGCGAGTCCCGGCACATTGTCAAAGACTTTGCAATGTTGGACTTCCTTTACATGATCCCCAAGCTTCGTGTGAAGCTTCGGGCCGCCGTCCTTCGAGCCAAGGCTTCGAATCCGAAAGCACGCGCAGCAGGATATTCACACACCTATTTCGATACCACAGGCCTCGATATTCTCGCGCTTTCGACGTTCCCGACTGACGCTGATATTGACGAGATCGCGTCAGAAGCAGCTGAGGAATCTGACAGCTTAATGGCGTTGCTTAGCCTTGCACCGTCCCAGCTGTATCCCGGCGCTGTCGCCGTGCCATCTACGCTTCCCAGCATTAATACATGGTATGATCCGGAGTCGGATGAAGACAATGCCGCAGATTCAGACGATGAGAGCATCTCTGAAGCCCAGCAATTGCAGAACCTCATTGATGAGGCGGAAGACGAAGCGGTTCCGCGAACTCGGAAACAGACCCAAGATCTACTTGGTCTGACGTCCGCCACGATGGCTCTCTCGGCGGATGACATGATGAAGATGTAAATTTCTTATCAAAATGCGATTCACGTTCTAACGCTTTCGTTCAGTCACGCTACCCCGGACAACAAGGGCGAAATTCTGGATGAGCTCATAGCGGAGGAACATGGGGCAATTCAAGCAGTCACCAATCTCGCTCCTCTCGTCATCTCGGAAACATCGAAACCTCTGGGTCGAGGCTCAGCAACAGCTCAGACCATTGATTTCGATTACTTAGTGGAATTACGTCGCCGTCATCAAACGATTCAGGCTGCGCGCGGGGCACCGAGAAGGCCAAGGAGGCGTCGTTGCGACAACAGCTCATACGCAAATTTCACCTAGCATTAAAAGAGGATCAA
The DNA here is from genome assembly GCA_029204085.1 of Mycena sp. CBHHK59/15. NCBI lineage: Eukaryota > Fungi > Basidiomycota > Agaricomycetes > Agaricales > Mycenaceae > Mycena > Mycena sp. CBHHK59/15. The sequence goes on along the minus strand of JARGXW010000259.1, from coordinate 101,739 downwards.
GATCGAGCAGTCGGTACCGGGGTCGAGCGTGAAGTGCGTTGGAAGGCATCTGCCCCCGGCGGCCGTGGAGGAAACGTTCCCGGTTCCTCGTCGGACATTGTTCTGGCAGGAAACTCTGCAAATGCTGCGCTGACAGCCACAGCTCTCGCTAAAAAGGTATGCATTTCTCTCCCACCCTGGCTGATGTAATTGGCGCCCGCGTTACAGTGTTCCGACCGCTTCGCGTCGGTGACTATGGAGTCATTTTAACCAAAAACGGCCTTATGGTCGGCCACAGTGTGTTGCACCTCTGCCGCATTGAAAAAGGGCAAGAACCCTGGCAAAGTGAGTTATCGGATTCATCCGTATGCTCAACCTGCTGACTCTTCATTTCTAGGCCAAGGCCAAGAAGGATGGGAAGAGTCGTTCTCCCTCCACCCGACCCCCCTTCAGAGCGACGGATACCCCGAAGCACTATGTTCCCAAGCCTGGATGCAAGCCGCCCAGCGCTATCAACGGAGGGAAGGGGAAACCTCAAGGGAAGGGAAAGGGCAAAGCCAAGGCCTAGAGCCAGCTTTTCGGTATGACATGCCTGCCACTTACCCGGACTGGTTGCTTACAGTCCCACTCCCAGCAGCGATAAATTACATACATTTAAATACGCCTGTAAATATTATACTTGCATCCCAGTTTAAATATCAAGTACATCGCTCGCCTGGCGTCAGCATCCCTGAGGATATCGAATATCAGCTGAGTGTTGGAATGAAATTCATGTTTCATAACCCAAGAAATACCGCCCTTATTAAGGACGCTTGGGAAGATTTCGCTGATCGTCTTAGATGGTGTTTATTCTTTACCTTCACTCAAAACGATGATGAAAATATCTACGATCCGGATTATGAGGTGCCCCACTCTAGAAAGAAGGGCCCTCATCTTCCAGCATATCTGGAGTATGGCCTCACTTTGGGTCGGAACTTCGTTCTACGCACGATTTCCAAAATACCAAGTGAAGATGAGAAAAGCATTGTTAAATCGCTCGCTCCCTCTCCTCGCCAAGTCCAACAGTTCTTAGTTGAGCATGACTATATTGTCACCAACACCGACAAGAACCTTGGGATTACTGTGTCTGAGCGGACATGGATCCAAGATAAATGCACAGAATTGTTGCTGGACCGTAATAACTACGCTCCTATTAATCCAATTGAGATGCAACAAATCTGCGACAGACAATGTACTGAAATGGAGTCTATTGCTATTTACGCTGATAACTACCTCCATCAAGGCTCGCAACTTGGTAAATTCTTGCGGCACCGCATTACTGCGCCAGGAAGCCAACACGCTGTACCGGTATTTTACGGAATTCCCAAAATCCATAAGGAACCCGTGAAAATGCGCCCCATTGTGCCATGTCTCAGCGCCATCCAAAACCCCGCAGCCAAGTACATCAGTAAAAGACTTAAACTGATTATCATGTCGGCGCCAACCATTGGCGATAAAATTAAGCAAGGTAACGTTGATACCGAAGCGCCAGTACTATATAGTAACTGGCGACGTTGTAGCATTCTACCCGAACATCCCCCTGAAGTTGTGCCTAGATATCGTTCTGGCCCTTTATGAGGAGTTTAATTATGGTGGAAATGCGAAAACGGAACAGGAACTAAGAGAAACGGAAATGTTCATTAGATGCCTGTCAGTCGGCAACGAAAACCTTATCATGCGGTTCAAAGACATGATCTATAAACAAAAACAAGGGCTTGCAATGGGCATTGCTGACGCTCCTGACCTAGCCAACCTCTACGGTTGGTGGCATGAACGTAAATTAGAAGTCTTGAGTCATCCCTTAATACCATTTCATGGGAGATACATCGACGACTGCTTTGCACTTGTATACACTCATTCTGAAGCGGAAGCTATACATATTGTGTCGACGGTTAAATTCGATGGCTGCACGATAGAGTGGAACGCATCCAATCACTACCAGACCTTCCTGGACATGACACTTTACATCGACGAACACGGTAAACTGCAACACATGCCGTATCGCAAGTCGCGTTCCCACCAAGAGAGAATTCCTTGGATATCCCACCACCCACTCGACGTTAAGAGGGGGACCTTCATCGGTGAGATGTCCCGGCTAGCCATGCTATGTAGTCTTCATTCACACTACATCGACGCCATAAAGAGCCTAGGGTTACGAGTACTTATGTTTACATAATACTCGTTCCTTTCATTCCTCCGAGGGGCTAAAAGTCTCCCTATTTTCCTTGTCTCCGATTTTTTAAGATAGTCTCCTTAGTGGCTGTGCGTGACTTATTTAGTGGCTGTCCCTATACTTCGTTCACTTTTTCCTTACCTCTTTAGCGGCTGTGTGACCTAGGGCTGTGGTATTTTTATTTACTTCTGTCTCTTTTCCCTGGTATTGCCGGCTCTCCAAAGCTTTCGGCCGAAACGAGCGGCGTCGAAAGCCGAGTATATGTGGCATCAGCTACATAATACTGTACTATTTCGACCAACTCTTCAGCACATGTCACGCGTCACCGCAAGTCTTCATTTTAACAAGTGTTCATATTGCGACCGGAGTTGTCACCACCCCGCAAGTCTTCATTTTGCCAAGCGACCTTGGGAGGATCTATTTGAAGGAGTTGGAGAAGGCGATGGCGACTACGCAAAATTTCGCTTGACCTTCCCGGAACATTACGGGCAGGAGGAGAAGCACGCATTTACGTTGGTGCCCTCGATCTCAGCAAGCGGCGTGTTACTTCCGACGCAGGCCGTCTTTGTCGGCAAAACGACCGCTTCTTGTCCCTCAACGAGTGCAAAACGGTACGCGGAGGCTGTTGCACTTGGCTACCAGATGGAACCCTCGGTAACCTCTGCGTACTGGTCCAACCACCACACCATGCACCTCTTGGTGGATGGGATCATTGCGCCGTAGTTCGAAGCGACGAAGAAGCAGCTGAATCTCCCACCGAAAATCTCGATTTAGAAGATTGATTGCTGGTCGGTGCAGGACCCCATCAATTGTATCACCCCAAAGGGGAGGGGACAGGCTGTGCACCAAAGCGTAAACTGCAAGGAATACATCAGATGAAGGACTCGGATGCAATGAATTGACAACGTACTGCCCGACGGTTCGAAGCAAGTGGATATTATTCTTCACAACTATCATCAGTCTTGGGAGGCTGAGGGAGAGAGAATTTAGTGCAGTAAGGACCGATAATTGAAGGCGTACCATACTACCATGGCGCTAGAAAACTAGTGCCACGCTGCTAACACGGCACGGCGATGGCGATGATGGGCGCATTGACGGGGACTGCAACCGGGGAAGGAGCGGCAGGAGAATCGGACCGAACGTGATGTGACGAAATTTGTGACTCTAGTTTGGATGAACCCCTCCATGGCGGCTGGCCGATAATATTGGTAAACAACATAGCCACATTCTCATCACTTGCAGCAGAAAGTCGTTGGCCACCTTTCCTCATTCAAAATAAAATGTAAAGTGAGAATGAAAAGGCCTTTATGAGTCCTCTAAACGCTTGGGGGAAATTTTAGCACATCTGGAGAGCCCTAGGAGCCTTTGTGCAGCCATTACCCACCGAAAACACGAAGATTGATGGATTCTTGGCAAATTCACCTCATTTGGTTCCAAATAAATTGGTGGACGACTTCTACGTGGTATTCAATTGCATATGTGTCCTACCTTGATTTTAACTTTGCGCGAGGGAGCTCGAACTGATTATATACGGGATTTGATGAGAATGTGGCTATGTGGCCAACGACTTTCTGCTGCAAGTGATGAGAATGTGGCTATGTTGTTTACCAATATTATCGGCCAGCCGCCGTGGAGGGGTTCATCCAAACTAGAGTCACAAATTTCGTCACATCACGTTCGGTCCGATTCTCCCGCCCCATTTCTCAATAAAAATTGTAATACCGCTACTTGGTATCCACCTTTGCGATGATATAAAACTGACAGCAGTGGAATTGGATGCAAATCTGCAACAAGTTGAAATTGATCAACCAATGACCTACGATCCGAACTTCAGAGTGTCTAGTGCCGAAAATGGCTTCCGCATCTTTGCTGGGGACGATTCAATGAATGAGATTGCTGCAAGACGACAAGGCCAACTTGAACCACCCCCAAATTTAACAACCGCTTTTGTGCATATCAAGGTCATGCAGGCTGGTCAGTATGACCCTCAAATTATGGCAAGATTCAAAATTGTTTCAGATGACTTCGAGGAAGACACAACTGTACATCTCACATTTGACAACCCAACGATAAAAATGAACTTTAAATCCGGAATATTGGGAGCTGCACTCTCCTTGTTCCAGAAAATTCCAAATAATGCCCCATTACTGCTATGCTCCCCATCCGATTTTTTGCTCAAAACACTGATTAAGGAGCGAACAAAATCTGAAAATAACATGTTAGACCCTAATTTCCCCCTCTTTAAAGCGGTTTTTGCAGTGCTGAACGAGCGGGTTGCACGAACACAGGGAAAGTCGTCTTCAGCATTGAAACCACTGAATCAAAATTTTCCGAAGTCGTATTCGGAGATAACAGCTGCCTCAGGCCATTTTCAAAGATATGAGCGGATGCGTGAGGGACTAGTGAGTGTGTTTTCATGATTCGATCACCAGAACACCAGAAATGCTTCTCGCATCCTAGCTCCGCTTGTTATGCTTCAAGCACCAGCTGGCGGCGCTCAGCTGCCTGCGCTTCGACAGACAAAGACAAGAACCCCGGTATGGTGCTAATCACGGCATCGGCATACTCTTCGGCATGGGCTCCGCGCTGAGCTGCAGAAAAATCCATGACCTACCGGTAAATAAGTCCAAGTCCGAGTTAACAAGAACAGAATTAATTACACAAAGTAGAAGCTTGCGCTCGAATCGGGAGCCGGCATGTTTGATTATCGACTTGAATATATGTGCAAAGTGGGGTCGGTGATGTGTGATATCTTGACTGTTGATCCAGGAATAAAGGATGGGTATCCATTCATTGGAAGTCATGCTTTAAGCGCAACTTGCGAGAAGAGGGCCTATTCGAAAGAATGAGTGGTCACCATCTACAACAATCCCATGGCGTGCAGCACTGGGTCCGGAAGCCAAGTCCAATAGCCAAGAATCGACACACTCGCCGATGATCTCGTCCATGAACGGAGTTTGAAGAGTGATGTAGACAGGGCCACTGAGGCTGGAATCAACAATGAAGGGAGTTGAGAGTTGGCTCTTGAGGTCAGCGAAAGAAGCCATTAAGGCAAGGCCCCCTTTCGACGAGGTTGAAGCCAGTCCGAGTCGAGCCTGACTTTGAGCGAGCGCATAGCGAGCGGCATGGGGATTCGCGAGGGTGGATGAGATGTCGGGAAATGGAACAGATCCCGGACCAGTGTCTCCAGTCCGTAGCTCATGCGCAGTCGCGTCATGCTTCTGTAAAACCTGTGCATCCACAGAATCCTCCTCCGATTTTGTCAGGGCACCTCCAGGCGGTCGTTCATGTGTCGAATGGCTGCCAAGATGCTCCCAAACCAAAATAGTATCCCCACCGCACTCATACGTGTAGTGGTATGAGCGTGCATCGCAGGTGTCGTGGACGAGCGGAGCCTCGATAGAACAGGTGCGAGATGTTCACCTTTACTGATCTGATCCCTTTGGCCAGGTGCACTAGTCTTGGGGCGAGTCAAACGACCGCATGAGGCACATCGCAATACCCCGACGCAGAACTGCACCTCCGCCGAATAGCTGTCATGCTGAACACGGCCGTTTGAGCGCCATACCCACTTATTTTGCTTCCATTTACTCTCTTCCTGTCCCTTGATACGCTCAAGCTTCAGACTTCCCGTCGGCCACTCTTGGGTGGAGGATGCAGAATGGTCTTGAAGGAATATCAGACCAGTGCGGGCCGTAACGGTGAAAGATTTATCTTACCACGATGTACGGGCTCAACCTTTGCAGCATCTGCCAGTGCCAAAGCAGGTACAAAAGATTTTTCCACAGCAGGAGCCAGAGTAGGAGGGAGAAGTCCAGAATTTCCAGGTGGGGGATAAGCAGGTGGCGCGAAGTGAGGTGCAACTGCATTTGGAAATTGTAGAGGATTGGGCTGCCATTGCGGCTGGGGGGGACCAGGCAGGAATCCCATGGGGTAGTAGGGGTTCATGAACCGATGATCAATAGCTAATAGCTGTCAGATAGGGACGTAGCAACATTTGCAAGGCTGTCGTACTGGGACCATTGGATTGTACAATGTGCCATGGTATTGCTGATTTTGGGACGGGAAAAAGGGCTGAGAGGCCAGAAGGTGTTGAAAGTGTTGATGGGGGTAGTATCCGGGCTGAATTTGGAGGACTCATGGCTCCTCCATCCGACCGTCGCCGTGCGGAATGTCTCGCGGCATGTCTGTACTGCAGTTGTGGACAGACAAAGTCCACCAAAAAGAAAACTCGATTTTTTTAGCCGAGATAAGTGCATGGATCGATAGATCTCCTCAAGGCGGTCACATCCATCTAAGAATCAAGTGATTCTGTCGAGCCGTTGGTCGGCAAATCATCAATTAATGTCCGGGCCGCTCAAAATTTTGGCGGACGCTTAAAAGTCGTGGGAAAATTATGAAAAAATGCGCAATCGACGCGCCGCGTTGAACCGAATCTGATTCTCAAAGAATCTCGGAAATCCATCGAGTGGATGTGGTGCAATAAAATAATCTTTCTTGGTCACATGAATAGAATACTTCAATTTCGGTCCAGAAACCATGGTGAGCTTATCATATATCGTCAAGATTGTCGCTCACCAACCTCGAAAATTCTCGACAGTCTGAGGCGGGACCTGTGACTCGCGCTAAAAGGAGGGAACGGAGGGCACCATTAATTTCGAGACTTTCAAAGCGGATAGAGGGGAGCAAGCCTCGCAGGAGCTGAGGGAAAGACAAAGGAGAACTCTATGTGTAAGGATTCTCTCTGAACATGAGGATATGGATGTTACCTGGAGCGGTGTGGAAGATATCTGATGCTTTTGCTACCTAATGAAGATGCATGAAGCTGCAGATATGAACTTGTAGAAAATATTGAGTTCCAGTATGTAGTACTGTAGCATTTTATGATCCATTATTGCGGGAACTACAAGCCATAAGCCGCTTTAGTTAGAGATAGAGAAAGCAGCTGACGAGACGATAAGTGCCTGGATTCACGCGGTTTGTATCCATGAGATACGGGAAGGAATGACGAAGGCGCAGATTGAGTGGGAGAATAAGACAACCCGTATGTCAAGGCCAGTGAATAATATCCAAGGATAAGAGATGCCGATGGGAGCCAAAACGGGTGAATTCGGATCTTGAGAATCTGTGGCGCCGAATTGCCAGATAAAATTATATGATTATCCAGTCCTGCCTTTCTCGATTGAACATGTCCGTCCGAATGCTGCCAATGAAGCTCCACGTCCCGATACGACTCTACGCCATTACCGGACCAATCTAGTGCAAGTGTACATACTCGATCCTGATGCACCTGCCAATGGGCCACAGAATGATCCAGCACGGTCCTCCCCCTCCACGAGTCCCTCTGGCACTGTGCCTGCAGCAGAGATCATGTCATGAGACATGAGAGACACTAAATACTGCCTGGGAGAGGAGGCGACAGATGTGCCTTTGGGAATAATCAGGATGAAGTGAGAGGGAAAAGAAGTGTGATGATGCGGGGTATTCAGGAGACGTGGGGGAAAATACTATAATGGAGTAGGGAGAGGGTAGGAAACGGGAACAGGAACAGGAACAAGTGCGGGAATAAGGAGGAGAAGCTATGGGACACCATACACTCTCCAGACGCCTAGTAAGTCATCGGCGGAGTGCTGAGCATTAGCTGGGCATAATGTTGGCCAGCACGACCACGGGCAAAGGAGGACTTCCCCAACCATTCCTCTTCCAAAGGCACCTCTGGCGCTCGGGCAGTGAAGTGGAGGTTGTGGTACACAAGATATATTTGAGGCAAAGCTTGAGGATGAAAGTCAGACATGAAATCGTACCAAGAAAAAGGGATTTATACAATCAACTCAACCCAGAAAACTTCTACAGCCGACTATCCCGGTGTTTGAGGCCCTTTAAAATACCTGGAAGTACATCATAACAAAAATCTAGGTCTTTCCGAGCACTATTGTGGGTATGATGCAGGACCTCTACGGTCCTTCACCATTCTTGTTTTCGACGCGATGGCGATTACCTATCTGTCGTTAGGTCGGGAGTATGACAAGATCCCACCGAAGGACTTGAGCGCAGCTATCGAACACGTCTCATTGCCGCACTTGCACAATGTCAGCATCGGGACAGACAGTCTAGATCCTTCAGCTCTCCGCCTCTTTCTTTCGCGGCATCCCAAACTCCAAAAAGTGCAATATCAGGTCTACAGAGAGGAATTCGCGATGCAGTCAATCATAGACCCGCCCCTCGCACACCCTGGCATCACCGACATTCATGTCACTGCATTTAGGATGGGCCGATTGATCACTGCATTGGATGGGTCCCCGAACGTCCACACATTTTCTTTTGCATTTTGGAGCCGCCTCTCATCGGCGAAGCTCGCTGGCCTTCTCGTCGACCTGCGCGCGATTTCCGTCTGCACACTCGAGACAACACTCGAATTTTGCCTCTTCCATAACCGGCGGAGCCCCGGAAACGACCCATTTTGGAGTTCTGGTGAAGAAATATGTGATATCACAACATCCCTCCACTGTGTCCGGTCCGTGGAGCTTTCCTGCTTCCTCGTAGCGGACGGGCTTAGCGTGCTACCCTGGCTTGCTTTGCTCCCTTTGGTATTGAATATCCGGTTCATGCTTCATCTCAAACATTGGAGCGAGCCCAAACTCGTCGCCAGTGGGGACTTGCCGCCAGGTGTTGACAACGTCAACTGCCCCCGCCTTCGGCGGGAGCGGCCATTCACCCAAACGCACGGAAGTAGAGTTGGCAACCGAACTGGCCAAGTTTCTTGACGAGGCTCGCGCTGCACTTCCGCATGTGCCAGAGGTTACTGGGTCCGCCTTCTGAGGTGGCTCCAAGTACGAACGTGTATGTGTATGCACGGGAAATTTCAGCAGGGATTCCTCCCCCTTCCATTTCCGTGGCTAGCCGCTCCCGGGGAGATCGCGTGAGTCCGAAAACTCTTAAGAGTATCATTGCATTTTCCGGGGCGCAGCGAATCATCCTGGCCATTTCTGGGGCGTCCTTGGTGGAAACATGAGTCTGGGTCAATATAAAGCTTTCTGTCGGTTCAGATTTTTCTATTTCACGCTCCGAACCCATTTCCATGGCAAAAGAGCATCAGGGCAGTTTGAAATTACTAATTGAGGCTTACAAGTGCTTCGGTCCGTCGTCACAACTGGTCAATGCGCCGTTGATATCGGCGTATTTTCAGTAGTTAGGTGCTGTTATCAAATAAAGTATTGAAAGTGATGTCTGCAAGTCTCAAGGCCCTTCAATGAAGCATAGTGCTTCGAAAAGGTGTTGAGGACTCCGATGAAGTTGACGGTATCACCAAATGGGTTTTTACTCGACTTGAAGCATAAATTTTGCATCCAAATCATACCTATACATGTCCGAGTATATTGAAAGTGAGACCCGAAGTATTATATACCAATGGATGTTATGTGATTGTCTAATAGAGTAACGCCCCCGCCCCAAGCAGTCCGGAACTTCAGGTCGCGCGCTGAAAGCGGGCATGTCGAGGGTGCCGAACACTCGGGAGATCCCGAGGACAGATGCCGGGGGGTGATGGGAAACTTCCGCCCAGTCGATCGCACTTTTAGGGGAGGGAAAGTGGTGACCCAGCCACCCAACGGAATAGCGGGTTCCCTGGAACTCCGTAGCTGCTTGATGCATTGATGCTGGCACAACTGCCCTGTGTGTGGTCGAGGATCTAAGCCACGTGCGACGAAAGTTCCTGGCGCGAGTTCAAATTCCGTGAGCAAGGGTTTCAATACAAACGGTGTGTGATTTTCAACCAACATTCGACACGACAGGTCCCCTGTGACACTTGACTGTCAAATTGATTGTAAGAGTACAGTAATCTACAGCTCTCAGCACGCCACCGAAACCGAAGCCATCCTCAAAGTCTTCAAAGAGCAAGGAGAAAGAGGCCGCCTTCCTGGATCTCAAGGCTCGCTCGGAGTCTGCGAGATAATTTGACGAAATCGCGGGCTCCTTCAAGACACTGGTGCAGCTGATGAAGGACTACAGGACAAGTGCACCTACCGTCGCGTGTTTCGAGGCCCTGGACGCGCTGTTTCTACGTATCGAGAGTCACCACGAGATTGAGAGACCGGAGGAGACCCTCCAAGAAAAGTTCCGCGATGACACATCCGGCACTGAAACAGCCCATGGATTCTGTGACTTTTCCATCCCTCTTTCCTTCGTTCTCGTCCATCGCAATCTTGGACTTCTTTGCACTGATCTCCGGATTATTAGCGGCAGTATAGAACCGCTTGGGACGACGCACTTGCTATATTGCTCCTGAGGTGTCAAAGAAGAACGAGAAGTCGGAAGGGTCGTCGAGTGGTAGGTAGGTGAGTGTGTACGATGCAAAGTCAGATAAGTAGACCCAATTCCAGGAGGTCACTAGAATGTTTTCCGACTTGATGTCTCCATAAGAAACCTTCCGATTCCGACCATCTCGAAGCACATTGAGAAGTTGGAAAGTGATGCATCGAAATTGTTCATCCGCCCAATCCCTCCTCGTTCAAGGCGCGCCTTATCACCGGAACTCATATCACGACATATGTACATCGTAAACTAGCCCGTGCTACTCTAGCCTGTGCTACTCTGGCAGATACAAGGGGGACACGTTGATGATGCAGGTTGAGCCGTCACAGCACTCGAACCCTCGAGCAGCGATGATGATGCATTCGCCGTTTTCCCAGTGGCTGGCCCTGTAATGCTCGTTTGAGCGGAAGTGGCTGCAGATGCTGACTTGGACATCAATCCTCCTCCTGTTGGTGGCAACGGACTGCCAAAGGAGGAGCTTTCGATCGCACTTCGCGATCCTGTCACCATACTACTTCCACCCATCAGGGAAGAAACTTGGGATTCGTTGGCTGGGACGCTAGTTTCAGTCGTGGCCGCCGAAGCTCCGGGGTTGGACGTTTCCACCGATCGGGAGGTGCTGCCAAACGATGAGGTTTCTATCGGCGTTACCATTCCCGATTCGCCCGTCATTGAAAAAGCTGATCCCGATCTTCTGGTATTTTCCCCTCCTAACGTAGAGGTCGCGGCCTCTGTGGTACTTTGAAATTGTCTGGATACATCCGCCGTAGTGGCGTGAAGGGGGGTGGATTTATTCCCCGACAATTCCAGAGTCACGTTTACTTCCGCTACCCATGTCCCCTCCGTCGAATTGAGCAAGACTTTCATAGCCACTGTGAATCTAGGATCAGAATGAATGACGTTTGGATCAACACTTCGAGCGTACTCTCCACATCTTCCTGTGTTGGTAGTAAATTCGCCCCGCTTAGAAGGATCGTTGTTATCACAAAGATGTGTAATACTATTGATGTTACAGCTCTTTGCGGAACTTAGGGCGCGGCCGATTTTTTTTTCCTTTTTGAGCTGTTTTTGATCATTTCAGCCAGAACAGCTGTTCTGACCTCAATTCTCAGCGTAAGTTTCTGAAAACTATATGAGCAGAATTACACGACAATTCCGCAGGGCATGACGTCCTCAGAATCTTTCCATACCGCCGGTAGTAATTATAATATATTATTTTGCATATTTTGCGGAGATCATCTCTTGTGTCGTGATTTGAAGGTTGTGTGGGATGTTGTATAGCTCTAAAAACAATTATTTGGATGGCGGAGGGCACACCGTCCTCGTAATTGAGGCATGGCACCCGGAGCGTGTGAACAGTGGACTTGAACAAGCAGAATATAGGTACAGCTCAGGCTCTGTGTATTTGTGTGATATATGATTGAATAAGCTGAGAAATCAACGATGTTCTGGATACCACGGAGACGAATGTGGCAACGGCGGAGGCCGAAACAAGTTCATCGGAGGCCGAAAAAGATTCGGTTCTGCAAAAGCAGTTCACATCGTTGAGGGACAGACTTTCTACAGAGATCAAGAAATATGGGAGCCCCTTGTGTTATCGGAGAGGTGATTTCTACGATCGTGCACCCCACCCGGTGTTTGCACTTCACCGTAGTACTGGTAGCCAGCGTGGGCTTGATCCGACTGAGCTGTATGCATGCGACGTCTTCATATGGATCCCGAACTTGCTTCCTGGTGCGCCAGACAGATTCAAGTGCACTTGTGGCAAGCCTCTCGGTCGACATGGTAAATATTCACAATTTCTTCGACCCCTCCGGAACATATTTTCATGATCTTATAGGCTTGAATGATGACCCCATTGCACGCCGAGTCCGGTCCATACCTGCTGATTTTTTTCTGTTGACCAATCACTTCATTTGCAATCCCCGACGAGCTGAACCTGGGTGCGGTACGACCTTTCAAGGTACCGATCCACATATCATTGCACAGCTCCCGCCATTTGTGCAACCAGCTTTTCCGGGTGTGTTTTTTTCCTGGTTATTGTATGCTCAAAAACTCATGTTGTTACTTAGCGTACATCTCTGCCCGTGGTGCGATTTCAAAATTGATGATGTGGCAAATGTGCAACACCTTCGCAACGAGATTTGGTCCCTCTCCATTCTCTGAGATGGTTTCCGAGATCCAACATAGACATCACGCTGATGGGGAACTGATTTATCTTGCTGCCGTGAATTTCTATGGCCTCCCGTATGGCCGTCGGCACCCTCCTTTACGGTTACGGCTCTCAGCCGTACGTACTGCCGTAGGAAGCCGTATGAATACGGCCGTAGACGGCACCCATACGGACCGTAAATTGGGCCATCAGATCGTATCATTCCGCGGGCAAGTGCGAGGGACGTCGACATCATTATGAAGGCCGCCATCGGACAAAAATAAAATGATTGTGTTGTCCATCAGTGATCCCAGCCGATCCTCGTGCTTCCCTGCTCTTCCTCGTCGGTCATCGCGAATCCCGGCCATTCCCAAGTCGCGTCCCATATCTTGAACATCATGTTACCGTAACATCGGTGACACTAGTGCCGGGTCTGAAAGGCTGTATAAAACAATTGTATTATACAAGACGTATTATACAAGGTATAAAACATTCTATACCCAAGGGCTTGGCTTCGTGGCTTGTTGGCTTGAAGCCAAGCCAAGCACATCACTAATCTAGAATGACTCCGCCAAATGAGAAGTGTGTGGCATGCATCGGATGTGTGCCACTTCTCCGTTGAATTCAATCCCATTTTCCTCACACTTCTGTTGAAAAATGCTCAACCATGGTGTCGTTGTTCAACGCATTGTCCATCACAAAAGTAAGGATCTAAACAGAGGGAGGATCAGCCTTATGCGATTAATTGATGGCTTAAATGTATATGTACCTTTCCTTCGAGCCCGTACATCTCCACGGTCTTCCACATGGCATCTGCCATGTTCTCGCCGGAATGTTCGCCAACCAGTTCCCGGAAATCAATCAGTAGTTCCTCTACAGTTCGAAAATTAATGAATTAGGATCAGATCGAAGAACATGCACTATAACTACCAAGATGCGTGACAATGTCACCCACGGCGCCGCAACCGCCTTCTGGACCTTCGTCGAGCATGTTCCCTTCCGATTCTAACGAGGATAACTCATCAGATAGACAGTAGACACTCCCCCTTGTCTCTCATGTATTAATTTTTTCATTATGTACATTGTTGTGCACGAAAACAGCAAAAAAGAAAAACTTCCACCATTCGATAGGGAATCGAAAGTTATCCAACTTTCATATAGGGACTTATAGCACTTTTTTCGACGTTTTCAATGTTATTTTGCAAAGTCCGGACCTCTTGAATGGCGGGGCGAAAATCTATCACCCAAATCAGCGACGGGCGGGCCCAGCCGGTAATTCATGCCACCTGTTCCGCGAGTAAAAATAGATTTTGTGGTGGCCTGTTTGTGAATTACCGGATGGGGACGAGCCTATCTCTCAGTGTGGCCGCCAGGCACTTGTTTGCATCCAGGGAGGGTGTCAAATATGCCAAACATAGACAAATAATTTTATCGATAATACACTCCTGCCTTGCTTGACGACATCGACATGGATCCCCCCTCCCCAGACTACTATAGTCAATTTGATGATATACCAGATGAAGATGCTTTGTCTAACTTTTCACCACTCAAGGCCCAACCCAGCAGACCAGCAAAAATAGTATCCCCCCCTGAAAGGTCACTGATGGCTGGCCAAGATACGGCATCTGCCACTCGGCGAGAGGCTGCGAGTTGCCTCCGATTAAATCACCAAGTACAAACTGTTCATGATACTCTGTCCATTGCAAACCGGAAAACAGTTGTGGCAAGAAAGCCACACCAGGTAAACCCGTCGGGAGTAGGCCGCAAGAACTGTGGCTGCCCTTTGTGTTACCATGATCGAACACAGTGTGATTGTCAAAATCCCGGAGAATGCATTGAAACTGCCAAAATTCTGATCGACAGCATTTTGCTGAAGTGGAACCCAACCATTGCCAATCTAGATTTGTGCAATGAGTTAGCCCTCACAGATGAAGAGGTGGAGCTCAATCAAAACCCGATAGAACTGGACCAGCTCATGACCTTTAATCCGAATTTCGCGCTATCGGATATTCAGAGTGGGTTCCGCATTTTTGCGTTCGAGGAATCACTGAAAGAGGTCCCCGCACGACGGTATAAATTAACTGGACAAGAACCCCCTCTCATGACAGTTTTTCTGCATGCGCAGGTCATTAATCCGAGTGATTTTGAGCCTATTATCACGGTGTTAATTAAAACGGAAACCGAGGTCACACATAGAAGCGAGACCCTCACACTGACTTTTGATAAGCCAGAAATACCGCGAACATTTCCTTCTGCCCTGTTGGGAGGGCTACTGATTATATTACAGACCACCCCGAGAAATGTTCCACTGCTAATTTGCTCCTCTTCAGATTTTTTGTCAAAAGCACTGGTTAAGGAGCGACAGAAATTTGAGAATGACATATTAGACCCTTGATTCCGTTTACTGAGAGCTGTCCTTGCACAACTGAATGAATGGAAAGCCCGTATTCAGTTCAAAAAAGCATCCAACAATCACGCACAGGCTTTGTCAAATGTCCCCATCCGAGCCGTTGAAATTGACACAGAAATTGATATCATGTTCGAAAGTCCAGGCATACTTCTATCACACGGCTCTCAGAGATTCTTTACAAAGGTTATACGAAGGCTATGACCCAAACCACAACGAAAAGCGACATTTATAAATCTCGATCGCATCCGATGTTCAGTGGAAGAAATTTCCAAGTACACACCTTCTGATGAAGCAATCTGGAAGTCAACCCGGTCAATGACACTGCAACGGCTGACACGAGAATTTTTCTGGAAGTGTATACATAACACATTTAGGGTGGGTGACTTCTGGTCCCACATTCACACACTAGAGATACACGGACAATGCCATGCTTGTGGTGTTCCCAATACATTAGAACATATCGCGTTGGAATGTGATGCGCCCGGCCAAAAATTTATCTGGAACTTGACCCAGCAACTTTGGTTAAAGAAATATTCCTGGTGGCCTACATTAAATTGGGGTTTAGTTTTAGGCTGTAATCTCGTCCGATTTAAATCAGACAAAGGCGGCATTATCCCAGAAAAGGGGAGGCTATTTGCTGTCCTTGTGTCTGTTGCATGGCATTTAATATGGAACTTGCGTCTAACCCGAGTAATTGATAATCCAGACATTAAGTTCACCGAGATGGAACTTCATAATCGATGGTTGAAAGCGGTCAACAGAGCTCTACAACAGGATCGACTCTTGACTGACCGAGTGAAATTTGGACCACTTGCATTGAATAAACAACTGGTCTTGAACACCTGGAGTGGCCTACTCATGGATGAGGACTCACTGCCGGACGATTGGACCTATGAGGGGGTTTTAGTGGGTATGCGACCCATGATTGATAGACGTGGAATAGGATAATTCTTTTCGGGTCGGAGTCCCACACTGGTGTAAAAATGTGCGTAACCACATTTCCTCCTGAGCAAACCTCCCCGGCATGATCTGGCTCACAACCAGCAACAATAGCGGATGACCTTGGAATGCTTCTGCAGACTAAGTCTCATTATCTAAACGCTCAAAAATAAATAAATAAATAAATAAATAAATATACGGCATCTGTGCATAATACAGGTATGAGATGACTCCTTTGTCATTTTTTTGCTCTAATTATATTACTTCTAGTTGCCCAGCCTTTGAGTAACTCTGACCGGTCTGGTGTGTCTTCCAAAATTGCAGAATTTCTTGTGCATTTGTTCTGAATTGAAATGGTTGTAGATAATGTCCCTGGCAGGTTGATTTTGGAGACCAGTGGAGGGCTTGAAGGAGTTGATGGTCGCGGTGGTGTGTATTCTCTGCCTTTCACTTATATGCTGACAGGAAAGCTCATTTTGACAGGGGTTAACAATGCCCCAGCATATATCGAAAATTCCGGTGGACTGGACTTTGGTATCCAATTAACTCCTTCTACTGAGACAGAGTTCTGATGTATGCTATAGTGCACTATCATTCGCCAGCAGTTGGTGTTGTTAACGGTTTGCTAAAACAAACATTTGTACCTGACATTTTTTAAAGTGATTGCTAGATCAACAAAATGATGTTATTACACCAACATTTTTCATGGATGCACCTTTGAGAGGTCAGTGGAGCTTTGTTGAGCAGCTCAGTGAATTAATTAAATTCTTCCACAAAAGGTCCCGGACGTCCACGAAACCCTGTTGACCCAAATCAGCCTGTTCCAGAGAAAAGACCGGTTGGGCGGCCTCGTACAAAACCTCAGCCCTACTCTGGTCCCCGGGTAAGTGCTAGTTAGCGCTTAAAATAATATAACAAATCCCTTCAATTCTGTTAGCGAGACCTTCCAGAAGCAATTCATCCATGGCCAGAATTACAAACAGATCGATCTGGTCCTGTTCATCAGGTTCACGTGTCAGGCGCGGTGATGACCACTGCGCCTGCACCTGCATCTCCTAGGTGGGCATGACTCCGACGTGGACATGGGGTGCGACTCAGACGTGGATGCGGGTACGACTCCAGCATGGGGGCAAGACGTGCCTCACCCAGGTATGACTCTCCCAACGAGTCGTCGATGGCCCCTTCCGCGAAGAACTCGATAGTACACTGTTGGTTCTGTTGTTTTCTCGCCCGCTTATCAATCTATAGACAGATATCCTTTTCATGCACAGCCTAACGTCCATCGTTATCGTGCCCCATCTCAAATAGTCAGTCTTCTCTGCCACTCATCATTGAGGCAGCCACTAATAGTTTCCTGTTTCAGCTGGATTGTGTTTTCTTTTGTGGTGAACGGTCCGATGCAGACATGGTTAGGAGACTTTCGTGTGCAGTCGTGGATTGTGATTGTATGATGAGCCGTAGTTTTTTTGCATGGTCGTAACCTTTGAAAATATATGTTTTGCTACCATCTCGTGTGTATCTGTGAGCATCATAAGCTTTAGAATAAGGTCAAATGCTGTCTGAACAGTGCTCAAATCCATCTGAATTCGAGCCAACTGGATCCAAATCCAAAATGACCGATCGGGGTTGGGAAATCCGCCGAATTTAGGATTAAGGGCTATTTGGCGAAATTTAGCTTGAATTCGGTTGCATTCACCACTTTCGGCTGAATCCATCTAAATTTTAAAAAGCAGTTTTTCCTGATGAGGGTGCTCGAGATCGCGCGGGATATCCAGCAGGGCATATCATAGATTGTCAATTAATCTGAGCCCGTCATATCTATGTGGATCTCGATGTTCTCAATCTACCAATGACCTCGAAGCGTTTCCTGTCGTGAGATGTCACCGCTCATCCAATTTTTTGAACCATGAGTTGTGCTGACATTGGGATATGTGTCAGTTGACAGAAATGTTGATGAGTAACTTTTCCTACTTGACTGTTGATACATTTTAACATTCTACGTTGATCGCCGTAGAGCGCTGTCACGGAATTTCCCGACATTCCCTCGGCCGCAAATCCCAACCCGCGATCCTTCGGCTACGACGACGGCACGCTGCTCAAACTTCTCTTGCACACAACGGGCTTTCGTGCTCTCCGTTCACGCGATAAGTTTTCAAATCACGACACAAGAGATGATCTCCGCAAAACACACAAAATAATATATTATAATTACTACCGGCGGTATGGAACGATTCTTAGGACGTCATTCCCTGCGGAATTGTCGTGTAATTCTGCTCATATAGTTTTCAGAAACGTACACTGAGAATTGAGGTCAGAACAGCTGTTCTGGCTGAAATGATCAAAATCAGCTCAAAAAGGAAAAAAAAATCGACCGCGCCCTAAGTTCCGCAAAGAGCTGTAAAGTATGTGCGATCCTTGAATCGTCAACATTTCGTTATCCTCGAGTTCAACTTTTCCACTTTGTGTTGAAGTGGGGTTTGGTAGTGTTTGGTTCAGACGGGTCCGCCTTCCTCATTTGTACTCTGTCACATATTTAGTCATGGTGTGACAATGTGACAGGGCTTTTCGCCTTCCATCTGGTGCTATATCTGCCTTTTCGGCTTCCATCTGGTGATCTCATTACAACAGGTTACGGGCCCTGTCTCAGAGTCTTCTATACCTCATATCATCTTCCTCTGCCTCTTTTCTTTCAAGAATCTGTCTGTCTTTGGGTGGATTCATCCTTTACCTTCTGGATAACCTCCTCTTGCGCTTTTCTGTCACGTCACACATCACGCGTCACAGATCACATGTCCCCTCCCTACATCACCTCTGCTCTTACGTCTGTGCTCACTGTCACTCTCGACTCATCCAACTGGGTGAAGTTTGGGAAGAATGTGAAAGTCTTCTTGCTGGGACTAGATGCTCTTTGGGTCCAGGATGGCACTGGGCCTGGCACAGATGCAGACAACATCACCCTTGATCGCATGCTTGTTCCGTACCTGTATGGAAAGGTCAGCGATGACTTTCAGCATCTAGTCGAAGACCAGGTCTCTGCTACTGAGGCTTGGAAAGCACTCAAGGGTCACTTCGAGAAGTCGAACATGACCAACCGTGTTGTTGCTCGTGCGGAGCTCAACGCCGTTCGGCATGATCCTTCTAAGGACATCACCGTCTATATCCGCGCTATGGCTGCTGCCGTATCGAGGCTCACTGCGATGGGTGTCGTTGTCGATGCAACTACCCATAAGGATCTCCTCCTTATCAACCTCGACTCATCCTTCAGTGCAGTTCGCACCGTCCTCCTTGCACGTGCAACTGAGCCTGCGCTGGAAGAAATCACCAGCCTACTCTCCGCCTCTGCTGCTGATCCTGGGATCAAGCAGGAGGATGATGGGATTTCGTCCATCGCCCTTGTCGCCCGTGGTTCTGCCCCCCGCCGTGTTGCTGCAGCTACCTCCTCTTCCCCCTTGACTGGCACCATCTCTGATGGCTTCCCTCTCGACTCACAGGGACATCGCTGGTGCGATCCTACCAATTTGGACTGTCATCGGTGCGGTCGTGCAGGCCATATTGCTTACAAATGCATGCATTCGATGCCTGCGTTTGTCAAGGATTGGATCAATTCCAATCTGCGCACTCCTCAGTCGCACGCTGCGGCTTTCGCTTCTGCCATCGACGCTGGTCTCGACGTGGATTCATTCTTGGGGTTGTGGGAGAAACACATGGGAGGTGGCTACGGCGATGTTTCTGGCCCTGGTCTTCCACCGATTCGCACCTAGTTGGGAGAGGATTGTAGAATTGGGTGGGAGTTGTCGCATTCGGTGGGAGTTGTGATGTTTTCTTTTTCTTCTGTGTTTGGTGTTCCGTCTGTCCCAGGTGGGAGTGTTGAAGTGGGGTTTGGTAGTGTTTGGTTCAGACGGGTCCGCCTTCCTCATTTGTACTCTGTCACATATTTAGTCATGGTGTGACAATGTGACAGGGCTTTTCGCCTTCCATCTGGTGCTATATCTGCCTTTTCGGCTTCCATTACAACACTTTGTAGCTAAGTATATTTTTCAACTTGTCAAAGCTTTGTTAATGTTCATTTTCTGCCTTTCCACATTCTCACTTCGCGCTCACCCCATCGACCTGAGACTTACTCTCCACAGTGTGATTAGATATGCCAAATCAGATTGTGCCAGTTGATCGGATTTACCAAGGTCCTTCTTCTTCGCCACGTCATGACCGCCGACACGAAATACCGCCCGCTGGTTCTTCCTCTTCCGCGCTCAGATATAAACCTGCATCTTGATGGGACTTTTGAGAGTCTGCGCATCATTGACCTGCAAACCTTCCCCACCGTGGAGGACGAGTACGAGCTAGGAGATATCATTTTCGTTGGTCTAAAGGGTGAGCTTACGGATATCGTAAATGCAATGGGAATGCTGAAAAGAAAGCCAACCGGAAGATTATGTGTTTGATGTGACAGCGTTGAAGGAATATTTCGGTCCCAACAGTCCGCTCAGCCACTATGCCTCGAACGACATATCCTACGCATTGATCAAGTATAGCAATCTTCCAGAAGACACCGTTGACCTACATATACTGGGTCATATCCAGCACCATATGGGGCTCTGATATCTAAATTTTGAATATGCCTGCAGCTGGATATATATATTAGTAGACATGTGCGAAGATATCACGATGCCCAGACTCTTTATGTTTGTACGGGAGGTGATATATGCAAAATTTGGTGACTTACCATATATGGTACAAATTATATAATCATCCCACATCCAGGGGTGCATGCAGGCGGGGGCATTGTGTACAAGTACAATGGTGTTAAAATCAAGAGAAAAGACTAAGAATTGAGGGAGTTATGAGTGTTATACTGAAATCATCATTTTTTGAAAAAAATTGATCCGCGCCCTAAGTTCCACAAATAGCAGTAATCGTGTTGAACCAGGAGTTGTGTTTGAATTGGTACATACTTTTGCTTTTACATTTATATCATAGTTCAACTTCTTACTTTCCTTTCGCATGTGTGTTGTGGTTTAAGAGCCGATTGCGAGTCATGGTGTGGATCCTTAGAGGTTACAATGAGTTTGATGGTTTGAATCTGTGTTATTTACCAGGCATTAGTCCCATCAATAGGCATCATCCAATCCCACCAGAGGACTTGCGTGGCTTACCGTCCCTCAACCATCTCCCGAATGCCGTCAAAATGATGGACGCTGGCGTTGTCCATCACTAAGACTGAGTTGTCTTGTGGGAAAGGATTCATGTGATCGAGGAGGACATCAAGATAGTTCCGGAACTCAACTGCAGTCCACGATAGCGTCAAGATATCGAGACGTAAGACACCGTCAAGAGAGATGGCCGGCAGAACAGAGTAGCTAAGCGTCCGCAGTCAGGATTTGATTCAGAAACAACCAGAGAAACACCCACCGCACACGGCGAACAAAAAAATCAAGTCGTCGTGCTCGCGTTCCGATAGGTGCCCAGGCCATCACACGCTTGGAGGTGTGCCGGTTGCACGCGGCCTCATCAAGGAAGACCAGCCGACGAGGGGGATGCTGCCCAACCAGGTATTGATAGCCTAGCCGTTTCTGCTCATCAGCTTCGCGAGCGGTTCGGGAAACCTACAAAACAATGTCAGCACCCAATTTACTGATTGCTGATGTACTTGCGTGTACTCGAACATAACCACGTCGTAAAAGCGCGTTTCGTATTGTGGTTTGTATCACGATAATAAAAATGCCTATTTTGTGCCTTCGAATGGTTCAGCAACACTGGTAACCCGGAAGTATTCGGCAAGTTCGTTGGTCAGTGCGTTGCCGGAAGCCGTTTGTTGGCTATATCGACCAAAGAAGTTGAACTTCACCGGGGATTCGGGTTGCGCTGGTGCGGGTTCTGACATGCTGAAGTCGTTATCGTCAGTTTTTGCGTAGTATAAGTCGAAATGCAGCTGCAAGTCTTCTTTGGATCGGTTGAGCATCTCCATGAGTTCCTCATCGTTGGAGTAATCTGCTCGGAGCCCTTCATACGAAAGCCGAGGGTCAAGAACTGGAAGAATCATGAGCATTAATAATTCAGTGGCCAGGCAGCAGAACAATACGAACGGGCAGCCCAGGAATAGTAGCGTGAAGCGTCGAACTTTGTAAAGTAGTCGCTTAGCTTCGTATGTGCCGCACGAAGTCCATCACGGAGTACGGGGTCTGCTGTATTGGGAAGCTTCGAGAGTGTCTTCCTGAGGTGGTCCTGAAGTCCCCGAAACATGGTGTGAGTGGTCGACAGCATCGGTTGCTGTGTCGCGGACATCCTCGTTGTCGTATAACGATAGGCCTCGAGCCAATCGCTGACCTGAGTCAAGGCCGTCCATTCAGGTGGGGAGAGTGCGTGCTCTGCGAGCTCATCATGCTCCCCAATATAACTGATTATGGCTTTGCGATAGTCCAACGCGCGGCCTAGGTCTTGGTCAGATATCCCCTCGGAGTTTGGAGAATGGAATACACAAACACAGCATTTGATGAGTCGATGACCACCGGGTTTTGACGTCAAGAATCAATATGAGTGGCTTCTGTTCTCCCGAACTTCCGCCGCCCATTTCTGACGACGCTGAGGACTGGAGCGCACATGGCGGACAATCTTGCGTAGCTAGAATTTCAAGTCGGTAAATAATCATGAAAGTCGTGGATCACTTACTTTGAAAACAGCGCTACCAATGACGCCACTAGGTTTCACTGTCTCGTCATCTATGGCATCGTTCGTATCCCCTGCCTCTTCGTCCGCTGCTCGGCGGGGCGATGCAGCGGCCGATTCTTGATAGCAGTTACCGCGCGTATTAGCTTTGGCCGCATCCTTCTCCTCCTTCGTCAACACACCGATTGCTTCAAGCAGCTGCAATTTTTCAGTGGATATATTAAGGCGAAACGAGTGGGTTACCTTTAGGGCAGATAAATGGATAGTGTGCGGCATACATCGCATTCGTGCATCGGAAGCTGAGAATGAGATGTTTTTTTCTTTGCATCGGCGCTCAAATGCCTCAACCAACGTGTCGTTGTTGGTCGCATTGTCCATAACAAAGGCGATGATCTATTCGGTTTTCAAGCCGATTCGTTCAGGACAGTTGAGAACTCACCCGGCCTTCCAACCCGAATTTCTCAACAGTTTCCCAAACGGCAGCAGCCATGTTCTCCCCGGAGTGTTGGCCGATTAGTTCACGGAAATCGATGAGGGACTCCTCTGTCGGCAAATTAGCATGAGCGACGGGGAAACGAAACTGATGTACCTAATTCCCCGTTGTTACCAATATAATGAACGATAATCGCGAGGAATGCATAACCATTGTTGGATGTCCATGCGTCTAGCGACAGGACAAAGTCCGAGGTATTTTCCTGTCCAGGAAGATCAATTGCAAGCAATGAAGGACGTCGCAAAAAAAAAACCCACCATAAAAATCTTCTTTAGCCCTTCAACCAGTTCCGTGCTCAATTTTGTAATTGTGGTCTTGACCGAGCGAGAGCTGGGAATTTCGAGCGGTTTACCAGCATGATGGTGAACATATTGGAGCATTTCACAGAACTCCTCCGTGGCAACGGCAGTGAAGGGTTGATCGCAAGCGGTAACCCACTTGGCGACTAGCCGTTCAAAATGTTCCTGGCTCCACGGCACCTGAAAGACAAGAAGAAACATGTGAACAGGTATGAATCGAAGCACTTACTCGGGCCGCCTGCGCCTGCTTCTCGAACATGCTCTTCACAGTCTGAGTATGTTCTTTGGCCTCCTTCTCGTACTCCGCGAGGATCTCAGCGGTCATGGGGATAGCTCCGCAAGCTAAGGAGCGTTCGCGATCGGTGGGTGGGGTTCCACGTTGCTTAAGGACCTCGTAAAGTTGATAGTGGTCATTGGAGGTTTCCTTGAGATGCTTTACGAGTTCTACAAAGAGAAATGGTCAGTATTAACAGCGTGGTTGAATTAAATGACTCACTCCGAACGTTATGATTAGCCCCCGACATTATCTCGATAATCACTTTGTTCCCCAAATAGCATTTGTGGTATTGAGAGCCCTTCGTGGTTTCTCCATTGGCGTTCGCCTTCACAGAGTCGTCGAAGAAAATATGAATGGGGTTCTGAATTAATGACGGTCAATGGAGCCTGTTTCCGAGAATTCATGACGTACCGATTTTTGTCTCTCTTTGGTTTTAGCTTCTGTGGCGGATCTGGATGTACCGGCCTCAGGATTCGATGTGGATGGACCGGCCTCAGCGCTATTCAATGATGGTACTGGAGTCTATGCAAGTGTTCAATTGAATTTTTTCAAACAGTATGCAAACACATACGGAGACCAGGACGGGTGCACTCCTTGCTTTCTTCGCTTTTTTCTTGGCGGGTTTATCGCTGGTAGCTGTTTTCCGTTTTGCGTTCTCGGGAAGTGTCTTCCGAGGAAGAGACTGCGCAATCTGTGCATGTATTGAATCACATCACGTCGAGGGTCAGAAATATCATGTACCTCCTCGTTTGGTATAACTTCCTCAATGCCGCTGTCGCTTTCGTCACTTGAACCACCGGAAGAGAAGTCCTCGTCCTCTGGGTCCGAGTTCTCAGTGGCCTTCTTCTTACCCTTTGTTCTGAATTCGTCATTTTGGCGAGGCGCCCGGCGCTTCCGCTTCTTCGCAGGAGCAGCATCATCTGAATCCGTCGCCCCGAGTTCATCAATCGCGCTGGCCATTTTTGAGCGATTGATCTTACGGGCTGGGCGGGATGACCCTCCTTTTCCGCTTTCTCTGCGTCTGTCCTCGTTATCCGGGTGACTCATTACCCGCCGATAGACCTACCAAAAAAACCAAATGAGATCATTGAAAACGAAAGGAAAAACATCTGCGCACCTCAAGCACAAGTGCTGTTGCCTTGAAATGGTCAAAGTTCGTGCGAGGTCCGAAGCACGCGAGTCCCTCGAACGGATTGAGGATCAACGCAACAAGAAATAAGGGGTGTATGAAGCTGACTGCTTTGTACCCCAACCCGTACCCGTGTCCATCCCTACTGATGGCTCGGGTGCGACAGCAGCTTCTGTCTTCTTGGATTTTGGCGCGGGAGCATCCTCTTGCGTGTTGGATGCCCCCCGCTTTCGTGAAGAGCGACGAGTGGAAAACGGTGGCTTCGGTGGTGTGGAGTGGGGAGGGGGGACGGGAGAAGCTGCGAATGTGGGAACTAACAATGAGTTTAGACTGGTGTCACACCTGAGTTAACTGAATCCTCACCAGAAACAACTGGTGGGACAACAATGTCCGAGTCGCCCATGGACATTACCTCGACGTCAAGTTTCCCCGACTCGGATTGAGATGCCTCACTTGCATCTACATCGTTCCCCTGCTCCAGCGCATCAGGTTGATGTCTAGTTCAACTGGTACTTTTGGGGAAATGGATATATCGAGAAAGTATCAGTGAGCGCCACATACCTTCCAGTGAGATCATTTCAACACCATCTAGCTCCATCTCGTCCGCAGTCATCTTCTTCGACTGCTTGGGCCGGCCCGTGGCAACCTTAGCTGTCACCAATGAAAGTGAATACGTGATCGGCGGGAACAGAGACGAGGAAGACTACCGAGAGATTTCGACTTGCTTTTCTGGGTTACACGAACAACGCCCGACGAGCTAGTCTGTATTCTGCTCAGATTGATCTGAAACGTCAACTGATGTGTGTTCGAATCCCACCATCGGTGTTCCTTTTGCTTCATGTTTGAACCAGGATTAAGTAAATCATTGGTTGAACAGGGTTTTACGTTGAGACGCCGATTGTTTAAACAAACTTTGTAGGGTTACTGTCGAAGGCACTGATCCTCTTCGGTGGTGGTTTGCACGGCGTGAGAAATTACCAAACTTGTATCGGCTTGTGCGCAACGTGCTTTGTATTCCAGGTATCTGACATCTTCTGCAAAGATTTCGGGATGCTGGACTCACATCTACTCTCAGGGTCTGCCGTCGCAGTCGAACACATATTTTCCGGTGGCCGCGATACAATTGGTATCCGACGTGCCAGTTTGAAGGCTGAGACAATTCAAATGTTGATGTTTGTCAAGGCGCGCTTGCGTTTGGAAAGGGAAGCAAGAAAGCGCGACGTGATTATAGTAGACTAGCTCCCTTAGCACTGTTTTATTGATGTGTTTGACTACGCGAAGTGACCGAACCAATGGCTTGAAATTATCGAATTATATACCCGTTGCCGGCCGTTACGGGTGTGACGGCCGGGACCCGTCCGTCAGGACCTCGACATTAACCTCTTGACAGACGGGTGGCCCCGTCCCGCTCCCACTGACGGCCGTTCTGGTGACGGCCGTCCCCGTCGGACGGGCGGCGCAGAGCCCTAGCGAAAACTAGCTCTGAACCAGTTTGGCTTTGAGTCGAAACCCTACTTCTGTTTATGCTTCAAATCCACTTCATTACCCTTCGCCCACTTCAAACCATAAGCAAACCTTAGCTCAATTCACTTCAATCTCACGCAAGCTCTCAAGATCCCACAAACAAATAAGACTCATTAGAAAAGGTCTTGTATTGCAGGTCATATCATAGGTACAGGGGGAGGGCAGGAGGAGCGGGCGCGGGCGCGGCGTCGGCGAGGGCGCTGGCAACGTGTATGGTGGCACATTCACCGACGGCATCAATCCCGCCACGGCGATGTACGCGCAACGACGGGGATGACGGGGAGGTGGGCATCCAGTGCAGGCGCGGGCAAGGGGACCCGGCGTTGACGTGGACTGGCGGGTACGGCCCGTACCCGCCCTGGCTCTCGCGTTGTTGCCACTCTCTCAGCAAACCCCGCACACGGACCCTCGCCCCGCCGGACCGGCGCCTACGCCGTCCCCACGCTCCTCGCATGCGCATGCTCAAAGTACTAACAACACCACAAACCCAAGACCGGGAAGTGTGTACAGCGCGGTGATCCTAGTCGCTGGGGTTCCGTGGGAGGTGTGTTTGCAATTTCTTTCATCTCTTTGCGTAGCGGTGGGGCGGGGAAACAGAGACGTCGGAGGGTGGTGGGTGGGGCAGGATTGTATGCACAGATTCAAGGTGCGTGGATACACCTCAATCTCCCCACCTCACCTATCAACCCTTCAAATTACTCACCCGTAGCACGCCACCACCGCCTATCTCGACTCAACGCCGCCACCACCGACTTCGGACTGCGGCGCACGATGAGACTCGCGTGCCGAAGCGCTCACGCGTGCACACCCGATGCTGCCGCGACCGAACACGAACGCGCAACGCTGCAACGACCATGGTGTGCCCCACCTCCACCCTTTCCCTTTCCTTCGTGCCCGTACCCGCCAGTCCACGTCAACGCCAACGTCAACGCCGGGTCCCCTTGCCCGCGCCTGCACTGGATGCCCACCTCCCCGTCATCCCTGTCGTTGCGCGTACATCGCCGCGGCGGGATTGATGCCGTCGGTGAATGTGCCACCATACGCGTTGCCAGCGCCCTCGATTATGTTGTATTTTCAGCTCCAAAGTGAAATACGAAGTCTGGAAGATCCTTTGGATGATGCCGAATGCCGAAGACCCTCCGGACGTCGCCCGACACAAGAGCGACAGCGAGGAAAAGGATCAGACCATTCCAGTCAATGTTTGGTTGTTTGATGTGACAATGATAAAATCACCTGACGAGAAATGTCCGGCGAAAAAAGCGAATAAGCGTTCGGCGCACTTTTACTTTGAGCTCCCCTAATCCCTGGAAACCGGTGTTTGTTATTCGGACCGTGCCGTGTAATGCTACCTACCTACCTACCCACCTTGCATTGTCCCACAAAAGAGAAGCGCACAATTTAGCTGCAATAAACTACGCCATAGTTCCGACAAGGATTTTTTACAGCTCTTTGCGGAACTTAGGGCGCGGCCGATTTTTTTTTCCTTTTTGAGCTGTTTTTGATCATTTCAGCCAGAACAGCTGTTCTGACCTCAATTCCCAGCGTACGTTTTTGAAAATTATATGAGCAGAATTACACGACAATTCCGCAGGGCATGACGTCCTCAGAATCTTTCCATACCGCGGGTAGTAATTATAATATATTATTTGCATGTTTTGCGGAGATCATCTCTTGTGTCGTGATTTGAAGGTTGTGTGGGATGTTGTATGGCTCTAAAAACAATTATTTGGATGGCGGAGGGCACACCGTCCTCGTAATTGAGGCATGGCACCCGGAGCACGTGAACAGTGGACTTGAACAAGCAGAATATAGGTACAGCTCAGGCTCTGTGTATTTGTGTGATCTATGATTGAATGAGCTGAGAAACTACCCATTATCATTCTATTGAGTGTCCTGGAGGAGTCCCACGGCTCGGATTTGCTCTTGTACTTCCTGTACAGCACTGCGAGACAACTCGATCACAACGATTCCGGGCACGTGACTGCGCTTGTGATCACATTGGGACATGTCGCGTCGCCGGACGGGGATGCACAGAGTTGATCTGAGGCGTGTAATCTCTCGAAAACACTTCAAAGTCAGAATATTGACAATTGGTTCACTCGCTGGAGGATAGAGCACACAGATATATAAGGCCTAGACTGTAGGAATATTTCACAGCTTCAATTCCACTGTTCACGCGCTCCGGGTGCCATACCTCAATTACGAGGACGATGTGCCCTCCGCCATCTAAATAATTGTTTTTAGAGCCATACAAAATCCCACACAACCTTCAAATCACGACACAAGAGATGATCTCCGCAAAACACGGAAAATAATATATTATAATTACTACCGGCGGTATGAAAGGATTCTGAGGACGCCATGCCCTGTGGAATTGTCGTGTGATTCTGCTCATATAGTTTTTAGAAGTGTATGCTGGGAATTGAGGTCAGAACAGCTGTTCTGGCTGAAATGATGAAAAACAGCTCAAAAAGGAAAAAAAATTGGCCGCGCCCTAAGTTCCGCAAAGAGCTGTAAAGACACTGGACAAAAATACTTAGTCGTCCCCCGCTCGAGCCAAACGCTCTCGATGGTTCGTAAAAATGCGGATAAAGTCCTGAACCCCACTGTAGGCTAGGTGATTGAAGTCCGGTAGGCCAACTCCGCCCGTCGTGCTCGCCTTATGCTGCCGGTCCGTCCAGGCATCCTCCATTCGATCAAGAGCTGAGAGCCAGTCCTTGAAAACAGGCGCCATGGCTCGGAGCATCGGAGGGAACTGTTTTTGAAAATCTTTGACTTGGACGATCCTCTTGATAGCCCCCTCACACTCATCGGCCGAGCGCGACCTTAAATGCAGCCGCCACGTTATCTCTTGGCTCGACATGGGAAGCACCTCCGTACTTGGACGGCGGGCATGGAAAAGGGTCGCCCCAACCGCGGTGTAGAAGAACGCCCAGAGGTCGTCCAGGGGGGATTGTGGTGGAGTACACAGGTACGTCTGAATCATGATATGCTAGCTCCCACACTTACCCACGGTACGGTAGAAAGAAGTGGAGAAAGATAACCCGGGCGCCACGATTATCCCGATTCTTCTTTCATCTGATAAAACACAATTGACTATGTTCGGAAATCGGAGTGCGTACCCTGTCTAAATGACTATTGGGAACATCCCCAAGGAGATCCGACGTAAAACCTCCCGCCGCGCATATGTACTCCTTGCGTATCTCCCGACGTCTCGTTTAAACCACATCACAAACGATGCTTCGCGGCGGCGCACCCTCGCAAATCTTTTCCATGCCTGCCTCTCATACATCACAGCTCCACTTCGCGATGCTGGAATCAGCGGCCTGCCGATGGCTAGCGGCGATGGCCAAATTCGACGCTGCCACCCAATTGTCGCGTGCTACATTGGGGACTATCCAGAACAGGTTCTTGTCACTTGCGTGAAGACTGGGGAATGCCCTACCTGCGACGTTGTTCACGGCAAGTTGGGTGATGGCATCGCCGCCCATCTTCGCCATCTCGATAATATCCTTGACGCACTGGATACACTGGATCAGGGTGGTACGGTCTACGCGAAAGCTTGCACGGCAGCCGGCATCAAACCCGTCGTTCACCCGTTCTGGGAGAAGCTTCCGTGAACCAATATCTTCACGTCCATCACTTCCGATATTCTGCACCAACTCTACCAAGGAATTGTCAAGCACCTGATCTCGTGGATCAAGGAGACTTTCGGAGAGGCAGAAATTGATGCGCGATGTCGGCGCCTCCCTCCCAATCACTGTATCCGTGTTTTCCTGAAGGGCATTTCCAATCTGAACCGTGTCACTGGCAAGGAACATGACCAGATTGCACGTTTTCTGCTGGGTATCATCATCGACCTACCAATTCCAGGCGGATATTCTCCATTCCGTCTGATTCGGTCCGTCCGAGCTATTTTGGATTTTGTCTACCTGGCACAGTATCCCCTTCACAGCACGGAGTCTCTTGCGCTTCTCGCAAATGCCCGTGAGCGCTTTCACGAGAACAAAGGCATATTTGTGGATCTCGGGATCCGTAACGACTTCAATCTTCCGAAGGTCCACTCGTGGGACCACTACGAGTTAAATATCACATTCTACGGGACGTCCGACAATTACAACACGGAATACACCGAACGTCTGCACATCGACTTGGCTAAAGACGCATACCGAGCGACGAATTCAAAAGACGAATATCCGCAGATGACCTTGTGGCTCGAGCGCAAGGAGAAAATCCTCCGTCACGAGCAGTACATCCAATGGCGGCTTAAGGGTTGTCCCGGCCCTCCTGTGGTGAAATATCTGCACCCTGGCATTGTTTACGAGCGAAAGCTTGTCATGCCCAAGCACCCCACTCATAAATCTGTCAAATTTCGCAGTATCGAGACACACTACGGCGCCAAACTGCCCTGTCTCTCTATATTGCCCAGCTCTCTGATCCTAACTTGTCTCGCCGACAGCTGGACAATGTCCATGTCAACCTCCTCTTCAATTCACTCCCCGTTTTTCAACGCATTAAGTTCAGCGCCACGGAGTGTGGGTGGTCCAAGCTTCGAAGTCTCGCTTGCGTTTTCCACATGATAATTTCCCGTTTCCAAAGATCTGCTGCTGTCGCGCATTCAGAAGAATACGGAATCCACTGAGCGAAGGAGAAATACCCGAGATCGGATCCCCGCCTTCCATGTTGCTGGGTTCAGTTTCGTCAAGGAGGCAGCCGCGCGTCAGAGGGTCCAGTGAAGATTTTGGGAAATGCACCACGGAAATCGCACGGAGAGGTTGAATTCCACTTAGAACGCACTTGAAGGAGACGCGCAAAGGCCGAGATGCAGGCGTTTCGGCGAGAATAATCGATGCCTCGCAGGACAAAATGGAGAAGGCTGCACGTCTACACCGGCATTACACATACTAATTACAAGTGTATTTCCGAGATTTCCAAGGTGAGGAGTGGTGTCCGACATGTTGAAAGAAAGCGGTGGAGTATCCCAGGACCATTCCCGCAGTCGATCGACAAGGAGGCAGTCCGTCAAAGTACAGCCAAAGTTTGAAACGAATGACGATTGTGTGACAAGCGTTGGACAAGAGTACACGATTTCAGGGGTGAATACAAGCACAATGGAGCTCTGAGAATGGTGCAGTCGACGCTTCGTTCAGTGAGTCCATTGCAAACACAACTTAGGGACGGTTTTTTTTTCCTTTTTGGGCACTTTTTCGATAGTTTTGACTCAAATGCGCAGCGAACCACGTCCTCAGTTTTTTTTATCTCACCCCGAGAACTGCTTTCTGAGAGGCAAAGTGAGTTTTATCTGGCCACTTTTGAGCATTTTTGGGCAGGACAGCTGCTCTGCCCTCATTTCTTGGCCATTTCGCTTAGCCATAGGCTTAATCTGTTCACCTTGGTAATACGCAGCGCACCACCGACTCAGATTTTTTACTTCGGCCCCAAAGCATCTTCCTGACAAAGGAAATCAGTCCAACAGGGCAACATGTGATCGGTCATGAGCAGAACAACTGCTGCAGCTTCAGATCTTGACTAATTGTTGTTTTTATATCGCGATATGTCTCCTTGACCTGTAAGGACACCTTCGTAAGTGCGGGCATGGGATGGTTGTGTGGCATGTGGTCTTTATGAATGATGAGCGCTTTGCAAATGGACATATCATCAGGAATATATATAGTGCGTGAGGCAGGGCAAGGATGTCACTGGATTCGACTATGGGCTTTGGAGTGTCCGTTGACAATGTGGGCATGAGCTGTAGCCGAATAAGGACAAGAGCATTCGAAAAAAAAAAAAGGATACGGCAATACTCGAGTTCAAGTCCCGACTTTGGATGGACAATGCAACTACAAGGAGGAGTATCCTTATCGCCATTGTCGTTAATCGCTTCGTCCGCCAACAGCTTCACAGCCAATTTCTCCTGTACACAGTCGGGGATTGAATGGGTACGGTGATTTTCCTTGAAGTTCTTCGTCCATTCGCTGCAGGCAATCCAATACTGGTGCCCACGAGACTTTCCCTGCTGAAGTCTGAGTAAACGAGGCGTTGGAGGGCCAAGGAAAATAGGAACCTGCGCTTTAGCTTTAAGCATCGGTACCCCATTGGGTATCGATGGCATCGCGCAGAGTCATTTTGTCAGTGGTTGTGCTGCAACCGTCTGGATCCTCCCTCTCCGTGCCGCTGTCGCAGTAACGAGTTCGCGTCTGGTAGACAGAATAATTGGGTCGGTCGTCCGGATACGGGGAGTACGGGTGAAGCAGAAATGGGGTTCACTGGCGACGTGCTCACGGTGGGGCACTCAAGTCACTGGTCGCGTCGTAGATGGCGGTTTGGGTGGGAGAAGGTAAAAATTGACGTGTGTACGTACTAAACAAATAAACGGTCCGGGGACCGGTGTACCGTAAAGTACGTACGGGGATATGAAAAGGGGGAATGGCGACGAGCGGTCCGTCCTACCCTTCCACAGTGGGGGGAACAATAATCTCGACCTCGAGATAACTCGAAAAAGGAAGGGATGGACCGCGACTCGAAGAACTGGGAAATGTAAAGAGTAAGCAAAGGTAATCAAGTAGAAGACGTGAAAAGAGAAATGCGCGTGAACACGGGCTGAATACGCTGTCGCAACGTCGATGGATCCTCTGCGTGCAAGTAATCCACGAGACGAACAATGGCGTGAAGTTGGACTCGGAAAGCGCCGTTGAGTAGCGACTCCAAAAGCACCGTGAGGAAGGAGGCTCGTGCGCGCGACAAAGCATTGTTCAGATGAGGGGCGTGATCCCGAGATGGAGCACTGCGTCGCATAGGAACGTGTCCGGGCTCGGGCACAACACGATGGAGAGGAGGAATGGCGTGGGGCAAACTCGAGTTGAACGTCGGCGGAGGAGATGGAACACGCGGCGCGGCGGGGACGGGTTTTGGCGGAATGTGAGCGATACGGGGTGCAGGTGGTGATTGCAAGCGCTCAGGAACAGCGCGCGTAGGATTACGGATACGCGAGATGTGCGCGGCAACACCGCCCGGATGACGCGTCATGGGTAGCGGAGAACCATCGAATAACACGAGACGTCCATCGTCGTTGAACTTCGCGAGAGATCGGCGCAACAGAACGGCGGTGCGCGGGCAAACTCGGAAGTCGAGGGGATGCCTCCCCGTCGTACCACACACAAAGCAACGGCGCGAGCGTGTTTTTGGCAACGGATCACGGGCTAGCTCGGGCTCGTGGGACGGAGATCGGCGTTGCGCGACGTACGGATCTATCGGCCGATCGGCGACGCGGGGGACTCGGCGATCACGGGGTGACGTGGAATTCGGCTCGCAAGCGAGGGCGTTGACGTGGCACGGGTGCGGGCTCATCGAGGGCAACGGGGGCAGCGCGGGGACCGGTAGTGAAGTGGAATGGAAGGAATGGGAAGCTAGAATAGTTGGACAACACAAGTGACCCAAGGGAGGTTCGATAGAAGAACCTTCCCCTCGCGGTGGGCTCCACTGTCGCAGTAACGAGTTCGCGTCTGGTAGACAGAATAATTGGGTCGGTCGTCCGGATACGGGTGTACAGGTGAAGCCGAATGTGGGTGAACGGGTCCCGAAATGTCGTATAAGCGTAGAATAGAAATCAGGTGAGAATGGAGGAAAGTGCCGTGTGGGCGTGGGGTGCAAGTGAAGTGCGTAGAGGCTCGGGAGATATGAGAATAGAGAGCTCAGGTGAAATCCGTTCACTGGCGACGTAGCCGCGGTGGGCTGCTCAGGTCACTGGTCGCGTCGATGGTGGTGGCTCGCGTGTAAGGAGGATCTATTTGGCCAAGTGTACGTACAAAACAAATACGCGGTCCGAGGACCGATGTATCGTAAGGTACCAACGGAGATGCGGAAAGGGGGGATAGTGACGAGCGGTCCGTCCTACCCTTCCACAGTGGGGGGAACAATAATCTCGACCTCGAGATAACTCGAAAAGAAGAGGGATGGACCGCGACTCGAGGACTAGTAAACACAATGAACAATAATCAAAGAAGAGGTAAAGAAATACGCTCGAATACGGGCCGCAAGCGTTGTCGTAGCGTGGAGGAATCCTGAACACCTAGTCGATCGATTGCGCTCACGATTACACGAAGTTGCGCGCGGAAAACACCGTCGAGAAGGGACTCGAGGAACACTAGGAGCCATGACGCTCTCGCGCGAGACTCCATGTCATCGGGCGCAGGCGCAGCACGAACGACAGGTGGAATAGCGTGGGGGGAACTCGAGTGAAACGTGGGTAGTGGGGATGCAACATGATCGCGAGGTGCGGTGAGAGCAGGGCGCAGTGGAACGCGTGCGACACGGGGCACAGAGGTCGAATCTGAGGACTCGGGAACGATGCGCGTGGGGTTACGGAAGCGCGACAGCAGATGTGCGGCCACACCGCCCGGATGTCGTGTCATAGGCAGCGGGGAATCGTCGATTGCTACGAGACGCCCATCCTCGTTGATCTTCGCGATACGGCGGCCCAGGAGAACGGAAGTGCGCGGGCAAACTCGGAAATCGAGTGGATGCCTCCCTGTAGTACCACACACGAAGCAACGGCGCGAGCGCGGTTTGGGCACGGGATCGCGGGCTAAATCGGGCCCGATCGGCGCGGAACGGCATTGCTCGACGTGCGGAGATATCGGGTGATGGACTCGGCGCTCGCTGGCCGACGGGGAATTGGCGAACACGAGGCGTGAAGTGACGTGGCGAGCGTGTGGGTGCATGGGCAACGACGACGAGGGCATAGGAACAGCGCGGGGACCAATGGAAAGTGAAGGTGGAATCAAAGGTAAGCTGGAACGCACGGACGACACAAATGACCCAGAGAAGGTTCGATAGAAGAACCTTCCCTCGCGGTGGGCTCCACTGTCGCAGTAACGAGTTCGCGTCTGGTAGACAGAATAATTGGGTCGGTCGTCCGGATACGGGGAGTACGGGTGAAGCAGAAATGGGGTTCACTGGCGACGTGCTCACGGTGGGGCACTCAAGTCACTGGTCGCGTCGTAGATGGCGGTTTGGGTGGGAGAAGGTAAAAATTGACGTGTGTACGTACTAAACAAATAAACGGTCCGGGGACCGGTGTACCGTAAAGTACGTACGGGGATATGAAAAGGGGGAATGGCGACGAGCGGTCCGTCCTACC
Source organism: Mycena sp. CBHHK59/15 (assembly GCA_029204085.1). NCBI lineage: Eukaryota > Fungi > Basidiomycota > Agaricomycetes > Agaricales > Mycenaceae > Mycena > Mycena sp. CBHHK59/15. The sequence goes on along the minus strand of JARGXW010000259.1, from coordinate 66,213 downwards.
CTTCCACACCGCCCTATCCCTTCAAGCCAATCGCCTCTTCCAGATCCACCGAGCATTGCACTGCGACAAGATGTTTGATTTTGCCGACGTACTCTATGGCAATTCCGCCGCTGATGCGCGGATGGAGTCACAGGATGAGTACTTTGTCCTCCGCCTCTTAATCGACAGCCCTGCATTCAAAGATTATTCTGGGCGCGGTGCAGCTGCGCTTGATCCGCCAGCGCCGGTCCACAAACTCCCCACTGGACCCGAAAGTCTGACCACTGGTTATATCTTGCGGACTGTACCCTGGGAAGAGTCCAGCTACGACGGCACAATCAAATGCATGAAAGAATGGCTCAGGCAGATACTGCTCGGCACTGAGGAGGAGCAACGGCGGACAGCAATTGAGCGGATAATTGCCTGGCTTGGGGATCAGCTGACGGTAGACAGACTTCGTGGACTGTGGAAGTACCGACACGAGGATTATAATTCCTACGATCGCATGGACTGGATGATCCCTGTCTTTGGTTGGTTTCACCTGGTCATGGCGCTGGCCAACTCCCTCCACAAGCAGTATCTCAGCACGTCTGCAAATATTGGTGGATTGCGACAAGCATTTGATGTGCTCAACCGGAAGGATTTAATCTCACAAGCTACCAAGGGCCCATTCTGGCACAACCTCGATGAGGCGATCAAACACATCAGTGAGGCACACTTTCGTGCATGCTGGTTGGTCGTCGGCGACGTAGAATCCATCGCAGATCTCACAGCCAGAACGCCGACAGAGCTGCGCAATATGGCCAAGAAAATCATATGCGAACATGCTTCCCGCGAGGCACTGTCGCATCTCGATCATTTGCCGGAGGAGGACCAGGACACCACAAAACGCCAATGGACAATGTGGAACACAGACGTACTCCCTTATCTGCAGTTGCGCGATGCAATAAAGGTTGGGGACATCGGCCGAATGCAGGACCTGCTTCCCACCCTTCTATTCCGATTCGCGGGTGGAAACAATTCTAAATATGCCATTGAGGTACTCGAGCTTTTGCAGGGGCTGAACCGAGAATGGCCGGACGAGATCAAGTGTGTTTACTGTTCAATTTCTGTTGATTTTTACGAGCCGTCGCAGAACTTACATCACCGAGTTTTGTTGGCTGATGTCCAGCACTGGCAAGGAAAATTCATGGCTTCCATTCGATCTTGGCCAGGAAGAAAACATCTGGCCACCTTAGGGGTTTTGACAATATACAAAGCCATTTGGGAGGATCAGGCAGTTCCGTGCTGTCTCAGAAGTTCGGCGCGCATCCTGCAAAGAGATTGAGCATACTCACACGTCATTTCGTGGGATATTGATGGTCCGGTGAATATTTCCCACCGGCAAAATGATGGCGTCGTTTTCTCGTCTTCGCAAGCACACACACGCTTCCTCTGTTAACCTCGACGCTTTTGTATGATACCAAATGATGCTAGGGGTATAAACTTCCTCGCGGCGTCCCCTTTAGGCCAGTCGAGCGAGGCCAGGGCGGTGTCAAAAGCGGACAAGACAGACGCGTGGGTGGCAACGGCACCGTCGCGGGTGTTTTGAGTATAAAAAGTAAGGGTGAGGGTGTCGATGAGAGTGGTGATAGGGGTATTATTGGGGATGACTAGACGGGGTGCGTCGCCGGACATGGCCATCGCGTGCTCCGAGAGCCAGCGCCACTTTTGATTAAAAACCTGCTCAATCTCCCCGTCAAATAACCGCGAGCATGCGGTCGCGCCTGCATCGTGGTCGGCGTGGCGGAGGAGGATCCAGACAAGAAGATGATAGAAAGATTCGAGGTCATGATGACACTCGTGCGTGTGCGGCGTGGTATCCTTCATGTGTCTGAGGGCGACGAGGGACATGAATGGGTATGTTCCCTGAACAAGTAGTCAGAAAACAAGCCGGCGAAGGGATCAGAGAGCGCACGGTTATATCTTTGGAACCCTTCTCGACCACCTCCAAAGTGAAACCGGGGTTGGGGTAGTGTCTCCGATGCTCTCTCGGTAGTCGCCAGAGGATCCAGCAATGTCGCGGTGCGTGGATGAAAGCAAGGACGAATGTGTCTACAACATGCGCAAACAGGTGACTAATCGGTCCGATAGCCCGTGATCCCGCCTCGGCGCACTAGCGCAGGTGCCCCCCTCCACAAGGCAACGTCCTCGTTGCCTAGCGTGCTCCCAAAACCTGACCCGAAGACACATGTCCTCGCATCGGTCCATAGAACAGCGCCCAAACCCATGCCACAATCCGCAATGCGACAAAGTCCGAGTGGTTCGTGGGCGAGCGCGGCGAGGGATTTTGCTTGAGCGGCGAAAATAGCCCAGTTTCATGTGTCGAATAAAATGGTGGTCGCCTTCGTTTCCGTCCCGTGTGATTCCCGTGGTGTCGTGCATGTCGGCGATGTAATGTGTCGAACGGGTTCCTCGACCCCGAACGTAGGACCGAAAAATCCCGCGGCTGAGGTGGGGTAACGAGGATGGTGTGAATGGGGAGAGAGTCTGCGTCGTCAGCCCAACTGAATGCTCCTGGTGTACGCGCGTGGTCGAGGTGTGGTGGCAGCGGGGCAGGGGAAACGGTCAAAGCTGCGATGTTTTGAGATTCATCACGCGCTCGACACGTACCGTTGTCGAGGTGCCCGCCGTCCGTCCACCGTCTTCCCTCCGTCTCCCGTCCGAGTTCCGTACCCGCCGCTAGCCCTTCGATCCTGCCAGCCGCAAAAGAGAGCTGAAACGCAGGCAGCGTCGAAGCAGCCTTCTCACTGGCTTGCCACCCCTCCACGAATCCCTCCTTCCGTCCCTCATCCAGTCCCAACAGCCTCGCCTCCTTGACCCTATCACTCGTCTTCTCCTTCACCGCTCTGCCTTCAAATACGGCATCGTCACCCGCTGATTTTCCCATCTCGTATGCCGCATTCCATAGTCGCCGCATCGCCGCCGTCTTGTTGCCTGCCTTGGTGTAAGTAACCAAAGCAGCCTGGAACTCGTTCTCGGTGTCGCCTGTAGCTCGGTTTTTCGTGGACATCGTTTTTCGCTGGCCACGTCGTCAATCTCGTAGTGCGCAAAGAAAAACAAGGCTAGTCGGTCCTCAGGGTGCTTCGTCGAATCACACTCTCATCACCATGTGGGGTAGTGTCTCCGATGCTCTCTCGGTAGTCGCCAGAGGATCCAGCAATGTCGCGGTGCGTGGATGAAAGCAAGGACGAATGTGTCTACAACATGCGCAAACAGGTGACTAATCGGTCCGATAGCCCGTGATCCCGCCTCGGCGCACTAGCGCAGGGTGTAAGATTTTGAAGCGCTTCAAGCCTTCGTCGGTGAAATCACTGTAATCAAAATCGAGGAGGAAACCAGCATCGGGGGAGGCGGAATCCTCTTCGGCATTGAGAACGTTCCCCGCACTCGGGTCGCGATGCATGACACCAGCTCGAAGAGCGAATTCATGACCTAGGCGAACGCCGTTAGAAGCGCGTAGGAAACCTGGACGGAGTGCCCATGACATACCGATGATGGCGTTACGGAGTGCCTGAGCAAGTTGTTTGGTCGAACTGTAGTGGTCGAGGGCGAAGCCAACGGGGGTGAAGAGAGAGCGGTCGTGGCAGCGATCCAAGAATGCGTTGCCGCCCTCACGAAGCGCGGCGGTGATCGTCTTCTGGTGCTTTGGATCACTCGTCGACAAGTCGACGCTCCCAACACAGGTGGCAAGGCCCTTCGTCTTCCCCTCGCAGTGTTGGTCCGCATAGTTCTGTATCACCTCGTAGTAGCATGACTCTGGGAGTCGGCACGCCTGGCGCCAAGCATCCTTCATGGCATGCATCTGGGGAGGGGACTCGTTTTCAATTAGAACACGTTCCACACGCGTTCCGCGGCCGAAGAATCCTTTCGATTGGAAGATCGGAGGGCCAACGGTGAAGGCCCGTCGATCCCCGCGAAGGTTGACCTTGACCCAGCGACTGCGGTCCGTGGCGTCTTCGAAAGACATCGATTCGTATTGAGGAAGATGCCTTAGTTGCGCAAACATCTCTTGTTTCTCGGCCTGAGTTGGCGTCGAGGTGGTCGAGTCATGGCCAAGTATACCGCCTTTGATGCCGGTGTACAGGCGAAGGTAGAATTCGGGGAAAATGCGAACGTCTTTCGACCAGTCAAAGCGTTCCGATACAATGTAACCCGAACGGTCAACACGGAAAAGTCGCGCGTTGTTGCGGAAGATGCTGACGACGAAGACGTAGCATGAAGCAGATGCCATGAGAATACAGCGTGCGTTTTTCAGCAGCTGAACGAGGTTATCGAGTTGGCCCGACTTGATGTTGCCTGCGGTGTCGATGGGGTCGTCGTCCACCTTGAACTCGATTACCGACCCGACCTCATGCCACTCCTCGATTTTTGAGGGCGTCTGTCCAGGTAGCGACGCCGTCACGTCCGGCCGCGTGTCGTGGTCACTAGGGTGGAGACGGTGGAAAGTAGTGCCTGACGTATTGAAAAAAGTGGGGCGGGAGGATGCGGGTAATTTTTTCGCAATTTCTTGTACGTATTCCACCTGAAGCCCATTAGTATTGGCCAGGATCGGACTGGATACTGCGCCTACAAATGTGGGGTACATCTTTAGCTCAATCTTCTGCATCTTGATCGCCTTGGCCGTCTTCGCCAGCTGGGCCTTACAGGCGTTGACTATTGGGGTAACTTTGGTTTCGACCCTAGTCTTTGTTTCCATATACACGGCGAGGAAGTCCTTGACAGGAACGACCTTCGAGTACCCTTCGACTACTCGCAGCTTCCAGCGGTTCATTTGACCAGAGTTGTCCTGGATGAAGCTGAAAATCCCTAAGATTTCTCGCTGGCTGATTGACAGGCTCTTTCGTGCAGATTCAACATTTTCCCTTTGGAATGTCCAATTTTGTAAAATTTGTGAGACAAAAGATTGCCGACAACCTCCTCCAGCTGCCAAATTTTATCCGAACCGGAACCCAAGGGGGTACCGTTTTGTGAATGACGGAACATATGCCGGTTTTTGTTTTTTAGACCCCTTGGGCTCGACCAACCAACCACGTCATACCACGTGATGGCCTAAAAAGGCAATTATTCACGTGCATGCTTGGGCGGTTCGCGAAAACTCGTCCCGAAGACAGTTGCACCCGAGAAATACACTCGAATACGGCTCATTCAGCAGAGGTTTGATGTTAAATGTAATAAATCCAAGACATTGTCATATTTTCCTGCCATACAGCATCATACACACAGTTTGCAGCCTTCATTTCTGCACCGTACCACATTCGGGTGTTCCGAACTATCCAGAGGAGCCGCCGAAGATCCGCAAATGCATGCCGAAAGCGCTGCTGACAAGTCCTTCAATTCCTCCCGCTCTTTGCGCTTGCGACCGGAGCATCTCGCAGTTGGTTCTGCTCCCAGATTGGGAGTGACAGTGATTCCCGGAGGCGCCGACTCGGAGGAAGTCGGAGCACTGGAGACCGCGTCGGGCATAGTGGCCGGGGCGCTGCTTCCATTTTCCTGTTTGTCGTGGTCGGCCAGATCCTACTCAAATGAGGGAATTATAACTGTGACACAGCTGTGATACCCACCTCAGTTTCCGGGACGGACTGCAACAATGGCCCAATCTGAGTTGAAGGCAAATCGGAGTCAGGAATATACTCCAATGGTGAGGGAGACCGCCATTCAACAGTGGGCAATTCAAGTTCAGAGTCATAATCTTGGGGGGCCTTCGGCGATGGGATCGGGGAGTCCAAGTTCATGAAGGAATCATCATCGCTCAAGTCGGGAGCATCCGAATGGTCACTCTGTTCGGGCCCTTCAACTCTGTAACCAAGGCGAAGTATATATGAGTACCGTAACATCGGGATGACTGAGAAACTCACACGAGAGCACGCCGGGAACTGTGATCGGCGGAGATTTTCAAACACAATACCAAATCAAGACGGACAAGGGGTGAGGAAAGGAGGTAACAGGAGTTTTGTGGCACAGGGAATGTGTTATTCGACCATTAAGAAGGACTAAAAGCATCCCTGGGCCAGCCCCAAGTCCAAATTTTTTAAGTACCCGAAAATGTTTTTTGGGGGCCACCGGGCCAACCAACCAACCAGCACCCGGTCCGGCATTCACGGACCGGTACCCCCTTGCCGGAACCAGCCTGACGTGGTCAGGCCCCCCATTTTTGTCCGAACCGGATCTAGGTTTTGAGCCCAAATCGGCCAAATTTTGTCCGAACCAGGATCTGGCCTCAAAGGGTATTATCAGAGGTCCTCTTTATGTCTTCGATAAAGTGACGTCCTCTTGCGCTTTTCTGTCACGTCACACGTCACACGTCACAGATCACATGTCCCCTCCCTACATCACCTCTGCTCTTACGTCTGTGCTCACTGTCACTCTTGACTCATCCAACTGGGTGAAGTTTGGGAAGAATGTGAAAGTCTTCTTGCTGGGATTAGATGCTCTTTGGGTCCAGGATGGCACTGGGCCTGGCACAGATGCAGACAACATCGTCCTTGATCGCATGCTTGTTCCGTACCTGTATGGAAAGGTCAGCGATGACTTTCAGCATCTAGTCGAAGACCAGGTCTCTGCTACTGAGGCTTGGAAAGCACTCAAGGGTCACTTCGAGAAGTCGAACATGACCAACCGTGTTGTTGCTCGTGCGGAGCTCAACGCCGTTCGGCATGATCCTTCTAAGGACATCACCGTCTATATCCGCGCTATGGCTGCTGCCGTATCGAGGCTCACTGCGATGGGTGTCGTTGTCGATGCAACTACCCATAAGGATCTCCTCCTTATCAACCTCGACTCATCCTTCAGTGCAGTTCGCACCGTCCTCCTTGCACGTGCAACTGAGCCTGCGCTGGAAGAAATCACCAGCCTACTCTCCGCCTCTGCTGCTGATCCTGGGATCAAGCAGGAGGATGATGGGATTTCGTCCATCGCCCTTGTCGCCCGTGGTTCTGCCCCCCGCCGTGTTGCTGCAGCTACCTCCTCTTCCCCCTTGACTGGCACCATCTCTGATGGCTTCCCTCTCGACTCACAGGGACATCGCTGGTGCGATCCTACCAATTTGGACTGTCATCGGTGCGGTCGTGCAGGCCATATTGCTTACAAATGCATGCATTCGATGCCTGCGTTTGTCAAGGATTGGATCAATTCCAATCTGCGCACTCCTCAGTCGCACGCTGCGGCTTTCGCTTCTGCCATCGACGCTGGTCTCGACGTGGATTCATTCTTGGGGTTGTGGGAGAAACACATGGGAGGTGGCTACGGCGATGTTTCTGGCCCTGGTCTTCCACCGATTCGCACCTAGTTGGGAGAGGATTGTAGAATTGGGTGGGAGTTGTCGCATTCGGTGGGAGTTGTGATGTTTTCTTTTTCTTCTGTGTTTGGTGTTCCGTCTGTCCCAGGTGGGAGTGTTGAAGTGGGGTTTGGTAGTGTTTGGTTCAGACGGGTCCGCCTTCCTTATTTGTACTCTGTCACATATTTAGTCATGGTGTGACAATGATCTCATTGCAACAGATTGGTTCCCAGCTCCAGCAATTCAGTTATATAGATCAGGAAACGCGGGCGGAGGAACCCATAGAAGGTCTTGAGGGGAAGCACGCCTTCAAGCGTCAGTCTCTCCCATTCAGAAAGGAGGATACAGAGCCCCTCGAGGGAGGCGTATTGAACAGGAGGCTTGTCAAGCCACTGTCATACATTAGTGCATTCGTATATTGTTCATTCAATCGGCTTACCCAAGTGGCGTTCTTTGACTTTGTCATATTTTTGAGGAGGCGGTGGACCTGCAGATGCTCCGAGGCGACCGGCTTGGCATCAATGTCTTCAAAGAACTCGAAGCTATGCGACCACTAAGTGTCCACGAATGAGCAAAGTACCTTGACTCAGTTCGAAGACTTTACCTGCGACGCCTTCGCTTTGCCTTTCCCCTTGCGATCACCATGGATCTGGCATTTTATTAATCCGAACATATAGAAGCGATCACTTTAATTTACTGACCTCATCTGGATCCAGTCCATCGGTACCATCGAAGCGGCCCTCCGCACCCGATGAAACCTAAGTGCATTAACATTTGACAGACAATGCATTGGCGCGACTTACTTCGGAGGCATGGGCTTGCCGTTTGCTTCTCAAAACCGAGGCTCCGTTTCGGATAATGTACCGTCATCCTAGGAAGACAAGGACATGAGCAATACGAGAATACCAATGTTACAGCTCTTTGCGGAACTTAGGGCGCGGCCGTTTTTTTTTTTCCTTTTTGAGCTGTTTTTGATCATTTCAGCCAGAACAGCTGTTCTGACCTCAATTCTCAATGTACGTTTCTGAAAACTATATGAGCAGAATTACACGACAATTCCGCAGGGCATTACGTCCTCAGAATCTTTCCATACCGCCGGTAGTAATTATAATATATTATTTTGCATGTTTTGCGGAGATCATCTCTTGTGTCGTGATTTGAAGGTTGTGTGGGATGTTGTATGGCTCTAAAAACAATTATTTGTATGGCGGAGGGCACCCCGTCCTTGGAATTGAGGCATGGCACCCGGAGCACGTGAACAGTGGACTTGAACAAGCAGAATATAGGTACAGCTCAGGCTCTGTGTATTTGTGTGATCTATGATTGAATGAGCTGAGAAACTACCCATTATCATTCTATTGAGTGTCCTGGAGGAGTCCCACGGCTCGGATTTTCTCTTGTACTCCCTGTACAGCACCGCGAGACAACTCGATCACAACGATTCCGGGCACGTGACCGCGCTTGTGATCACATTGGGACGTGTCACGTCGCCGGACGGGGATGCACAGAGCTGATCTGAGGCGTGTAATCTCTCGAAAACACTTCAAAGTCAGAATATTGACAATTGGTTCACTCGCTGGAGGATGGAGCACACAGATATATAAGGCCTAGACTGTAGGAATATTTCACAGCTTCAAGTCCACTTTTCACGCGCTCCGGGTGCCATACCTCAATTACGAGGACGATGTGCCCTCCGCCATCCAAATAAGTGTTTTTAGAGCCATACAACATCCCACACAACCTTCAAATCACGACACAAGAGATGATCTCCGCAAAACACGCAAAATAATATATTATAATTACTACCGGCGGTATGGAAAGATTCTGAGGACGTCATGCCCTGAGGAATTGTCGTGTGATTCTGCTCATATAGTTTTCAGAAACATATGCTGAGAATTGAGGTCAGAACAGCTGTTCTGGCTGAAATGATCAAAAACAGCTCAAAAAGGAAAAAAAAATCGGCCGCGCCCTAAGTTCCGCAAAGAGCTGTAAAGACGTACTTCAGGCTCGAAGGCTTTGCCTTTTCCCTTCTGACCTTTGTGCTTTACCTCATGGTCCGACACCATGTCGTCATCCTGCTCAAGAAATAAATAAGTATTATGTATGTAGTGGCCGTGGAAGTCGGCCGAGACTTTCCTTGCTGTCTGACAAACGAGATTCCTCCTTGCAATGAGATGACTGGGTATCATCGTCATTGTCGTCGTCATTGTCGTCCTCTGGAGTGAACAAGGGATCCTTCTGCACCGGGGGGAGGGAACGCGCTCAGTAGAATGCTGCCCAAAATTAACAAGTGTACCTTTTGTTTCTTTGCGCGGTGAGACTTTTCAAAGTCAGATAATGTCAATGTGGCAAAGTACAATCGAGACGTACTGTATCAGTCACCTCGTCGCTTGCTCCAGTCCCTCCCTCTTCACCTGACCCCAACTCCGAATCAGATGTCAAGGGGTCATTCGGGTCCTCGACGACTCCCTTGAAACGAAGGTTTGGACCAGTGGAATTGATAGCGATGTAGATGAGTGACTTGAAAGCACGGCCAGCACCGCGGACAAAGCTATTGGCCAAGGATCTATTACGAATAATACGGGTAGCGCGGGACTTGGAGTAGATTCACGTACCTCTGCCAGTTATTGATCCCCATCACCTTACCGCCCTTACAGCTCTTTGCGGAACTTAGGGCGCGGCCGATTTTTTTTTCCTTTTTGAGCTGTTTTTGATCATTTCAGCCAGAACAGCTGTTCTGACCTCAATTCTCAGCGTACGTTTCTGAAAACTATATGAGCAGAATCACACGACAATTCCGCAGGGCATGACGTCCTCAGAATCTTTTCATACCGCCGGCAGTAATTATAATATATTATTTTGTGTGTTTTGCGGAGATCATCTCTAGTGTCGTGATTTGAAGGTTGTGTGGGATGTTGTATGGCTCTAAAAACAATTGTTTGGATGGCGGAGGGCACACCATCCTCGTAATTGAGGCATGGCACCCGGAGCGCGTGAATAGTGGACTTGAACAAGCAGAATATAGGTACAGCTCAGGCTCTGTTGGAGCCGCTGAGCGCGGCATCCATACCCGTGACCGCGTAGCTTACATCATCAGATCATTCTGTCTTACCTTTACCATCGTATCGACTTGCTTCCTGCTTCGCCTTGCACGCCATCTCCATGTGGTGATGAGAGTGCGTTTCGCACAACCCCGCATCCCCAAACCCGGAGGATCGACCGTCTGCTGACGAGACACTGTGTTTACGGCACATGAAGAAAACTTTCACCGCGCCGTTGGACGCGAGACACCGTGCATATGCACGAGAATTACCCCCCATGGAAGTCTACTACGACGAATATGGCGACTATATCGACTATCCCACCTTTCTCGACCTCCCGGAGGTCCTTGACGACGACACAGACTTTGACCACGAATACAACCCCGCCTACGCTGCATCTCCCGACGAATTCTACGAGCCTGCGGATTACCCATATGAACACCCTCACCCCACTCATTATCACGCCGACGCCGGCCCGAGCCAAGCCGCGGAATACGACCATTATGCAGGAGACTGCCTGGAGACGGCGTATGGGGAACCCGGTTACTGGGAGGAATACCAGCGTCGCAGGTACGAAATTCTTTACGGCTCGGATTCAAGCGTGGAGGAGGAGGAGGAGGCGTGGGCGGAGCCCTCGGACGAGAGCGAATACTACGCAGCCGATGCGGTTGGCGTGGATGACCCGTATGACGCTTCCGGTGGAGACGCGTGCCCCGAGCTAGTGGGCACAGACGCCGTGGACGACGAGGCCGCTGCTTGGGAGGCTATGTGGGCACGCGGCCCGCTCTTAGGCTCGAACGAGCTTGAATGGGCCATGGAGATGGAGGCTTGGCGCCAGCGCATCGAGGAAGAGGCGAGCATCAGCGAGGAGGCTGTTGCTGAAGCGGTCACCACCTCCATGCCCGCTTCAGGCGATAACTCGGTCCATCTCCCGCCCGCAGCGTGCACCGAGGAGCCTTTCGATGTCACCGCACCACCGACTCTCGAGGAGCTGCAGGCTGCCTATGATCGTGGCGAGATACCTGAAGCGGATCGCGAGGAGTGTGCGAGAATCCTCGGAGAGCTCTGGGCGTGTGAGCTGGAGGACCAGCGCCTCATCGCGGCTGGGTATGTGTGGAACGAGGAGCTCGGCAACTACGTGCATCCGGCCGAAGCGGACTCATCTGTGGAATATGAGAGCGACGAGGCCGATTGTGACGCCGTGTATCCACTCGGATGCGCGCCCTGTGATGTTCACCATCTTACAGAGCTCGCCCCTCCCATCTCAGTCCCCCATACCCCAATAACTCTCGCACCCCCGTCTTCCGCCGCTCATTATCGTTCGCCGAGGCCGGGATCTCGCCCCAAAAACTCAAAATTTAGCAAGCGGCCCTCCTTCCCTCGCGCGCAGGCACCCGTTCTCCGCCAGTCGTTTATCCCGCGAGTCACACCGCCCCTTTCAAAATCACGACCGAAGCGACGCCGTACCCGTGCCCGCGCCTCGCGCCGCGATCTTCCACCTCACCTGGACGCCACGACCTCGCCCCCTGCTGTTCGGTTATCCAAGGAGAACGCCGACGCGACGGTTCCTGCATCCAGCGCCACACCGCCTCCCGTCGCTGACGAGAGTCGCTGCAGCCTGGACACAGTTCCCGCCGTGGCCACTGACGTTCTCATCCCCGAAGAGCCTGTCCCGCCGGATATTGCGGTGCCGTCCGAGGACCGCGCGCCGGATGCTGTTCCTATCCTCAAGCAGCCCGTTCCACCGGATATACGACGGCCAACTGCTTTGGAAACGGCTTCATCACCATTCAAGGACCCCCCCGCTCCCGACATCGTTCTCATCCCAAGGCAGCCGGGGCCTCCAAATATAGCTGCCAGTGCAACGACTACGCCCACAGCCCGCGAATGCACCTCTGTCACCGCCTACATCCCCCCCATCCCAGTTCCAAAGCCGCCCGACATAGTTTTGTCCGCGATCAGCCAGCTCAAGGATCGCAGCGCATCTGCGCAGCGCCGACGCAATGCCCAGCGCCGTATTGCCAAAAAAGGGAAAGGCTGATTTTCGCGCGAGGGCGCGCAATTTCTTTTCTCCGGGGGAACGTGGCCCTACAGGACCTAAATCAAGCTTCATTGAGTTTCCACATCCATCTCATCTTATATACTTACTACCGCTTTTTTAGTTATCTTTGTCTCATCCCCATTCTTCTGCTTCATGCCCTAGAGTCTCCCGATTTTTTTTACCCACATCGTCTGACCCTCTTTGATTAGTTTTTGTTTGTCGGACGAGGACGTCCTTTCATTTGGAGGGGGGAACCTGGAGCCGCTGAGCGCGGCATCCATACCCGTGACCGCGTAGCTTACATCATCAGATCATTCTGTCTTACCTTTACCATCGTATCGACTTACATCATCAGATCATTCTGTCTTACCTTTACCATCGTATCGACTTGCTTCCTGCTTCGCCTTGCACGCCGCTCGGGCCATCTCCACTGTGTATTTGTGTGATCTATGATTGAATGAGCTAAGAAACTACCCATTATCATTCTATTGAGTGTCCTGGAGGAGTCCCACGGCTCGGATTTGCTCTTGTACTCCCTGTACAGCACCGCGAGACAACTCGATCACAACGATTCCGGGCACGTGACCGCGCTTGTGATCACATTGGGACGTGTCACGTCGCCGGACGGGGATGCACAGAGCTGATCTGAGGCGTGTAATCTCTCGAAAACACTTCAAAGTCAGAATATTGACAATTGGTTCACTCGCTGGAGGATAGAGCACACATATATATAAGGCCTAGACTGTAGGAATATTTCACAGCTTCAAGTCCACTATTCACGCGCTCCGGGTGCCATGCCTCAATTACGAGGACGGTGTGCCCTCCGCCATCCAAACAATTGTTTTTAGGGCCATACAACATCCCTCACAACCTTCAAATCACGACACAAGAGATGATCTCCGCAAAACATGCAAAATAATATATTATAACTACTACCGGCGGTAGGGAAAGATTCTGAGGACGTCATGCCCTGCGGAATTGTCGTGTGATTCTGCTCATATAGTTTTCAGAAACGTACGCTGAGAACTGAGGTCAGAACAGCTGTTCTGGCTGAAATGATCAAAATCAGCTCAAAAAGGAAAAAAAAATCGGCCGCGCCCTAAGTTCCGCAAAGAGCTGTAATTGGCTTGAGCAGGTACGACGTGCCCTTCTTGACAACCCAGCCTTCACGGGTCTTTTTCATGGGCGCCTCAACACGCAGGACACAGAAGCCGTGTTCCGCAACTTCGGGGACATGCGTGAAGGCCTGACTTACGGCAGCGGCGATGTCTTCGGGCGTGGCATCATCTGCGATGGAGACCGGCTGAATGTAATCTTCATCGGCAAGGTCGTTAAGCCTAGTGAGCAGAGCAAAATGAAGACTCGATGGCTTAGAGGGATCAGGAAGGCGACATACTTGGTTGGCCCTGGCTTTTTATATCGACCCTCTGCAACGGCTTTAGTACCTTCAACGAGAGTAACGTTATATAACTTGAGATTCTTCTTTGCCGCGGTCACAGAAACATTGGGGCCCGGCTTCTCGGCTGCATTCGTGGAAGATTTGCGCTTCCTTTTCTTGGCCTTCGAATTGTACGGATTGAGATCGCCTTCGACCTGAGACTGAAACTACTAGGTTAATACAACAAAGATCGTTGCTGCATAACGAGACTGTCCGCACCTGCTTGGCTGGGTGGAACGGATGTCCCGATGTTCCCAGAGATCCTTGAATATTGACTTGGCGTTGCTCGGCAAGGGCTCGGAAAGGTCCTGGCGCTGGGCGAGAGCCATGGAGAGTGCTGGTCGTTGCCGGCACAGCCTTCGGGACGGATGCCGGTGGCGGTACAGACGATGCCGATGAGGCTGGAGACAGGGACTGCCAGGAGTGAGCTCGGATAGATAAGCGATTACAGGGAAGAAGCCTCACCACCACCTTGACGTGCTGTCCGCCGTAACAGTTGCAGATGAGGCATCGGGCAGCCGGAAGAGGTTTCAGTGCATCCTCGTCGTTGAGATAAAAGGCCCCGCAGCCGACGTTGCAGCCAGGGTTGTTGCATTTCCCAAGGTCGTCAGGAGAGAGTCCCATTCTATCACCGACAGAGGGCAAAGGATGTGGGACAGGTGCAAGAAGTGTCAGGTCCCAAGCGACGGAAAAGGTGGGAAAATATTGTTCCCCATTGAAACTCCGAGTCGCGATCGTCCGAGTGCACGGGCTGCCATTTTGAAATTGTGAATGAAGCTGGACAGACAGAAGTCCAAGTTGAGTACTTTGTGAGGTTGAGCAGGAAGTTGTGTGTCTCAAATTACTTCCAAGGAAGTTACATCATTTTTATTACATCACCATTGGGTCGTGACTTTTTGTCAAACAGCACCAAGCTGCGTTCCTTTTTGCGAGATACCGGGGGTGCGTTTTTTGGCATGAATTATTAGACAGTATATGGCCCATAAGGATTTTCGTACACACTCGTACACTTGGGCATGTCTTGTCCAGGCTTCCGACGTGCGAAACACTGGACTGTCCATTATAGATTGAGGCCCAGAACCGGTCCACCTTGACTTGGCTGTATCTCGTAAAAAGCAGCGTGAAAAGGTCTTGTCTAGCAAATGTAAAACCCTTGAAGAGGATGAAGAATCTTGTGCCCGGATGTGGCTTCAATTGGAATCAGAAGAATATCTTAAGGAGGTATGTAACTTGTCCCTTCCTCGGGTTCTTCTCGTTTACCATCGCCGCTCAGATCATCAGGGAACATCGCTCTCAGACAAGTACTGCTGCACTTCTTCGCGCACCTTGCTCCTTCTGCATCCGAAATGAGCTTGTGAAAGATCTGAAAGTTTGGAACATCAATGACCTCGACATTACTCTCCTGGAAGGAGCTGTTCGTGTTCTTCGCCTCCATTATAATCAGCATAAAATCCATTCTCATTCCCTCTGCAATGGCCAGTAAGTATGATGGCCGACACAGTTAAAAATGTGAAATAGGGTTTTTGAACAGCAGGTGGTGTCTCGACAAAGGCCACGAGGAAGAGCTCCCAAAACTGGTGCTATTTGACAACCAAGGGTCTACACGCCTGTTTGATACCGTTTTCAAACACATAGAGAATATGCATACCGTTAACCCAGTGAACACCGACTATAATGTGGATCATGCTCACAACCTACAAGCTATATGTGTCCCATCGGCCACAGATTGGATGATAAAAGTCCATGTGGGTTAATCGCACAAGCTGAAAAGGCGGTCCAAACAAAGAGAGTAGGATGGCCACGAACATCAAGAAGATGTTGTTGGGGCAATCACAAACATTTGCTTGAATTCTAATCAGAATTGGAAACTTTGTTCTGCCTTTACCGACCCATCCACAAGAACATGAGTGTACGTCGAAACCGACAACTTGCAACAAATTCAAACACTGTCGCGTCAACTGGTGTTCGTACTCAGCTGAACATAATCCACTGATGATCGCTGCTGAAGAATACCGAAAACTGTTATATGTCCACGATTACCCAGGAACCCACATCGGCCAGTGGATCAGATATAAGGAGTATAATGCGGTGATCTCGCGTGGCTACAGGGATATGACATGAAAACGGGTCAGTGCCTTCTATATATAATCCCAAGGGGTCCTGATACTGAAACACAAGAGTAGGTGGTCCTTTTATCACACCTTTTATCGCAACATTGGATGTCATCCGGGGTGCCCTGCGTATCAGGAACAATATTCGCAGATTAAGCAGAGGAAACAGCAGTAACATGCTTTTACTACAGCCACTATTTTCAATACGAAAAAGTGAAGCGATTTTAAGCACTGCCACTATTTCTTCACAACACAGCCGACTACTGTACCATTTCGATCAAGTGTTCAGGGGGTGTCACGCGTCACCTAAAGTGTTCATTTTGAACAATGTTCAGATTGCACCTCGGCGTGTAACCTATCTTGCAAGTGTTCATTCGGCAAATTTCGCTCAGAACATCAGTGCAAGGTGCCATTCTTAATCATTTACTCTGCCCCAATTCAAGTTTCATCAAGCAGCGAGCAGATGGAATGTATCAGGCTATCAAAATTTAGCAGCGACGAGCGCGCAATCGCACGGCTCACTCTTGTCTGCCCCAATCCAAGTTTCACCAAGCAGCGGCTATCAAAATTCAGCAGCGACGAGTGCGCAATCGCGCGGTTCGCTTCGGCGGGTGGAGAACCCCGCCCTTCGCGCGGAGCTCAGTGAGCCTCAGCTCACACAGACGGCCGAAGATAACACGGCAGTGCCTCCAACATCCGAAGCTGAAGAAGAACTCTTCTTTAACGTCGACGTGTACGACGACTGCGACATCCCGCTTGATATTCTCTCTGGCCTTCTTGGCTATTCCTCCCCATTCATGTCGCCGCCCATTGATGTCTCGATACCGATCGACGACGAGGCTCTTTTCCGTTACCTCGCGTGGTCACCGAAGAAGATTCGCACCAAGCGAAGCGGCATCAATGAAGACCTCGGTCGGCCCCTGCGCAGATGCGGCAAGGTCAGTCAGTGGCCCTCCTTCTGCGGATTTGGAGGTAGATTGATCTTTCCCCCACTGTCACATTGTGTCGTACTGCTCAAAAGAGGTATGAACGGACACTTGAAATTGACAATACCGCCTTGGGCTCATTGGCTTCTCTATCCCGTCCAGTGTCGGACTCGGAACTGGTACGGCTGTAATCCATGCCTCTATTCAACTGATACCTGAACGCATACTTTGCACAGGTCAGAGCACAAACAGACGCGTGGAGAAGCGGGCATCCCGAAGCTCGTTCGGACCCTGATGTCGAATCCGGTCTTGCTGGCGCAGGTGCAGTCGTGCTTCATCCTAGCTTTCGACCTGCTTCACCGCGCGCGGTGCGATGGACTTCTCCGCGCCCGACTGGATGTTGCCGTCGGAAGGGTCTTTCGCGGATATTTTCTTGGGGGAGGGATCATCCGAGAACAAAGTACAAGGCATGCTTCAGGTCAACGCATTCACACCGGCGACAGACCCAAGGAGGTTCTCGCCTAAGCATCGAGCAGTGTGGCGCAGCGGACGAGCCATGGCGGATTCTGCCGGATTTACATGGGGATTGCCAGAACTCCATGACTATCCCTTTTCGGATTGGTGAAGAAAGTGGTGACGGTGGGGATATCGGAGGGTTTCGCGAGCTCCTCCGCGCTGAGATGTGACCCTTCGAGATCCAGATCATTCGCGACGCAGCTACGAACTCGAATAGCGTCCTATTATTTTGCATGCGACTGCCGCCGGCACCGGTACGACACCAACCAGCTTGGTTGGACGTGCAGTATTCAAGGTATTTAACTCTCGTCTCCCTGGAACATATCTCAGTCTGCTAACGTTTAGTCTTTTGAAGCTTCGGAAAATCGTGCGACATGTCCGGTCGAGTCCACAGCGCCGGCAGAAATGGGAGGCAGAAGTCAAGAGTTCTTCCTCAGACAAGGATTATTCTACTGAGAAACCTGGTTTCCAATGGAAACCCCTCTAAAAAATGGTGTGTTATTTGGAAACCCATATTCTGGGGGTTTCTCCCACCGGCGGTGGTCCGAAATTTTGGCCCGCGGACCGACCATCAATTGATGCCTAAAGAGGACCAATGTTCAATCTGAGCATCCAAGACTCTTGCCACAAGGGTTGTTGAAATTCTATGTCTGGGTGAATTACAAAGTTGAGCAAAATTTGAACCCAGTCATCCATACAAAATTATCTCCTGCTGTAATGGACATCTAGAACGATTGTGCCCCTCCTGTCGGCATAATGCACACTTGTATGTCCTACCAACTCGTGATTTCTTCGGTGGAGGGCCAGAAGCAGCCTGAGACTCGGAGTCTTCTGACTCCGCCCGAGGTTGAGTGCGGGTCTTATTTGTTGCACCCCCTCCACGTTGTCAGCCTTTCCTGGCATTCGTGAGGTGTGTGGTACGTGGACGACCCTTGGGATTGATGACAGGTGGGTCCATGATCCGCTCACGTCGAGTTTCATCAACATTCCTCTGACTGTTCGATATGAGCACAATAAATTCAAAGAACGAGTTCAACATGTAATGCAGATCTTCAAGATTATGTATGAGCTCTGAAACCTGTTCACGAGTCTGTATTCCGGCCATAAGGGGCCGGATTGCAGCCTGGACGTTGTGGAACATATCGTGGGCCAGAACCGTCTGCATGGAAGGTGGAGGAGTTGTATCATGTGATGTCGTGTCCAGAGGATTTGACGCAAAGGCGGATCTTATTGTCCTGGTCAGCAGCCTAAACTCTTGAGGAGCCAGTTCACGTGTTCTGCAAACAGCAGGGATTTTCTCCGCAGCGAGTCCGGGGTCTTGGTACCACCTACAAATGCTCGTTAGTTTTTTGAGTCTAGTTGAAATAAGTACATGTACCTTGGCCGTATCAATGAAATGTGGAAGGGCAAATTTTGCACATCAATCCAGAGGCGGAAGAAGTGGCAACAGGGAATGCCGAGGTTAGCAGGCATGCAACAGTCACAAATGTAGCGGCCATCGGATAAAACTGCGACATAATGCACGACACCTGTCGATTCATGCTTGACCAATAGTAAATGGCGCACGGTCAGTCCTCGCCGCATTACCAGTGAAATCAACCATTGCATCGAGACATGTGCCTTGTCATTGTTGAATGCATTGAACATTTGCTGAAAACCTTTTGATTAGAATGCAGAGAAGGATAAATAATGAGCCACACATTTTCTTCTCCTGGCAGCCACTTGAAACGGTCACCCTGTGTCGCTTTTAAAACATATTCATTCTGATATTGTGTCGTCAATAAAGGGAGTATGGAGGAGATTTCAACGTACCCAGGAGCTAACTTCGTTGGGGCGTTGGATAACTTCAGTTGAATAAAACATGCTGTCTTCCATTTGCTTGTAGCAAGTCTGAAGTGCGAATGGGCCGGCATGATCACGTAGTATTTTTAATGGTGCAGCAAAAAGAGAGTCCAAGTTAGATTCATGTCGAGGGCGCGAAGACTAAGAAGGAATTATTTTGGTCCAGCATATGGGAACATTGCACCACTCGCTTGTCGCACTTGGATGAGATCCTTACTTGTCTGCTCTTGGGTTCGGTCGTTGAGCCCATTGAAGAGCTGAAGAAAAGTTTTCTTCGGACCCCCGATAGCTTTGTTGACTCGGTTTTCCCCTTCTACACAACTGTGTCGGAAAAACCCCGTTTGGGTTACAACGGATTGAGCGGGCTTATCGGCTTATAGGGGATTGCAATGCATTATAAGCCGTTGGCAGGGTGGCTTATAACGCATTTGAAGTCGTCTCAAGGTGTGTAATTTCCCTAAGGGCTTGCAAGCAATTGTGGTGGGTTACAACCATAGTTGAGGCCCGAGACTGGAAAAGAACTGTATCGCGTACATCACATATGTATTCACACCCAACTGAAATGCAATCGAAGTATTTATTTACTCGATTTCATTTACAGGTAGAAACATATCCTCGTCGACACAATCCATCACATAAAATACCTCCCTTGGGGCCCCGAAAATGGGGCAAAGTAGCGCTCCACGTGTAATATGCTCCATCGTGATGAACAGGGAACCGGGACTCCATTCTCGTATGGGATAGTCAGTGCGTGTCCTAGGAGCCCAGGAAGACTTGCGGTACGGCTGTATTAGCGCCAGATCCAGGGTCACCTTGTGCGGTAGATGGCAACGGAAAACCAATTCAAGTTGGCCCATTGCCAGATCGTCATCGTGAGCTTCGTAGATGACTGAGTCGTACCGCGGTCGTCCATGGAACTTGGGATTGCAGCGCAATATATCCCGCCCACTGTTCCAATCGACCTTGGATTGGAACTCAACATAGAGAACTTTGCATGGTTCAATCTGTCCGAGTCGAGTGCTAAATCAGCATCGGCACATGTCAGATTTCAACCACTGAAACTGACCTGAATATTTTGGTCTTCGTGAATGGGGTGCTTAGGATGATGGCCAGCGAGATACTCCCTGAGGCGCATGTTGAAGTCGCGGTATAATGGATTGCCGCGATTAAGTGTCTCGATGCGAATACTACTTATCCGAGCATCGGCAGAGCCGAGTCGCCAATAGTCCGTGGCAGTATGGGATGGCAGAACCGGGTCAGCCTCATCCTCTTCCTGGCTTTTCTGCCACTCCTTAACCTTCATATCAAGCCGTGCCATCGTTTCTTCATTCTCGTCCATGATCGACATCTGACGCAAATTAACACTTTACAAACCCACGACAGTAATCAATAATGTGCCTGGTGCTCGGCATCCTTGCCGTTTGTTTTTCGGTACTGTGCCGCTATTTCCTGTTGGAACCCTTCGCCAACACGGGTGTTTTGATTTCGACTGGTCCCTTTATCCTTGAAGCAGGCGATTGCGTGTGAAAGGAAGTGCTGCTTGAGGAAGATCAGCGACTTGTTGTGGGTCTCCGAGACATCCTGACTGTCTGTAAATGTCGAAGCACAGCGGATCGAAAAGAAATTCACGCACCTTGCAAATCTTCTCGTAATCTGCAATGAATTTACGAAGACGGTCCAAGCGTGTATCTGTTGCAACTTCGAGACCCAGCAGCACTCGAGTTTTATTCATGATACGGATAAGCTGAACCAGGCATGAATTGGCTGGAAGAAGCTGCACGATACACGGCAAGGCACACTTGATAGAAAATGAGGTAACTGACATTGCTTGAGAAAAAAACCGGCATACCTTGAGAATATCGAGAAAGGTTTGATCATCGGAGTAGTCAATGGTGGTCGGCGATGAGATATGCTTGAGATCACGCCAACGTGGGAAGTTGGCCATGCTATAAAACATCAACAAAATCATATGTGCTGCAAAAGAGAATGTGCGGACTTTGCATTGAATTTTGATGCGAGACCATTGTTCTGGAGGTAACCCTTGATAAGGGGACACATGTGCCGACCCCAGATGCCACCATCAAAGAAATGAAGGCAGTCGTAGCTGGTTGCTTGGAATGGATCGGAGTTGTTGAATTTCCATAAGAAGTGCTCACAAACCACGTCAGTTGAAGGCCTATGACATAGCATTTGCAATACTCACCTCAAAATCATGAAGGCCATATTGCTTGAGCTGTTCATTGCGATCGGTTTTTCCAGCTGGTGCGCGAGTGAGGGTGCGGGACATTGACTCGGTAGTATGCTCGGGGAACACTTTGGTGAGTCGTGGGAAGTCATTTTTATGGACCAGGCATTGCGGACAGGGATGGAGTGAGGTCGAGTTTCGGATAGCAAGCCACGCCGCGAGCTCCTCGAAGTCCATCGATTCAATGAGAACCCCCGGATACGCAACACGGGTGACACCATCGCCGAAGCGCAGAGCCTCCCCATTGTGCGACCGTCTCTCAAGCGATGCCATGACAAGGTGGCAGACTCCGCGGTAGATAAGTCGCTTCAGTCGGTCATATTCGGACCTTGTCAAGCCAGTCAGTGTATTCGGGTCGATTTGGCGGAGGCTATCGGGCTGAGCGGGATTTAATCAGTCTACGGCAATGAGTGAGAAATTAAACTAGGTGTACCATCTTAACAAAACCCGCCAATGCTGATCCACCATTTCCAGACCCGTTCCGAGTTGCCGAATGGATCCAACACCCACGGAATAGAATGGGATGCATTTTAACCTTCGTGGAGACCAGACCTTTGTCTAGCCAAATGTGAAGACCTAAGTAACAACAAGGATAGTCTTCAGTGGGAAGAGAATCCTGTAGGTGTAATTCAGCGACCCAGGAATGCAGAGGTAAATATATTACGCACATCAATATGTCCCCAGGTTCGCCCAGTGCACGGCTCATCGTACAGTCGATTCGAAAGATTGATGGTCCCATCCTCGCAAAGGTACTTCTCTTGGGAGAACCAAGTGCTTACAGGAGCGAGACTTTCATCGGTGACCCACTGCTTCATGATCTCCCATGGATCTCGGAATTCGATTTCGACCTCGTAAACGCCACCGAACTCTGCACCCTCGAAATCTATCTTCAAAGTTTTGCGGCGGAACTGGAGAGCACCTGAATTTGAGATAATGAAGCTAAGAAAATATACTGGCTACTTACTGGAATGTTGCTTATTCGCGCCACCGCCAAAGATTTTTCCATGTCTCGATGATTACGGAAAGTGATAAAGCAGTCGCTTGAGAACGCATGAGCATGCTGGTCATGAAGATCTTCGGCTATTTCAGCATTCGGAGTGCGCCTTCGGACACAGCGTGATGTGAACTTGTAATCTGCATATGTTTTGAATGGCGCCCACGGACGAGCATCACGCAACGGTGCCAGATGTGAGCCGTCGTTAGAAAGTGGCGCTAAAGATTGCACCTGGTCAAGAGGAATTATTTCGTTGGGCTTGTTTGCATGGGCGTGATGCTTCACGAAAATGAAGTGGGATGGGAGAGCAACGGTAGGAACCAGATTCACATAATCGGTGATTGGGGAATCCTCGTCGCGGTCGAAATCCATAGGCATTAGATCCAGGATTTGATGCGTAGGAAGTTGAATTATATTGTCTGAACCACCATTGACAATGGTGGTTCTCACCCCCCCGGTGAAGATAGTGCTTACCCAAGCCCACGCCCAGTGAGATCGGCAGGAGTAGAGCTCTTCGTCAAGATATTTCGTGGCAGATGGATAACGGGTTGTCAAGATGTTCCACTCTCTTTCAAACTCCTCGGGAGAGACAGCACGATACACTACCCAGAAATCACGGTTGAACTGGCCCCAGTCAGAGCGGAGAACCGGGCGGAGATTCGTCGCAACATTGCCGCCAAGATGGTGGAGGCAGTAAAGATGGAAGGTGAGAGGAAGAGTGTCAACCGCACTGGCAATGAGTGAAGGGTGTCGATCAGAACCCAGGACTTCGAGGGCCGACGAGAACCTCGGAGATGATTTTTGAAGACCCAGTTGTGTGTTTCTGTGTCTTCAGTTCGATGAATGGCATACCAACAGTTGCGAGTGCGTCCGAAATTATCGATAACAATTCCTGGTAGGGGGTGTATTATTAGATTAAGTCTGAGAGTTGTAATGTTGAAAGATACTAATATTGAGTGGATAGCCGTACTGGTTGCGACAATAGGTGTCGTCGTTGATTAGGATGTCGTAAAATCGTTGGGACAATTCCACCTGAGTCGGAGACTGCCACCATAATGCAACAACCACCCACTTCTCATCCAGCTTGACATCCCAGTCCCACCGGGCATCAACATCCTTCAACTCGCGAAGTTTCGCAAGCACTGATGGAATATCACCGCCAAGTGCCTGCACTTCCTCATTTGCTTTTTTCCGAGCACTGTTGATGAGGTTGGAGACCTGGTGGGGCTCCAGAACGCTGTCAGGATATCGAGCTCGGAGAATAGATGATAAATGGGAACGGGTGAAATTCCTACTTGATGCATACTCTGCAACCAGTTCCCGTTGACCCTCCATTGGGGGCCGGGGAATGTGGCCTCCAACAGGCACCTGGGGGGGATGGTTGTGTTCCCAATCGATGACAGTGATCTGCCATCCACCGCCTGGAACACACGCCAAATTAACATGTGCAGAGCAGTTTGTCCGGCTCGGTGGTCAGAGGGGTTAATATCGTCTCGATGTGTCGCATTCGGCTGACCGTAGTGGTTGCATCGATATGTGATCCGGCGGATAGAGCCATCGCCAGCACGCTTTGTCGGACCACAACGCCAAATATTGCCTACACAAGTGTCAGCAGCAGCAGCGTGCATTATGGGAGACTGACCTAGGCGACCTTCACGGGGAAAAATGTGCCAAGGCGGAGATGATCAAGGGGAACCAGTGTACGAGTGGCGGGCTTTAGCTCAGGTGAGTCCAGCAAATTCTCCTTGTCTGAACCAACAGGCGACGGAGGACAGCAGGGGATCAACAAGCATGGCATCTGGGTCCGGCTTTGGATGCAAAAAAGTGAGGACTTGGCGGGGTAGTGGACGAATAGGTCTACGAGCCACGGGGGAAGTGGTCAGGTCGATTATGTTGTCTGTACTCTCCCTTTTAATGAATGTATGTTGTGGGCTGGGACTAGGACTACAAAGATCGATCACACTGGAGAGCAGTTCCCTGTCAGCTGGAGTCTCCGTTTTAATTGCTGTACGTCGCGGGGTTGGGCTGGGACTGCAAAGATCAATCACGCCGTTGACACCAGAGAGCAGCTCCTTGTCCGCTGGACTCTCTGCTTTAATTGATGTACGTTGCGGGGGTGGGGTGGGGGTGGACAGATCAATGAGAATTTGCGAAGGGTGTGCTCGGGGGAGTTCTGTGAAAGCTGGCAATAGGGGCATCAGAGACCCCTCTGTGTCCATTTGGAAAGGAGCTCCTGGGGATATGAAATTTGGTTCCATCGGCTGAGAATCTTCTGGTCAGGCAATGCAAGATTGAATTAGCAAAATATGAACATGTGGCTCCCACATGGCCTCCGCTTCACCCGTCTTCAACTGCAGTGTTGGAATATCCAAAAAGTGATGAATTGGATGCAAGGCCTGATTGAAGTATATCAGAAGATTAAATGAGGCAAGGATGGAGTAAAACTGTACGTTTGGAGCATCGAGGTTGAAGTTGTTGTATCAAACGGGTCCGTGGTCAGTGTTCTGGTCCACAGGAAGACGCGGAAGCAGGGTGTGACCCAATTGTCGTAAGTCTGAGTTAAACAATGTTAGTTGGGTGCAAGTGGACAAAGTGGTATATTGTACCTGTTTTGCACACCGCTCTGACGCGGTCACATGGTAGAGAATCAAGTCACGAAGAGCGCGGTTGCGGAAAAAGGGCTCGTCGATGGGCTCCACGCCCCAACATCGGTCCTGAAATTACTTTCAACAAAGTTCAAAGCAGCAATCGCGCAGCTGCCAGAGCCAGAGCCTTGAAGAGGCAGATCGGAAGAGCCAACAGACGAGGGCACCGGGAACCCGGTCCCACACAAAACCCACTGGAAAATCGACAACAAACTCCAGTCGGGCGAAGGATGCATGGAATCTGCATATTTGAGTGTGGTAGAGTTGTCGCAGGCGCTGTACACGGAATAGTGGCTCGAATGATAGTTGAAAGAAAATAACTTGTCCACTGCTGTCTCTTCCAATCTGCGGCGCAGGGCGGACAGATTAGGAGAGAAGAATGAGGGTGACTGGTCGAAGAGATATTTGGTGTCATTCAGGAAGTTTGTGGGAAAGATAAGAGTCGATGGTGTTCCGGATGTTGATTTGGCCGCCTCGGTGAAGTACAGCAGCTCTGCGAGCGCATTGACAATGTCCTCGTGCAACCAATCCTCATTGAGGAGGCACCCCAGCTTCCAAAGGGGAAAGTCAGTGACACAAAACCCAAAAATGGGCTGCTGGATCCGCAGGTCGAGAAAATGATCCAATGTTGATGAATTAAGAAGTGAAATGGAGGAAAGGTGCGCCACGAGAGCACGTGCAGAGTGAACCGCGCTTTTGTTATTGTTTAGGTGGCTGAAGAGTCGGATCTAAGTGTGCCGTTGGTAAACAAAAGCGCGACGAACACAAAACAAAACTTACCTTGGAAAATCCATACATCCGATAGATCGTTCTGCCTGAGAGGTTGATCGAGACGGAAACCGAACGAGAACCTTCCAAGAATGCCGCCTCCATGTCTCGCAAGATAGGAACAAGGTCAAAGATATCTGGAATGCCCTCTCCTGGTTGAACCTCGCAATCAGAGTCGTCAGGAAGTTCATTCGTGAAAGTCCATTGTGAGATGGTATTCGGCAGGTAAATGGTGGGAAGGACGAGTTTATCGGCCTGTCTGAACGTAAGGCCACCAAAAAATGTGGAGGAATACAGCATAGAGTGGTGAGGGGTTGAGTATTTCAGGAAGTGGGAGAGACCTGTAGCCATTGCTGGATAATTGACTGGTAGAACAGGCTGGCTTTTATAGCTTGCTGTGGGCAGACTATTGTCAGCAATATTATTCTGTAGGCTGTATAAGATCCGTAAAGACTTACCTGCGTATAGCGTTGCTATAGAGTCACTGCTACGCAAACAAGGGAATGTGCTGCAGCCAACCAAGAAAGCACAGCGTCCACTTATATATTTGAAAGTTTTCGGCACCTGCAAAAAGAACGTGTAAAAACCAGGGTAATGTTCAATTATCACGGTAATGAGTGGACATTGGAGGCATATATGTTTTGTGACTTTAAAGATCAGACGCACTGATCTATAGCCCATATGCTAATGGAGGTTTAAACACCAGAAACAGTAAGTAGGAATGGGGATATATCATAGCCTCTGCGGGATCCGACAGTCCGATGTGAGCCGTGGGTTGAAACTGGGTTCTGGGTTAGTCGAGACCAGATGCCAGCATTGAGCTAATGATTCAATTCATAACTCGAAAAAACGCGACAGATAAACAGAAACAGGCCCAAACTCCATTTTTGGAAGTACATACTTGGTCGGAACTTACGGAAAGTGCATACAGTATTTTTTTTGGAACATGGAATGAATTGTCTCCAGAGTCCAACAGATTCATAAGCCTCTTCTGCTGCCTCTGGAGTTTGGGGGGAAATCGACGGCAGGGATGGGGTGTTGGTTCAAATTTTGCTCAACTTCTGAGGTCACCTGACTATTTGATTTGGATCAACTGATCCGGTAGCCTTGATGCGCCGCCGGAGGGGTTTTCAATTAGACCTTTTGGTGGGGTCTCTCGGCTAGTGGGTTTTCCATTGAAAGCCGGGTTTCTCATTAGAATCATCCCTCAGACAAGGCACTCATCTTGATTCTGGACGTGAAAACGCGTTGGTCATCGACACATCAAATGCTACGTGCGTGTTACATAATTGCTCTCAGGCTATACCACTCGGAGATTATTAACAATTGCTCAGGACGCGCATTGGACTACCGCAAGGCAATATTCGGCTATGTCGGAGATAACGATGATCTTGCTGAACACACACTCACTGCGACTGAGTGGGCAGCGTTGAAGCAAGTCACCGATTGGCTCAAGGCTTATCGTTATGCAACTACCAAAATGTCTGCAACGAAGTAGCCCATGCTCTCCTCTACTCATGCTGTCTTTCGTTGGCTTCAAACACATCTCAAGGAAGCGATTACAGCTCTTTGCGGAACTTAGGGCGCGGCCGTTTTTTTTTCCTTTTTGAGCTGATTTTGATCATTTCAGCCAGAACAGCTGTTCTGACCTCAATTCTCAACGTACGTTTCTGAAAAGTATATGAGCAGAATTACACGACAATTCCGCAGGGCATGACGTCCTCAGGATCTTTCCATACCGCCGGTAGTAATTATAGTATATTATTTTGCGTGTTTTGCGGAGATCATCTCTTGTGTCGCGTCGCCGGACGGGGATGCACAGAGTTGATCTGAGGCATGTAATCTCTTGAAAACACTTCAAAGTCAGAATATTGACAATTGGTTCACTCGCTGGAGGATAGAGCACACAGATATATAAGTAGTGTTGAGCACGGGTACGGGTCAACCCGCCGGGTTTCCGGGTCGGGTCGGCCCGGGTACGGGTATGGGTTCCAATTTTAGTAGACCCGAAACCCTTCGGGTACACCACGGGTCTGCGAACATTGAATTTATTGTGCAATTTAAGTCATTTCAAGGCAGTTTGACATGGCTCACAGCTATGAGAGGTACTCCAAAGTTTTGTTAAGCACCCAATGCATTTAAAAACCTCAATTAGTGAACATATTTCAGTTTTGAAGGTGTTAAACTGTGCCGGCAAGCTTCGGCAGGCATGATCCGATCAATTCCGACGACCCGTGGACAACCCGTAGACCCGCGGGTTTGGGTCCGGGTTTTCCGGGTTCGGGTCCGGGTTGACTGTTTCATACCCGGACCCGGACCCGTGCCCATCCCTATATATAAGGCCTAGACTGTAGGAATATTTCAC
The DNA here is from genome assembly GCA_029204085.1 of Mycena sp. CBHHK59/15. Classification (NCBI taxonomy): domain Eukaryota; kingdom Fungi; phylum Basidiomycota; class Agaricomycetes; order Agaricales; family Mycenaceae; genus Mycena; species Mycena sp. CBHHK59/15. Next base: position 37,987 of record JARGXW010000259.1, on the reverse strand, counting down.
AGCTTCAAGTCCACTGTTCACGCGCTCCGGGTGCCATACCTCAATTAAGAGGACGATGTGCCCTCCACCATCCAAATAAGTGTTTTTAGAGCCATACAACATCCCACACAACCTTCAAATCACAACACAAGAGATGATCTCCGCAAAACATGCAAAATAATATATTATAATTACTACCGGCGGTATGGAAAGATTCTGAGGACATCATGCCCTGCGGAATTGTCATGTGATTCTGCTCATATAGTTTTCAGAAACGTACGCCGAGAATTGAGGTCAGAACAGCTGTTCTGGCTGAAATGATCAAAAACAGCTCAAAAAGGGGAAAAAAATCGGCCGCGCCCTAAGTTCCGCCAAGAGCTGTAATTGCCAACACTGTCAAAAAGTACATTGCGCGCTCGCGTCCGTCTGACCCTAAATTAGGTAGAGTGTTATATGGGGCCATTGTGAGCTTACCCGTCCAGCGTTTGGCCCTGGATGGGGCTACTTCCTTCTCAATGCATCGGGTGGTCATCGGTGGATAGGCAGCGCGCTCCTGTTTGCTCATGTTATGTTCGCATGCCTTCACCCTTTGCTTCCTGCTTCCACGCCGCGCCGCCACTCGCTCTGCACCCCTCAAATCACCACACACCACCAAGACTCAAGATCCCGTGCGTCTCCGCTCCCTGGCCACCCCATACCGGCACCACCATGCCCCCGAATCCTCCTGCCGTACTGCTGCTGCGTGCCCCCCTGCTGGCGCTCGCGCCTCCTGCGGCCTCTGGGATGGGGTGTCCGGAAGCCTAAACCTCCCTAAGATGCTCCCCGAACCTCCGCTAAACCACCCAAGGATACACGCCGACAACGTCTCACGCTGTATGACTGGATGACAGTCTTTGCCTTCGTTGACAATCACTCAGATATGACTCAGCAAGAAGTTGCGGCACATTTCAGGAGCTTGACATCCGGCGCTCTATGTAGTTAAATGGTAAAAACAATCGTTTTCTCCGAAATGTTTCGGGCTGTGACACCGTGTCACTTGAATGTCACTCTGTGTGACAAATCACGGAATGCATATTGCTCATAATGCATAGGGTTTTGGTGTCCACCGGCCTTATGCATTATGAGCTATCCAACTGTAGACAACACATATAGACATATCCCCACCATGTGACCCCGAGGAAAATATTGATTTTGGCCAAAGGCGGGGGTTAAATTCTCTGTAACTTTCGTAGAACACAGACAGCCTCAAGTACCATGCAACAGCGCCAAAACATCGGTACCCATTTCACTTTCACAAGTGAGGGACAAGGATTCCGAGGTTGGTGTTCCCACCCCCATGTGACTCCGAGGAAAATCCTTATTATGGCCAAAGGTGGGGGTTAAATTCTCTCCAATTTTCCTGCAACATGAATTCCCTCAATCACCATTCATCTGTGCCAAAACATCGGCACCCATTCCACTTTCACAAGTGAGGGACAATAATTTCGAGGTCGGTGTTCCCAACGCCATGTGACTCCGAGGAAAATATTTATTCTGGCCAAAGGCGGGGGTTAAATTCTCTACAACTTTCCTGGAACATAAATTCCCTCAATCACCATTTATCCACGCCAAAACATCGGTACCCATTTCACTTTCACAAGTGAGGGACGAGAATTCCGAGGATGTTGTTTAAGAAAATGTTGATGATTTGACCTGCGCAAACTGAACCGTCAAACCTCCGAGCTCGATGTTCGCGGAGGTTGGCAAAAGCATTATTGCGATACCCATGGATCTGTCGAGTAATTATTTAACCTTCTGCACATTGCAAAGATAGAATCGAAGCTAATTGCATGTTCCGCAACCTGGCACCAGAGTAACTTGGACTCGTCCCATCGACGACAGTTGCGCGAACGAGAGACAGCAGGCTGTTGATGAGGTTTGTTCTGTGACTAGGGGTCGACTCAGTCACCTCGATGCAAGGTGTCTTGACCTCTTGATGCGCTATACGCCACCGTCGAGGCGCTCATTCTAAGTCAACAGCTGACTGGAAGTTCAGCCTGAGATAGCCTGGGATAAACTGTTAGCTTGGCTACTGTCGCCAGAATATGACTCGCTGAGGGATAGGGATATAGCGTACAGAATCGTGACGTACAGGGACCGATACATCGTGATTCGTGGAGTACAGCTGGAGTCAGATTTGAGTCAGATATAGCTGCGAGCCAGCGCCGCTTTGAGGAAGACTTGCGCAAAACATTAAACCTGTATGGAAAGGTCAGATGTATAAGTGTACATATCCCGGAGGAATAAGGCTGCCAACAAGAACTTGTAGTGTGAGATGCAAATGATGGGGAAACACTCCGAAAATATAAATTCGTCGTTTGGGCTGAAGATCGTGGACGATGACGGAGTTTGATAGCTCTCAATTGTGGGCTGCATGTATAAATATATATTGTGCGGAGGAATAAGGCAACCAAGAAGAACTCATGGTGTGAGATGCGAATGAAGGGGGAAGTCTCCAAAGTTGTTTGGGCTGAAGATCGTGAATGATGGCCGAACTTGACAGCTCGAATTGTGGGCCACATGCATAGATGCATTTTTCCTGGAAGAATCAGGATTGCAACAAGAACTCGTGGTGCGAGATGTGAATGATGAGGGAAGGTCTCCAAAGATGGAAGTGCATCGTTTGGGATGAAGATCTTGTAGTATGGTTGAGATTGACGGCTCGCATTGTGGGCACATTCAACTAAACGGGGAAGCGCTACAACGGGCATTACAGCTTCTGGCTTACAAACGAAGTTCAAGAGCTTCTGTCGTCTCTCGAAGACTGCCTCATTTACCCCATTTTGCTAACTGGATGGGTCAACAGCAATCTTTACGAACCAACAAACGAGGTTGCAGGTGTTCTCCCCATTCCGGCAGACATTCGTGCCAAATCCGGGATGGCACAGTTCGAGATTTCTTTGCACTCGAAACAGCGTCATCGCTACCTTGCGGCTCTACAAGGCACGGAAAAACCTGTCCTTCCAATTCATAGCCAGGCAGAGAAGGATTTATTCCGAGACCTAATGGCTGCCAACCCTGCTAACTTCTCGACGCCGAGCAATGTAGATGAATTGGTACTTCTCTGGAACTCGAATGCTGACCAAAAGAAGGACATATTTTTCAAGGTTTGTACGCAGATTCCAAATGTTACGCGACACTCGCAGTATGTAGAGTCAAGCGGAAAATACCCTCTACCGGCACAAAGTGAAACATCGTCGGGATCCGTGTTTTTGTTGAACTGATTACACTGAAAATTCCCCAATTCCCATCCAGTGGCGTGCGGTATTCTTTACTTCGGGTCATCCGCTCCCGTCGAGCTGATCAACTACAACTGCCGCATTGGCAGCATGCCCGCACCCCAAACAACTCGGCGTAGCATGATTGCTCTCTCGAATGAGGAGGCAAACATAACGAAGGCGCACGGCGCGGACCCCGACACCGCGGGATTCTTGCTTGGCGATAACTGCCAGAATTATCACAAGCAGAATGATCTCCGCGTCGGTCGCGAGTCTGTTATAAATGTCGGCATGGCGGGGCTCTATTTTGAGGCAGCCGATGTGGACCCTGCTGTCTTCGATCTCGCGGACAAGTGGAAGCGAATTGCGCAGGGTTTGAGAAAATCGGTGACGGTGGATAACCTTTTGGAGCTCATCGATTCAGCCAATTCGGAGCTGGTCGGCTCGCTGATGATCGTTGAAGCGCTTGCGCGTTTAATTCCGTCGCTCTATTCGCTGCGGGCGGAGATACATTTGCGAAGAGGGGCAACTGCCACTCACGTACATCCTGCCACCCAAGATGTTGTCCATCCGCTCGCTAGCAATGGTAAAAAGGAGATGATTCCTGTTGAACTCAAGGATGGGATGCTTGACTTTGCCGGACAGATTGGCCAGACATCAACTCAATTTCTCAAACGGAAACTACCTGTTGGCGGCGATGGCCTAACATATGCGATGCTTCTCCAGCTCCAGATTTACCTCCAGTTCCACAATGATCCATTTCAATCATTCGAAATCTTCGAGCCACAGCTTCAGGTTTGGCACACCAAGTGGACCGACATTATCCGAATATTCCAGACACATTGGGGGCGTACGTCTGGCAGGAGTACAAATCCTGCTTCGTTGGGGTATAGCGCGGGCAAAATTGGACGCGCCGCTCGATCGAATATGAAGAAGGTCGAATTTTACCAGGGCTCACAACTCCTGAATGTCGTTCTAGACGCAAAACTTTTGGATATCTGGGCGTAAGATCGGCTCCTCAGTTCAATTTCAACGATACTGATTTTACCTGACTTGCTTTCAAAACCGCCGATATATTCCTCCACTTTGAGACGCTGCAGACGGCTAAGATGTTGCCCGACATGGAGACATTGCTTCCTATGGTGCGCAAGCTTTATCGCGCCTACGCGACGGCGCGCGGGCGCGATCACGCACTATACAATGTCGGGGAAACAAGTGAATGGGCAAATATGGTGCCTGCGGGGTCTGTTTGGACTCCTGCCGAGATCGAGGACTCCAGTATTGACAAGAAACCAAAGAAGACGAAAGCAACCGAAAAGCAGCCCAAAAACCCGAGAAAACCGAAGAAGAAACCACCGCCCAAACAATACGACGGAGACTTCGTATTGGCACAGGAAATAGACTTCATACGTGACACAATGAACTCCCGAAAGCTTGCGACCGCCGTAGCAGAGGGCGATATTGGGAGGTTGTATGAGTGCATCAAGGTCCGTTCAATATTGCCGCTCTCTGATTTACTGTTCAGTATATGCTGTTCACCTTCGGCGGCTCCTCCCACACAAACTACCTCGGGTACCTCCTCGAGACGGTCATGAACCTGGAATTTGAGTCCAGCCCAGGGCTCAAGTGGGCGCTTTTACGCGGCCTTGTTGGAATTTGACTGGGCGCCGTGATCACTGTGAGGAGGGTGATTTCATTGTGGAGTTTTTCAACCGTCTCCTCGAGGATGTTGTCCAACATAAAAGTGCCCAATTTGACGACACCTTCATCCGAGATATTATCTCACACCTCACTTGCTCCTCCTCACAAATGGTGAAGACATCCTTGGCCACCCGGTGCACTTTCGGCGGTGCAGCGGCCATGGATTGTCCCCGTCCAATCCAATCAGATATTTTGAAAATTGTTTCCTGGCTCATTGCTGTCGAAGGTACGGCGAGGAATGTTCTTTGTTACAAAAATAAAAGGTTTGTCATTCTTGTATTGACGACTCGTCCATGTACCGTGTGTCAATGTGGAGATTTTTCCGACCCTTGGGAAACCGTGAGGTATTTGTGAGCCTTATTCCTTCGGCACGTTCAAGAACTCGACGCTAATGGAGGACACAAACGACTACCCGTCTTTTTCCGCATAGTTTACACAAAATTAAGAAGATATTTTGAACTACCATCACCTTCCTACGCCCCGTAGGAGCTGTTTGAAAAAACAATGAACACTTCGGCGGTAGGTGACAGTCCATGTTGCGATCTGAACAGTTAACAACTATGGTGACGTGTGACATGGGCTGAACACTCTTAGCGATATCTTATCTGCTTTGTAGTTAGTTGCCTTTTTAGGGATGTCATTGGGGGGGAGGCGTGCGGCTTTTTGCCATCGGCGCTCCTGCACTTGTGAGTGCAGCTGGCGGGGCAGTAGCCACATCCGCGTCACCACCCGATACCGGCGACGGAGGGTGAGAGGGAGGAGGAGCAGGGGCCACAGGCACGCCTAACGGCAGCGTCAGCGGGAGGGGATACGGAGGATACGGATGCAGCGGCCCCTGCGCGTGCTGCTGGCGAAACCGCGCCGCCACCGCCGCGTCCATCTTTATCCGCGCAACGCGCTTGAACTCTTTGCGCTCTCCGGCGAGCTTCTCCTTTGCCTGGCGCTCCGCGCGCTGCCGCGCAACCCATGCACCCATCTCCGCGGCGGCGCCGACGGGGCGGTCGCGGTTCGATAGGAGATACCCTTGCAGCTCGGCGGTAGAGTATTCGTAGTCGCGCATGGAGGCGGCAAACTGTCCTGCGAGCCGCGCGAGCTGTGCGTCACTAAGTGTTCCAGACAGCAGAGACGGGGCAGCAGCTGCTGACGACTCTTCTGGTACAACTGCCGGCAGACGCATCGCAGTTGACTCGGGGTCGGAGAGCAAACTAGGCGCAGCCGACGAGCCCGAATCCCCTGTATTATTCTTCGCGTCGAGCGAATCTGCCTGCGATTCCTCCGCGAGAGGCTCTCCATTGACAGCCGACGTCGTGGCTATCGGCTTCTCCCCGTCCCCCCCGGCAGCCCGCGCTATCCCCGCATCCACATCTGCATCCTTGAACAGCCGCTCAAACAGCCCCTTGGCCTGCGCGCATGTCGCGAGCGTATACCTGATCCGCCGGTCTATCCGTCCAGGCCGCATCAGCGCGGGATCAAGCCGATCGACGTAGTTCGTCTGTCGCACCAAGAAAGCAAATGTCACCCAAGCGTTCACTGCGATACGAGAAAGACGGAGCGCAGACTCACCGTCGCAAAGAACAGCTTGCCCTCCTCGCTGCCGATACCGTCGATCATGTTCAGTAGCCCCGAGAGTGTCACGCCGCTGCGCCCGGCGCGCTCGCGGCGCGGGCCGGGAAGGGGTGTGCCGGGGTCGCTGTCATCATCCTCCTCGCGCGATGGTAGCGCGCAGTCGGTGTCCTCGACCAGCACGATGCTGCGCTTCGGGATCGTCGCTGTCGCGCGCTGCAGGAAGGAGTCGTCCACGCTGTGCGGCACCCGGGTCAGCGTTCATTGCGTACAAGCAGCAAGGGGCGGAGACGCACAATGTGGAGGAGAGGGATAAGGAATGGATCTCCAGATTGAGCTCCCCTGCCTGCGGGAGAGATTTAACTGACGCGGATGGCCCTGAAGAGTGGCAACTTACCACAGCATGGATGGTCGAGCCTGGCAGTGTGCTATCAGCGCGTGGGTGTTTGCAGGAGGCAGGACGTACTTTTACCGGTACCGGGAGGGCCAAACAGCAAGTATCCCCTGCGGTGTGGGATCCCTGCACGGTTGTACCACGCCTCCGAGGCAAGAAAAAGTTTGGCGTCGTTTATCAGATCGTCCAGGACGCCATCTTCAGGAGTGAGTGCGGGCCGAGCATTATTGCGGGAATGACGCTACCTGGCAATATGATTGTTGAAGTGGGGTTTGGTAGTGTTTGGTTCAGACGGGTCTGCCTTCCTTATTTGTACTCTGTCACATATTTAGTCATGGTGTGACAATGTGACAGGGCTTTTCGCCTTCCATCTGGCATCTGGTGCTGTTTCTGCCTTTTCGGCTTCCATCTGGTGATCTCATTGCAACAGGTTACGGGCCCTGTCTCAGAGTCTTCTATACCTCATATCATCTTCCTCTGCCTCTTTTCTGTCAAAAATCTGTCTGTCTTTGGGTGGATTCATCCTTTACCTTCTGGATAACCTCCTCTTGCGCTTTTCTGTCACGTCACACGTCACACGTCACGGATCACATGTCCCCTCCCTACATCACCTCTGCTCTTACGTCTGTACTCACTGTCACTCTTGACTCATCCAACTGGGTGAAGTTTGGGAAGAATGTGAAAGTCTTCTTGCTGGGACTAGATGCTCTTTGGGTCCAGGATGGCACTGGGCCTGGCACAGATGCAGACAACATCGTCCTTGATCGCATGCTTGTTCCGTACCTGTATGGAAAGGTCAGCGATGACTTTCAGCATCTAGTCGAAGACCAGGTCTCTGCTACTGAGGCTTGGAAAGCACTCAAGGGTCACTTCGAGAAGTCGAACATGACCAACCGTGTTGTTGCTCATGCGGAGCTCAACGCCGTTCGGCATGATCCTTCTAAGGACATCACCGTCTATATCCGCGCTATGGCTGCTGCCGTATCGAGGCTCACTGCGATGGGTGTTGTTGTCGATGCAACTACCCATAAGGATCTCCTGTTATGTATGTGGTGAACAGCGTCACGGCAGTTGAGAACGTGGGGGTACTTGGTGATGATCATCTCCCGGGCCAGCTTAGTTACGGACGTGCTATCGGAGACGACCGCTGAGACGGTATCCGGGCCAATAGCCTCGATGGTCTGGAGAAAGAACATCAGTATCGACTCGAAGTAACAAAGGATACACAATGAATATACCTCCGACACCCGATCCGAAACCCAGATGGCCGTATGTCGACTTTTATCACCCTTGTGCGCATGGAGAAAGAACTCCTCTCGATCTGGAGTGAGCCCGTGGACGGTGTACAGCGACTGGTTACCGCGCATTGACGTCCCATCGAAAGAGATGGTGTTGTGCTCCTCAGAGCCCAACGCCGCCACTGTCTTTCTCCTACACTCTTCCGCCTCGCGCTTGATCTCAATCTGGAGCTGGTCTGCGGTCAGTGGCGTCCAATTCGAATTTGCGCGCGTCGCCATCTGCTTCCAGACCTCCTGGTCAAAGACATTCGGCGTAACGCCGCAGACGGTGACCAGCTGGATCTGCAGTAGCGCCATACCTTGGTTATAGGCGTCCCAGTCCTTCTTTAACTGCTTCTTTCCCTCCTTCTCAACGGCTCAACCTGCAACCGAGGCTGCTTTGGGTCTCCAGTCCCACCCGTCTTCTCATTCTCCTCCCTATCGGCCTTGACCTTCACACTCAGGGACTTAGTCCCCAGCTCTTTCCCCGCCTCCAGCGCCCAATCGAGGTAGTCCTTTTTCATGTCTGGACAGTTGTTGGCCGCGTGGGCATAGACACAATCCTTGTTTGGGGCGCCGGAAAACTGCTGTCTGCACGCGACACAGCAATGGAACGGCCTGTCTTTTCCAGTGCCGAACGCTTTCTCGGTCCATCGATCAACAAGCTTGTCGAGGAGCGGGTCTTTGCGGCGCCCGGACGTACGGGTAGAAGCAGCGGGTGTCTGTACTGGATAAGACTCTGTGTGAATGAATGCGTGTACAAACGAAGCTCACCGGTATGATCTCCTCGATGTCCGAGTCTGCCGACGGAGTTTTGCGCTTGAGATTTGTCTGGACAATCAATCCCTCGTCATTCTTGGTACTCTTGACAGCCGCGCGTCGTACCTTTGTGGCTGAACTGTCAGCAGGAGCAGATGATGTGTCCAAAGAAGCAATCGGCCTAACATAAATCAGCAATGAACAACGGAAATGTCCACGCGAAGACGTACATTCCGTGCCTATCCATCAGCTTGTTGAGGTCATGGATTCTACGTACCAGCGCGCCAACGTAAGTTGTCCCTTTGATCCCGTCTGCCTCTGCATAGAATTCCAAGAATTGGCAGACAAGATCAAGTCCGTGCGGGCCGCATACAAGCCGTTGAGCCTCATCGGCTTCGGCACATTGGAAAGCACGTTCCCAGCCACGATTGGCGGAGAACCAGGCCCCTTCCTCGGCGTCAATCTCGAGTGTCGCGAGAAAACGGAGTGGGCTATCCGGTGGCACGGTCGGGAGAGTTTTGGGAAGGAGAGAGATCCGATTTTTCAGGACCCGGAGGAAGAGGGGAAACTTGTCGACAAGCTGGGCGTCATCGAGCATCTTGCAATACCACCAGCACAGTCGGAGCGGCAAAAATTTGCTTTGACAGCCTGAGATTCAATTGACAGCTTCTTGCAGTGTTGATGGTGTCAATCCCACGGAGCCAATCTCCCGTACCATTGTTTCGGGTTTTTTTCCCGAACTTACATTTTTTACACCGACTCTCTGAGGGTCCTTGTAACTTACATGTAACTTACATGTAACTTACAGCCCAAACTTACACATGTAAGTTTGGATTCCCAAACTTACGGAACCCTATTTGAAATCTCTAATGAATGTTTCTAGGATCACTTCCTCTCTGCGTTTGGTGATTCTCGCCGACGGGTTTCAACACGCTGCTAAGAAGGGGCTCTCTCGTGACTCGGATATCCTCAGGCTGTCCATTGACTCAGCTCGGATGGTTATCCAGATAGCGCTCGAAAAGCTCTATCCCACGGGCAACCTCCGTTTTGCCATGGTACGTTATCCGTTTTGCAAAATGATTGCATGCTTGAACTGTATATTTCCAGGATGCCAACTTCCTTGATGTTTCGTTTGCAGCGGCATTCTTGGTCAATGTAAGAATACTAGCTTTGGAATTGACACCCGGTTTACCGTACTCCCCTACAGTTACTTCGCCCGAGATTCCTCCCACTCGTGACGGAGGCGACCCGACGAGACATCGTTCGCCTTGTCGGCAGGCTTATTAATGTTCTTGGTTCCGACAGTGTTGCTCTGGATGGCAGGCACACTCCTGCACTCTACTCTCGATTTTTTTCTTCCCTCCTTGCCAAGCATACTGTCTTCCCTATCCGGAATGACTCCCCGCCCACCGACGACGCAAGTTCTATCCTCAGTTTGGGTCAGACCTCACAACCAGATCGTCGTCCATCGGCGCGTAGGAAAGGCTTGATCTGTTAATTGACGTGTCTGTGACTATGTGTTACTATCTGTTACTTCCGTGACTGATGTCATCCTTTACGATCAAAGTGCACCAGATGTTAGGGCGGTGATCCCGGTTCTGTTTTCTCATCATTTTCTGCCTCAAATTTGAAAGTCCGCTTATCCCCGCACCGCCCTAACATCTGGATTCGAGATTAGGATGGAATGGGAGTTGGTAGTGCTAGCAAGCTCATCGCGAGCTTCGGTACTTACAGGCCAGGTCTCTATGTTCGTGGTTTGTTCTGTTATATAGTTAGTAGATATTAGAGACATTCAGGTGGAGAAGTACCAGCGTCGGGATCCTGTTGAAACATTGATAAGACAAGATACGATGACGAGAAGAGGCGAACATTACCTTTGGCTTGAATACAGGAAATGCAAAACAGAAGGCATCTTCGGATCCATCTTTGACGACGAGCCACTTGTTATTACCAGTTTTGGAGATCGACGACTGATATTTTTGGACTGCTGCAATGGAGACAGGAAAGTCGGGGCCAGGGTGGGATCGTTTACTGAGAGAAGAAGATGAAACTGCATCGGAAGCCGAAAGTATGAATGCGAGTACTTGGCTTGTTAATCATGAACACATATTTTGCTTGTTTCAAAGGCTTCGCATATTCGGCGTCCCGATTGACATTCCAGTTTCCGGTGGGGGAAAGGAAGGAACCTGAGTCAGACACAACACCGATGGCTATGACGACGGCGTCCGCTGGTGCTGGAGCTTCAGGATCGATTGGGCCTGGGACGACGGCTGTGAGAACAGCGACCGCAATAGGAGAGAGAGCTAGGTGACAGAGGCCACTACTGTATATTACCACATTGATTATTCGACGGCTACTCTACAGGCACCCGCACAACCGGCTCATCTCAGTTCCAAACCCGGGACAAACCCATCTTCTACAGTGGAGCCCACCGCGAGGGAGCAGGTTTTCCGCTGCGTCGTCTGCCTTCATCCTCGCCATCTTACCCCTAACTAACAACCCTGTCACCGCCATGACGACTAACAATGTCCTGTAAGTCCCCATGCCCTCTGCCCGTTCCTCTGGCGCTCCGCGCTTCGACGGCAGAGAGGTGACGGCCTTCCTGACTAGCATCATTCAGCATGGAGCTGACGCAGGCATCACGGATGTCGACCAACTCGTGCCGTACATCGTACAATACTCCTCAGATGATGTTTGGGACCTTATTCGCTACATGGCGGAGTTTGATCCAGAGGCGACTGGTAAGACCTGGAACGCTGCTAAATCACAGGTAATGCTCCTGTACAGACACTCCGAGCGCGTTCCCGATTATACCGAGTCTATGCTCAAGGATTTCTGCGAGAAACAATCAGCTAAGTCCTCATATACAAACATGTCGGACGTCGAGACATACTATCGTGGTTTTGCCCAGATCGCAGTTCCTCTGATCAAGAAGTCACACATCACAGACGAGGAGCGCGATTTCTACTTTATCCAACGATTTCTACTTTATTGCAGGTATCCATCCCCAAGGTTATCAAAGAGTGGTTCCTTACTCAAGTGCCTTCTTCGAAACGTAAGCGTTCAGATCCTCCCACGGTTGCAGAATCTATCGGCTATTTACAGAAACGATTCGACGATGACTGCCTGACATTCGAACCTTGGGCTGAGGAGACTCAATCAAGTACCGCCCTCAGGCTGAAAGCTACGTCTACTCTGTCAATGTTCGACCTTGATGCATACATAACCCTTCCTTCCCAAGTCCCTCTTGCATCGAACATTATCGACGATCTAGCAGGACAGATTCAGACTACGGTTGGAGCCTTAAAGCGCAGGAGTAAAGTCCCGGAAAAGCGGGATAACCGCGAAGAGAATGCGCTGGGAGTAGAGTCCCAGAAAAAGCGCAGGGAGTAGAAGTCCCAGAAAAGCTAGTCTCTCGTAGACAGACTACAAAGGCTCGTACATACCTGATACCTCACATGTTGTAGTGGAACACATATCACGTGACATGCGGGAGCCACGTCATCTGACTACTGACTGTCAGTCATTGTTCATGAGCGGACCACACAGCGAAGACCTGCTACCAACGTTCTCCGTACGGAGAGTGTGCCTGGATGGCCTCACCTGCCCTCCCAACTTCGGTCTGATTACTGGAACTTTGCCTGCTAACACTACACCCGCTTTCTCGTTACCAACCAGATCGAAATCGATCGTCTACCTTCATTCCTGGGTTAGTTGATTTTGGAATCCTCACACTTGATTCATGTCTGTTTCCAGCAACTCCCCTTAACGAGCGCCATCAGCTGTTTCTCAAAAAGATTCAGCAATGCCGCGTCCTCTTCGACTTTAGTGACATTGGTGGACAGATCGAGAGCAAGCAGCTCAAGGCGCAGGCTCTCCGCGAGATGCTCGATTATATCACCACCCAACCCAATGCTATCGCAGACAACATATATCCACTGGTGGTTGACATGGTTTGCTTTCAATTGTCAGGCTTCATTGATCCCTGATGTGTTTACAGTTTGCAACCAACGTGTTCCGTCCCTTACCTCCTCTTGTACACCCTATCCCGGTCGGTCCGACTTTCGATCCAGAAGAAGATGACACCGTCGTGGAAGAGCTCGCCTGGCCTCATCTACAACTCGTGTATGAGTTTTTCCTTCGGTTTGTTGAGAGCTCAGGCTTCAACACAAACGCGGCCGAGCCGTACATTGACCAGTCGTTTGTCCGCAATCTCCTCGATCTCTTCGACTCGGAGGACACCCGGGAGCGCGACTGCATCAAGACCACCCTGCATCGCATTTACCGCATTTTCTTTAATTTGCGGGCGTTCATCCGCAGCGAGATCCATAATGTATTCTCACAGTTTGTGTACGAGACGGAGCAGCACAACGGGATCGCAGAAATGCTGGGGATCGTGGGATCTATCGTCGAGGGTTTCAAAGTGCCTCTCAGAGAGGCACACAAGAGCTTCACCATGCGTACCCTCATGCCCTTACACAAGCCGATAAGCCTTTCGCTCTATCAGCCCCAGCTCGCGTATTGTGTCGCGCAGGTCCTCCGGAAGGATCCCTCACTGTTGGCAGACATCATGATGTGGCTGCTCAAGCACTGGCCGAAGGTTAACTCGACCAAGGAAGTCATGTTTCTCAACGAGATCGAGGCAGTATTGGACGTCGTCGACCCCGCCCAGTTCCAAAAGATCGAAGTGCCACTGTTCCAGCAGCTTGCACGCTGCATCGTTAGCCCGAACTTTCGAATTGCAGAGCGGGCGCTCCTATACTGGAACAATGCGGACGTGATGCGCATGCTGAGCCCCGATACTGTGCCTATTGTCATCCCTGCCCTCCACTCTTCCAGGTCTCACTGGAATCGGTCGGTGTTGTTTTTCATAGACCCTCTGATGATAATGATTTCCCAGGACGATTAATGACTTGGCGGACAATGCATTAACACTGCTCATGGAAATCCACCCAGACATCTTTGAGACCTCGGTTGTGTTGTAGTAAGTAGGTGCTGAACTCAGCGAAGGCCTCCTCCAGGAGGTCTTTGGAGCGAAGTATTGGGAGAATGCAGAAGCCGTAAGATAGGCGCCATTCGCATCCATCAAGTCACGTGACTACCTAGCGTGACACGGACTGTATCGCCATAGGCGGCGGCAACATCAACAAATAAAATAAAGTAAAACCATAGAAAGGTGTTATTTGACTGTAGGAACAATCCTATGGTTCCAGATTTCTGACATGCCTCTCCAAAAAATAGCTTTATCATCGTGCCGATGTGTAACCAAGTAACCAAGTATCTAATTGTTTCAAGTCCTCCGCAGTCCTGTCCACTCCCTCCAATGCCGCCTTGTCCAGGGTGTGGTGTAACTTACGTCGGTCGCAGTTATGGTTCGCACTTGGCCAAAACACAACATCCTCCTTGTGTTGCAGTGCGAGCAGCCGCCGAGAAAAATCCCGTGCACTTGGACGTCGAGCAATTTGGGCAGGACCGGGCGGGCGAGTTCCCAACCGGCGGTGGGGCGTTTCAGGGCGATTTTTTGGGGACAATTACACGGCCGCAGATCTGGGCTATGTCTCCGACCCGGAGGACACTGATGAAGAGTCTGATTCCGATTCTGACTCGGATAACGAGTCCGCGCGCGATATGGAAGAAATTGTGAATGCACAGTCTGGGGATGGATGGGAGCCCGATCGCCGTGCTCCTGCTAATGATACAGATATTGATATGGAAGATGGCGCGGTTCCTGTTCATCAGCCGCCATCTCGCGAGACCCGCACAATTGCAGACGATCATTTCCATGCAGAACCAGTAGTGGTGAAATTCCCAGGTGGTCGAGCTGGGGAAGCGATTTCTGAGCGGCGTGCAGCTTCAGCTGAAGTGCAATATGCTGCCACACTTAGGGATGGTCACGGGTACGGGTCAACCCGGCGGGTTTCCGGGTCGGGTCGGCCCGGGTACGGGTACGGGTTCCAAATTTAGTAGACCCGAAACCCTTCGGGTACACCGCGGGTCTGCGAAAATCGAATTTATTATGGAATTCAACTAATTGAAAGGCAGTTAGACATGGCTAACAGCTATCAAAGGTACTCCCAAGGTTTTGTTAAGCACCAGATGCATCTAAAATCTCAATCAATGAACATATTTCATGTTTTGAAGGTGTTAAACCTTCCCGGCAAGCTTCAGCAGCCATGATCCGATCAATTCGGACAACCCGTGGACAACCCGTAGACCCGCGGGTTTGGGTCCGGGTTTTCCGGGTCCGGGTCCGGGTCGGCTGTTTCATACCCGAACCCGTACCCGTGACCATCCCTAGCCACACTTGGTAAATCGAAGAATCCTTATGCTCCTTTCGCCTCAAAATGGATTGGGAGATTGCGCGATGGGCGAAACTGAGGGGTTCGGGTTCCACGGCTTTTACGGACCTTTTGAAAATTCCAGGCGCACATCGCACACAGATGGATATCAGTGGGCACATGTCAAGTGCTTCCTGGAGAATCCGCTTCCTATGCTCGAACTTGCCGTTGCTTTGCTCGTGGAAATAATTCTTGCACCACCCCCCAAAATACTCAATGGGATTGAGCTCTGGGTGGGAGGAAATGACACTCGTCGCCCACCTCCTTGATAATCTGCAGCCAATCTGCGGCGCAACTGTGGCGGATTGAGCAGGTAGTTCAGCAATCTGTGATCTAATCCACGCACCTTTTCGAGCAGATACGGCTCGTTCTTGAAGTCACAATGAAGCTGTTGAAACGTTTGGGGCGTGCCATAGTCCTGTTCACGAGGTCGAGGGCTGGAAGTTGTGCTTGTTTGGCTTACACGTGACCCACCACGTGACCCAAACCCGCCAAATCGGCTCTCAAAAAATCGATTTACGATTTTAAATTTTTGACCCATATGGTAGGGGACGTGACTTCGTGACAACTTTGATGCATCGAACTTGCAACCCTAATAGCGAGGTCAGATATTGTTCGAAAACTCTGTTAATGCATATTTGAGCAGCTATTGGTAGCTAGAAGACATTGTATGGGTCAAAAATTTAAAAGCCGGTCCGCGCATAATACACAGGGTAGCCAAACCTAAAGGTTCAGCAATTATGTCTGATGGGACGGAGTGCGTAAAAAGAAACTTATGTAAACTAACTTTAACTTTACTTGGCCCTTTCGGCAGCCGTGCCGCAAGTTAACTTAAGGTTTCCCATGTGTGCTGAAAGTAACTTATTTCAAACTCCGCTTACACGGCCATCCTACCTCTACAAAGAATATCTTACCAACCCTGACAGACCATCTAGGTCTTTTCCAGTATACTCCAGATATTGATACCACTCTCTTGACCACCCAAGTTAGTCTTCCTTTCAGATTCTCGTGGCCACCGAATTCGGACAGTGGTGGATAATCTCTGATAGCTATTCCAACAAACTCACTGCCCCATTGCATATATCCTCTTACAGTTCCACGTCACATGCATATTTGGCCGTGACCCTGATGCTACAATGCAACCCGCACCCAGAAAATTGCAACATTGGTATCAAATTGGTAATTAATTACAGCTCTTTGCGGAACTTAGGGCGCGGCCGATTTTTTTTTCCTTTTTGAGCTGTTTTTGATCATTTCAGCCAGAACAGCTGTTCTGACCTCAATTCTCAACGTACATTTCTGTAATCAAGTAAATATGTTTTGTTGTGCCCGAACTTACCTGGATTTTCATCCATAAGCCCATGTTTGATGTGCCTTCAAATTGGAGCCAAGCTAACGTTTAAACACATGAACTAGATCTCAGGGATGGAAAGTTACAACCGCTGTTGAGTCAATTAGTTGATGGGAACCACGAGTAGGGCTGCCTACCATCCAGCACAAGGGGAAGTCATAAGTTCTTCGACTTGAGTACATGATGGTTTGTTGCTGCAGCGGCTTTTCCCTTCAGTTCCAGTACCTCGAGACGCGGCGGGCAGGCAAAAAGACACCCGCTAACCGTTAATTGACTGGATGTCAGCCTGGTCCAGCCAGGCATGAAAAACTGGGCATCTGAGAGCTACTTCTACAGATTAACAGCCTAAATGCTTACACCCATTCATTTTGATAATCTATTGAGTCCCTGCTGTATTATTGGCCCAACAGAACCGACTCGGAGACACGCCGTGTCACGTGAGTGCACTAAGCCAACAACATCGTTGAGGAAGCTAATAACGCCAGTGTCGATCTGGGGGAATAAGGAACTACTAATAAATGGTTTCTGACTTTGTGTGTCTTTCGAATCAACATTCACGTAGCATGGTCTGAAATTTCTACCCAGTATGTCCGGCCGCCAGCTCGAGTTGAAAGAGATGGCCTAACACCCGAAGAACTGGGCTTTAAGCATGGTAGGACATTACTTTAGCTGCTAGGGAGTCAGTTAAATTCGCTTAGGAGAAGTTACTGCATTAACTTAGCGTAGTGGCAAGTTACTTAAGCTAACTTGGCCCGCCAAGTTAGATCAAAACAAGTAACTTATGCCATCAGATGGGATCAGTGTAAGTAACTTGTTCTAACTTACCCGTTGCTTTACTTGCTGAAGTAACTTAGCCTGCCATAAGTACCGTAAAGTTAGTTTTCGCAGGCCAAGTTAGTTTACATAAGTTACTTTTGATGGCACCGATGGGACGGATAGTGTGCCAGGTGCGATTCCGGCATGTTCCATTTTACATAATCATTACACTTCCAGAGCAATGACAGGTACCCCGAGGATGTCTGGGAAAAGGCATATGAAGATCGCAGGCATTTATTTAAGCGGAGTGCATCAGGGTCATTACCACAGGGTACTCTGCAAAATGATTCCCAACAGGATACTTCCAATCGCCCCGCTCCATCCGTTGTCTCCGATGGTTCTGCATTTCGCAATGCGCTCGCCGGCGATGAATCTGCAACAATCAGACAGGGTCGGTGACATCAGTCACGGAAGTAACAGATAGTAATGCATAGTCACAGACGCGTCAATTAACAGATCAAGCCTTTCCTCCGCGCCGATGGACGACGATCTGGAGTTCCTCTTTGCGGAGGAGCTCCCACTTGATCCCGACGACTCAGATGCCCATATTGGGAATGAAGCGGACAGTTTCGACCTCTCAGACAATGAAGACGCAAGGGCCGATCCGATTCAGGTCAGGCATTCTCACGATCGACGGGGCAGACTGCAAGATGCAGATATGCCGGAGAAGGTTAACAAGGTGCTGCAGACCATCCGAGAACAAGGGCTCGATCTCGCAATATTCCTCGATGCTGTATGCTGGGGAAGCGAAGCTTGCGTCTCGGACGACAGTATCCGATTTGCGCGCACTGGTCTAATGGTCAGCGACGAGTTACCAGGAATTCTTCAGCGATGATACAATCCGCCTCGCCGGAGTAACAAGAAAAAAGGCAAAAGGCCGGCCGGCCGGCGTCGTGCTCTCCTGGATTTTGCCACAACTTGTGTCTCCGACACCATTGACCGGGAAATGAAATTATCCGCCCATCTGTTCTTGTCCCCGCCCGAGGACCTTTCCGAGGAGCACCTGACCGCCTTGACTTTGGGGAGCTGAAGGATGCCATCCAGAATCCCCACTGTGAGATGCAATGGGCCTCGTCAATGACAAATGCTGTGATCCGCTGAGCAAAGGCCGGCGTGCTCAGCAGCTGTCTGAACTTATCGTGTTTGAGACACATGTCAGGCGATGTAACGATAATGCGGTGCTTGAACTCTTGAATTTCCTGGACCACGGATGAGCATCATGAGAATAAATAGACAATAAATGACGCGCCTTGTGAATCTCGGCGCTGTAAGTCTCCCCATTAATAGCGACGGCGGACAGCCCCATCTTCCGAAAGCGCGAAGCCTATTACGCGTCCTGTCACGTTCAAAACACGCTCACCTGATCCTCCTCCAGCGCGTTCAGAGGTGAGATGATGATGATGATCTTGTCGGACTCCACGAACAGCGGCATCACTAAGGGCATTGTTTTCCCAGCTCCCGTGCCGGCAATTAGGCTGCAGTCCAGCCCAAGATGGAGAGCCTCACCCATGTCGACCTGCCATTCGTGTGCAACCATCCCATCGTTCCGTTCTCGGAACTCGGTGCGTATTTTGGCGCGTGTCGGAGCAGACTGGTAGTTGCGGGACTTACGCGCGTCCTCGCGGGCCTTCTGTAAGATTGCCGCGGCCTTTATGGCATTGCGTTGGTGAGAATCCAGACGAGATTGGACGGCCATGATAGAAGCAAGGTCGGACGGGGGGGCGTGGACGCGTCTGGACACGAAGCGTCACACTAAAAATCACACCGGCGGCCAAGCGTGACATGATCGCACCCCTACCTACCAAAGTACACCAGATGTTATAGGGCAGTCAACCACAATCAAATTTTCATCAAAATCTGCCTCAGCGACATCTGAACATCCCCGGTTGGATTTCTGCCCCGCGAGCGCAGCGAGCGGAACTGCCCTATAAACGGATGGGAACGAGACTAGGAGACTACAAGAGAATGGGTAGTGCAGGGTTCGTAGGTTCGGAGCAAGCCACGCGCTCCGGCCCGACACGCCGGCCCTTCGCTGACGAAGGCGTGTTTGGTCTGTTTGTTCGCTGATTGGCTTTCTTTGTCCTGCTCTGGCATCGCACGGCATCGTCAGAACGGGGCTTGGACCGAACCTACAGGGTTCGAACTACCACCCATATTTTGAAGCTTACGCAGATTTGTGTTTGGTATTATTATAAAGCGAAGATTCAAAATTTGGCGGGGCTTCTATGAAATTAGGGCGCCTACAGGACCCACTACTAAAGATAGTGGGCATCAGTATCATCTCTTGCTTCAACAGCTATCATAGAAATGTGTCGAAGAGACATCTAGACTGCAACGGGATCACCCAAACATGGCCGGCACATCCATTTCAAGGGCGGTGCATTCCGCCGAATGCCCAGCACATTCACGCAAGCCCGGTACATTCATCATGCAATGTGCCGCGCTGCTCAACAAACACGGCACATCCGGTAAATGCCGTGTCGCCTTCGGCATCCCTCTTCGATCAAGTCGTGGCAAGATCGAGCGACTCCTTCCTCCGAGGTAGATGATTGATTTGAAAACATGAAAAGGTGAACCAGAGGCAAGTCTATTCAATTAAAAAATATTATAATTCTACGCCGCCCAAATTCCACCGTTCAACTGTGCGACACTGAAAACAAGAGTAAGTAAGACGATATAAACGAAAGAAATGAGGTAAAAAACCCTACAGTGATTTCCCTTGGTTTTCTTTGGCGGCCGGCTTGGAGGATCCCCGCCATCTGCAAGCCGTTTGCGGGCGCTTGGTGCTCGGGGACGCGTAGTATGGAGAATATTTGCCTCGTCCACCTCTTGTCAGGAACGGCGTGATCTCGGGGCACTCGGCCCTGGTTCCGTGGACTGGTCAACGTCAGGGGACGGAGCGGGGGGGGGACTCGGCCGGAGGTGGGGATCCTGAGACCGGTGACCTTCTGCTGTGAAGCCAATTTGCGGCAAAATTAAAAACCTCAGCAAACATATCCGCGAGTGCGAGTCCGTCCGAGCCCAATGGAAGACAAACTCGCAGCCGAAGAGAATGGGGAGTCCGACTCCGACGACATCGTATCACCGGAGACATCGACGGCAGTCAGTCAGAAGAACAAACGGCAGGCGACATTCGAGTTGGTACCCGGTGCTAAACGGTTCAAAAAAGATCACCAAAAGGACTTTGAGTCCGACATCCTCAAGTTTTGGACAGCTCTCAATGCATCCTTTAATTCTGTTGAGCATCCCTTTGTACGCCATTGGTTTGAGAAGTGGGTGCCGGGTGCGGATGTCCCTGGGCGTGAAGCTCTCTCTGGGCGCATTTTGGATAAAGAGGTGTCTTTGATTGAGGCTGGTCGGAAGTCGGAAATGAAGGGCGAGCTTGCGACGGGTTCGGTTGATGGATGGAGCACGAAGCATGATGCCGTTCAGCAGGTTTCGGTCAATGTTAAAGGAAAGGTGAGTTTCCAGTTACGCAGTTCCGTTTTGCAAACTAATCCTCATTTCCACATCTAGGAAATTCCCATTCAGATTCACATCACGTCCAAGGAAAGGAAGACATCTGCGAATCTGCTCACCCACGTCCTCGTGGACATTACGTATTTCACCACGGTGCTGGGTCTCATTCTCGTCGCTTTTTGCTGTGACTCTGGTGGCGATTCACAGGGTTTACGCCCACTCTTGCTCAATTTGATGCCCTGGATCCTCACAATCCCTTGCTGGGCTCATCAGGTACGCATCTTAGATGGCTCGGAATGCCTTTGAATTAATGATTCTGCACTGTAGATAAATCTTGTTGTCAAGGATTATATTCGCTGCCCATCCCGCGAAAGCTTCACTTGTGAATGGCAGGCCTTATATACTGTTACGGAGATATTCTTACCGGCCCGTTGAGCGGTTCGGAAAAGCATTCCGTAAGATAGATGTTCTAATTTCTATAGCGGACTTACGGCGTTCAAATCGATCCCATGGTCTGTGCCACGAGGACACGAATGCGGATTCATGTTCCGGTTGGAGTAGGATTGATCTGATCCCACGGCAGGTTCCAGAAAATTTGTGGTTACCTGAGCCGAGAGGGTTTTCACTGGGTCTCACCGGGCATTATCACCTTATGCGTTATAAACCCGTCAACTGTCTTTGTCTTTGTTTGGCCCTTTTCCCATCTCTCCCATCTCTCCCACTTCTCCCATTTTGCTTCAATTCCGTTTACACTGGAATTAGTCAGAGTACCTGTAAATGTGGATGCACTGAACGTCTTGGATGAATGTATTCATGCTCTGTAAGCAATTTTCAGTGCATTTACGAGTTTGATGGGATTTGTGGCTATGTTGTTGACCAATATTATAGAAAAATTTCACAACTTGGTCCGCCGATGGTCAAATTTTGTGCTGGTCTCGCTGAGCACTCTTTCCATGCTTGTGAACCTGATTCAAGGAAAAACTCCGTACCCATTCCACTTCTAAACGAGGAAGAAGGAAAACACCCTTGTCGAGTTAGAACTGCCCAAAAATAGAAAAAAAATCACAAACTTGATCCGCCGGTGGTCAAATTTAGTGTGGGTCTCTCTGAGCACTCTTTTTATGCTTATGAACCTTATTAAAGGAAAAAATCCATACCCATTCCACTTCTGAACGAGGGAATTGCAAATATCCTTGTGAAGTCAGAACTGCCCAAATGTCCGTTCTGGGGCTGTGGCCGTGGGTAGCAGTTGTTTACTTCAGATCTGATAGTCTGATGTCGTTGAAGCCATGGGTTTCAACTGGTAACTAGTCTATGTTCCAGCCTCAGCCCAAATACATGTAGGTGGAACACAGGTACAAATATCGCCTCTGGCGGATTTCGCGGGTTCACCATAGGTGGTGGTAGCTCAGTGAGGGGCTCCATACCTTGATCGTGGGAATGGAACATCAATGACAAGTTACAAAAGCTTACATACAACATCTGTCCTTTCCATTCCACAACTCACCTCCCCGTCACCTCCTGCCCGACTCCAATAGAATTTATCAGTACGTTCTGGCCCATCCCTCCTGCGCACCTCTTTATTGACCGCTAAGTGTAGCGCGCCCACATATCCGCCCCCGCATTTTCCTTGCCCTCCTGCAGTTTCCTGGACATCATGCAAGCAAAACCACCCCGGGCCGAGGTGGTCTTTTCAAGTGATGTCAAGAACATGGATGATTGGTTGATGCTTTAAGCGGCAGCTATGCTCGCTCTCATCGTTGGATGCAGTTCCTCAAAATGAACCTCATCCACTAACACCGCTGGACGGAAGTGCCGTCCGACCCCCACGTACTTTTTTCGCTAGAAACCTCTTCAATATGGTGTTCGGCTGTGGGTCTTCCCGCAGGTCCCGCACTCCGCCTGCACAGAATTTGTATTTTGGCTCTCGATGGTGTGATAATGGCTTCCATCACATCGCAGTCATGTTCGAATCAAGCCAATCACTTCCGCCACTGGCATGGATCCGGACGACTCCCCAATGCCCAACACCCCGGAGCTGAATACTCAAGCTCCACTTGATTTTGGACCTCCCCTGGACGAGCATGGTGTTGAAATGATCAGTGTTGCGGAAGGCTTGAATATTTCCGACAGATGCCGATACTGAACCATCTGATGCAGCAAGTGCAACTGATTGGGAGTCATAAAGCTTATTTTGTGGAGGCTTGGTGGAGGCGAAACAAAAATAGTATCTAGTACACGTTTGTTTGGTGCTCGGCCCGAACTCTGATTTCAGTACCTCGGATACTCGGAAGTTGAACGGAACCTCGTGTTAGGGCATCTGGGCCCGGATATCACTGCTGATTGCCGGTGCATCTCCTCCAACGTCTTTCCTCGAACTTTTGACGACCGCCTGCGTCCTTCTCGGTCTATGGCTAGGCTGGCTGCCAATGACCTACATGATTAGAACTTGTGGTATACACATGCAGCAACCGTTCACTCACTGGTCTCTTTTGTGGTACTCAAGCTGCGGGGCAATCAAGCGCGTAATTCGCCAGAATTCACTCCATTTGGGCCAGAATCCGAGAGAGTGCTGGAACATTCGATAGCCAGGGTTATTTAATTTGGAGACAGAATGCGGGGCAGCCAATGGCCCCACGACCTCGCCTCTCTTTGCGCGCGAGCATATCAAACGAGGTACTTCATCTCTTTCTTTCGTGTTAAACCCCAATAATGCTCGCCCTCAATCTAGCTCATAAGGGCCGCGAGACCCGCGGCGTCCTCGCCAAATCCACCAAGCAGACCGTTGGATCTTTGACCTGGTCGATTGTCCGTTTTTTCCTCGCCTCATCCCTGCTTTTCCTCTTGCCTCCCCTCGCGTATCTTCTCGCCGTAACTACGACAGCATGGTTCTCTGCGGCTCCCTCCCAGGGCATTAACACCTACTTGATCTCCTCCATTGACCCGTTGACTCTCGCCGGTGCTACATATGCCTATTGGACCCCAGCTTGTGCCTATTTCGGTGAGTAATGTTCCCAAACAAATTCATTATCGCTCACCCTTGATTGAAAAGTCTATTTGGGGCACTCACATGCTTTCACTGCCGTTAAGTACCAAACATTCCGGACCCCCTGGATGTTTCGCCGTGATCATGTCTCCCATATGCGACTGGACCGTCTGCGGCGAGCATGGCCTGGTCACGATTCTTCAGGAAATACCTCCAAAACCTGTAATCTGTTCATTTTTGAGCCGCCACTGATAATTTACTTATGCATTTAATGATTTATTCGCAGATTCCTCGGACGGTGTTATTATGATCTTCGTCAACGTTGCATCGGCTGATACTGTCGCACTTGGTCAGTCCCTGTTAGTGTTCTTAGACTTGCTCCAATAACCTCTTCCAGCCGTAACTCCCGCGACCAGTATTTCCGACATCCGCGAGGTTATATGTCATCGAGGTTACATCCCATGCTCTGACCAGGGTCCTATATACTGTACTATTTCGACCATAGGTTCACGCCATGTCACCCGTCACCTACCAAGTTCATTTTTCCTAAGTTCATTCCTCGGCAATCACATCAAAATTCCCATAAAAGGCAGTCCGGCGAATGCCGGAGATAAAATTTTGGTGTTTTTGAGCCTATTTGGGCCTGAAAACTCGACTGTCACCGTCACTGGTACCAAATAGGTTCAGTTCACGACCCTCCGTCACGGATTATTCTACTGAGAAACCTGGTTTCCAATGGAAACCCCTCTAAAAAATGGTGTGTTATTTGGAAACCCATATTCTGGGGGTTTCTCCCACCGGCGGTGGTCCGAAATTTTGGCCCGCGGACCGACCATCAATTGATGCCTAAAGAGGACCAATGTTCAATCTGAGCATCCAAGACTCTTGCCACAAGGGTTGTTGAAATTCTATGTCTGGGTGAATTACAAAGTTGAGCAAAATTTGAACCCAGTCATCCATACAAAATTATCTCCTGCTGTAATGGACATCTAGAACGATTGTGCCCCTCCTGTCGGCATAATGCACACTTGTATGTCCTACCAACTCGTGATTTCTTCGGTGGAGGGCCAGAAGCAGCCTGAGACTCGGAGTCTTCTGACTCCGCCCGAGGTTGAGTGCGGGTCTTATTTGTTGCACCCCCTCCACGTTGTCAGCCTTTCCTGGCATTCGTGAGGTGTGTGGTACGTGGACGACCCTTGGGATTGATGACAGGTGGGTCCATGATCCGCTCACGTCGAGTTTCATCAACATTCCTCTGACTGTTCGATATGAGCACAATAAATTCAAAGAACGAGTTCAACATGTAATGCAGATCTTCAAGATTATGTATGAGCTCTGAAACCTGTTCACGAGTCTGTATTCCGGCCATAAGGGGCCGGATTGCAGCCTGGACGTTGTGGAACATATCGTGGGCCAGAACCGTCTGCATGGAAGGTGGAGGAGTTGTATCATGTGATGTCGTGTCCAGAGGATTTGACGCAAAGGCGGATCTTATTGTCCTGGTCAGCAGCCTAAACTCTTGAGGAGCCAGTTCACGTGTTCTGCAAACAGCAGGGATTTTCTCCGCAGCGAGTCCGGGGTCTTGGTACCACCTACAAATGCTCGTTAGTTTTTTGAGTCTAGTTGAAATAAGTACATGTACCTTGGCCGTATCAATGAAATGTGGAAGGGCAAATTTTGCACATCAATCCAGAGGCGGAAGAAGTGGCAACAGGGAATGCCGAGGTTAGCAGGCATGCAACAGTCACAAATGTAGCGGCCATCGGATAAAACTGCGACATAATGCACGACACCTGTCGATTCATGCTTGACCAATAGTAAATGGCGCACGGTCAGTCCTCGCCGCATTACCAGTGAAATCAACCATTGCATCGAGACATGTGCCTTGTCATTGTTGAATGCATTGAACATTTGCTGAAAACCTTTTGATTAGAATGCAGAGAAGGATAAATAATGAGCCACACATTTTCTTCTCCTGGCAGCCACTTGAAACGGTCACCCTGTGTCGCTTTTAAAACATATTCATTCTGATATTGTGTCGTCAATAAAGGGAGTATGGAGGAGATTTCAACGTACCCAGGAGCTAACTTCGTTGGGGCGTTGGATAACTTCAGTTGAATAAAACATGCTGTCTTCCATTTGCTTGTAGCAAGTCTGAAGTGCGAATGGGCCGGCATGATCACGTAGTATTTTTAATGGTGCAGCAAAAAGAGAGTCCAAGTTAGATTCATGTCGAGGGCGCGAAGACTAAGAAGGAATTATTTTGGTCCAGCATATGGGAACATTGCACCACTCGCTTGTCGCACTTGGATGAGATCCTTACTTGTCTGCTCTTGGGTTCGGTCGTTGAGCCCATTGAAGAGCTGAAGAAAAGTTTTCTTCGGACCCCCGATAGCTTTGTTGACTCGGTTTTCCCCTTCTACACAACTGTGTCGGAAAAACCCCGTTTGGGTTACAACGGATTGAGCGGGCTTATCGGCTTATAGGGGATTGCAATGCATTATAAGCCGTTGGCAGGGTGGCTTATAACGCATTTGAAGTCGTCTCAAGGTGTGTAATTTCCCTAAGGGCTTGCAAGCAATTGTGGTGGGTTACAACCATAGTTGAGGCCCGAGACTGGAAAAGAACTGTATCGCGTACATCACATATGTATTCACACCCAACTGAAATGCAATCGAAGTATTTATTTACTCGATTTCATTTACAGGTAGAAACATATCCTCGTCGACACAATCCATCACATAAAATACCTCCCTTGGGGCCCCGAAAATGGGGCAAAGTAGCGCTCCACGTGTAATATGCTCCATCGTGATGAACAGGGAACCGGGACTCCATTCTCGTATGGGATAGTCAGTGCGTGTCCTAGGAGCCCAGGAAGACTTGCGGTACGGCTGTATTAGCGCCAGATCCAGGGTCACCTTGTGCGGTAGATGGCAACGGAAAACCAATTCAAGTTGGCCCATTGCCAGATCGTCATCGTGAGCTTCGTAGATGACTGAGTCGTACCGCGGTCGTCCATGGAACTTGGGATTGCAGCGCAATATATCCCGCCCACTGTTCCAATCGACCTTGGATTGGAACTCAACATAGAGAACTTTGCATGGTTCAATCTGTCCGAGTCGAGTGCTAAATCAGCATCGGCACATGTCAGATTTCAACCACTGAAACTGACCTGAATATTTTGGTCTTCGTGAATGGGGTGCTTAGGATGATGGCCAGCGAGATACTCCCTGAGGCGCATGTTGAAGTCGCGGTATAATGGATTGCCGCGATTAAGTGTCTCGATGCGAATACTACTTATCCGAGCATCGGCAGAGCCGAGTCGCCAATAGTCCGTGGCAGTATGGGATGGCAGAACCGGGTCAGCCTCATCCTCTTCCTGGCTTTTCTGCCACTCCTTAACCTTCATATCAAGCCGTGCCATCGTTTCTTCATTCTCGTCCATGATCGACATCTGACGCAAATTAACACTTTACAAACCCACGACAGTAATCAATAATGTGCCTGGTGCTCGGCATCCTTGCCGTTTGTTTTTCGGTACTGTGCCGCTATTTCCTGTTGGAACCCTTCGCCAACACGGGTGTTTTGATTTCGACTGGTCCCTTTATCCTTGAAGCAGGCGATTGCGTGTGAAAGGAAGTGCTGCTTGAGGAAGATCAGCGACTTGTTGTGGGTCTCCGAGACATCCTGACTGTCTGTAAATGTCGAAGCACAGCGGATCGAAAAGAAATTCACGCACCTTGCAAATCTTCTCGTAATCTGCAATGAATTTACGAAGACGGTCCAAGCGTGTATCTGTTGCAACTTCGAGACCCAGCAGCACTCGAGTTTTATTCATGATACGGATAAGCTGAACCAGGCATGAATTGGCTGGAAGAAGCTGCACGATACACGGCAAGGCACACTTGATAGAAAATGAGGTAACTGACATTGCTTGAGAAAAAAACCGGCATACCTTGAGAATATCGAGAAAGGTTTGATCATCGGAGTAGTCAATGGTGGTCGGCGATGAGATATGCTTGAGATCACGCCAACGTGGGAAGTTGGCCATGCTATAAAACATCAACAAAATCATATGTGCTGCAAAAGAGAATGTGCGGACTTTGCATTGAATTTTGATGCGAGACCATTGTTCTGGAGGTAACCCTTGATAAGGGGACACATGTGCCGACCCCAGATGCCACCATCAAAGAAATGAAGGCAGTCGTAGCTGGTTGCTTGGAATGGATCGGAGTTGTTGAATTTCCATAAGAAGTGCTCACAAACCACGTCAGTTGAAGGCCTATGACATAGCATTTGCAATACTCACCTCAAAATCATGAAGGCCATATTGCTTGAGCTGTTCATTGCGATCGGTTTTTCCAGCTGGTGCGCGAGTGAGGGTGCGGGACATTGACTCGGTAGTATGCTCGGGGAACACTTTGGTGAGTCGTGGGAAGTCATTTTTATGGACCAGGCATTGCGGACAGGGATGGAGTGAGGTCGAGTTTCGGATAGCAAGCCACGCCGCGAGCTCCTCGAAGTCCATCGATTCAATGAGAACCCCCGGATACGCAACACGGGTGACACCATCGCCGAAGCGCAGAGCCTCCCCATTGTGCGACCGTCTCTCAAGCGATGCCATGACAAGGTGGCAGACTCCGCGGTAGATAAGTCGCTTCAGTCGGTCATATTCGGACCTTGTCAAGCCAGTCAGTGTATTCGGGTCGATTTGGCGGAGGCTATCGGGCTGAGCGGGATTTAATCAGTCTACGGCAATGAGTGAGAAATTAAACTAGGTGTACCATCTTAACAAAACCCGCCAATGCTGATCCACCATTTCCAGACCCGTTCCGAGTTGCCGAATGGATCCAACACCCACGGAATAGAATGGGATGCATTTTAACCTTCGTGGAGACCAGACCTTTGTCTAGCCAAATGTGAAGACCTAAGTAACAACAAGGATAGTCTTCAGTGGGAAGAGAATCCTGTAGGTGTAATTCAGCGACCCAGGAATGCAGAGGTAAATATATTACGCACATCAATATGTCCCCAGGTTCGCCCAGTGCACGGCTCATCGTACAGTCGATTCGAAAGATTGATGGTCCCATCCTCGCAAAGGTACTTCTCTTGGGAGAACCAAGTGCTTACAGGAGCGAGACTTTCATCGGTGACCCACTGCTTCATGATCTCCCATGGATCTCGGAATTCGATTTCGACCTCGTAAACGCCACCGAACTCTGCACCCTCGAAATCTATCTTCAAAGTTTTGCGGCGGAACTGGAGAGCACCTGAATTTGAGATAATGAAGCTAAGAAAATATACTGGCTACTTACTGGAATGTTGCTTATTCGCGCCACCGCCAAAGATTTTTCCATGTCTCGATGATTACGGAAAGTGATAAAGCAGTCGCTTGAGAACGCATGAGCATGCTGGTCATGAAGATCTTCGGCTATTTCAGCATTCGGAGTGCGCCTTCGGACACAGCGTGATGTGAACTTGTAATCTGCATATGTTTTGAATGGCGCCCACGGACGAGCATCACGCAACGGTGCCAGATGTGAGCCGTCGTTAGAAAGTGGCGCTAAAGATTGCACCTGGTCAAGAGGAATTATTTCGTTGGGCTTGTTTGCATGGGCGTGATGCTTCACGAAAATGAAGTGGGATGGGAGAGCAACGGTAGGAACCAGATTCACATAATCGGTGATTGGGGAATCCTCGTCGCGGTCGAAATCCATAGGCATTAGATCCAGGATTTGATGCGTAGGAAGTTGAATTATATTGTCTGAACCACCATTGACAATGGTGGTTCTCACCCCCCGGTGAAGATAGTGCTTACCCAAGCCCACGCCCAGTGAGATCGGCAGGAGTAGAGCTCTTCGTCAAGATATTTCGTGGCAGATGGATAACGGGTTGTCAAGATGTTCCACTCTCTTTCAAACTCCTCGGGAGAGACAGCACGATACACTACCCAGAAATCACGGTTGAACTGGCCCCAGTCAGAGCGGAGAACCGGGCGGAGATTCGTCGCAACATTGCCGCCAAGATGGTGGAGGCAGTAAAGATGGAAGGTGAGAGGAAGAGTGTCAACCGCACTGGCAATGAGTGAAGGGTGTCGATCAGAACCCAGGACTTCGAGGGCCGACGAGAACCTCGGAGATGATTTTTGAAGACCCAGTTGTGTGTTTCTGTGTCTTCAGTTCGATGAATGGCATACCAACAGTTGCGAGTGCGTCCGAAATTATCGATAACAATTCCTGGTAGGGGGTGTATTATTAGATTAAGTCTGAGAGTTGTAATGTTGAAAGATACTAATATTGAGTGGATAGCCGTACTGGTTGCGACAATAGGTGTCGTCGTTGATTAGGATGTCGTAAAATCGTTGGGAC
Source organism: Mycena sp. CBHHK59/15 (assembly GCA_029204085.1). Taxonomy (NCBI): domain Eukaryota; kingdom Fungi; phylum Basidiomycota; class Agaricomycetes; order Agaricales; family Mycenaceae; genus Mycena; species Mycena sp. CBHHK59/15. The sequence continues at coordinate 7,739 of JARGXW010000259.1, read as the reverse complement.
AATTCCACCTGAGTCGGAGACTGCCACCATAATGCAACAACCACCCACTTCTCATCCAGCTTGACATCCCAGTCCCACCGGGCATCAACATCCTTCAACTCGCGAAGTTTCGCAAGCACTGATGGAATATCACCGCCAAGTGCCTGCACTTCCTCATTTGCTTTTTTCCGAGCACTGTTGATGAGGTTGGAGACCTGGTGGGGCTCCAGAACGCTGTCAGGATATCGAGCTCGGAGAATAGATGATAAATGGGAACGGGTGAAATTCCTACTTGATGCATACTCTGCAACCAGTTCCCGTTGACCCTCCATTGGGGGCCGGGGAATGTGGCCTCCAACAGGCACCTGGGGGGGATGGTTGTGTTCCCAATCGATGACAGTGATCTGCCATCCACCGCCTGGAACACACGCCAAATTAACATGTGCAGAGCAGTTTGTCCGGCTCGGTGGTCAGAGGGGTTAATATCGTCTCGATGTGTCGCATTCGGCTGACCGTAGTGGTTGCATCGATATGTGATCCGGCGGATAGAGCCATCGCCAGCACGCTTTGTCGGACCACAACGCCAAATATTGCCTACACAAGTGTCAGCAGCAGCAGCGTGCATTATGGGAGACTGACCTAGGCGACCTTCACGGGGAAAAATGTGCCAAGGCGGAGATGATCAAGGGGAACCAGTGTACGAGTGGCGGGCTTTAGCTCAGGTGAGTCCAGCAAATTCTCCTTGTCTGAACCAACAGGCGACGGAGGACAGCAGGGGATCAACAAGCATGGCATCTGGGTCCGGCTTTGGATGCAAAAAAGTGAGGACTTGGCGGGGTAGTGGACGAATAGGTCTACGAGCCACGGGGGAAGTGGTCAGGTCGATTATGTTGTCTGTACTCTCCCTTTTAATGAATGTATGTTGTGGGCTGGGACTAGGACTACAAAGATCGATCACACTGGAGAGCAGTTCCCTGTCAGCTGGAGTCTCCGTTTTAATTGCTGTACGTCGCGGGGTTGGGCTGGGACTGCAAAGATCAATCACGCCGTTGACACCAGAGAGCAGCTCCTTGTCCGCTGGACTCTCTGCTTTAATTGATGTACGTTGCGGGGGTGGGGTGGGGTGGACAGATCAATGAGAATTTGCGAAGGGTGTGCTCGGGGGAGTTCTGTGAAAGCTGGCAATAGGGGCATCAGAGACCCCTCTGTGTCCATTTGGAAAGGAGCTCCTGGGGATATGAAATTTGGTTCCATCGGCTGAGAATCTTCTGGTCAGGCAATGCAAGATTGAATTAGCAAAATATGAACATGTGGCTCCCACATGGCCTCCGCTTCACCCGTCTTCAACTGCAGTGTTGGAATATCCAAAAAGTGATGAATTGGATGCAAGGCCTGATTGAAGTATATCAGAAGATTAAATGAGGCAAGGATGGAGTAAAACTGTACGTTTGGAGCATCGAGGTTGAAGTTGTTGTATCAAACGGGTCCGTGGTCAGTGTTCTGGTCCACAGGAAGACGCGGAAGCAGGGTGTGACCCAATTGTCGTAAGTCTGAGTTAAACAATGTTAGTTGGGTGCAAGTGGACAAAGTGGTATATTGTACCTGTTTTGCACACCGCTCTGACGCGGTCACATGGTAGAGAATCAAGTCACGAAGAGCGCGGTTGCGGAAAAAAGGGCTCGTCGATGGGCTCCACGCCCCAACATCGGTCCTGAAATTACTTTCAACAAAGTTCAAAGCAGCAATCGCGCAGCTGCCAGAGCCAGAGCCTTGAAGAGGCAGATCGGAAGAGCCAACAGACGAGGGCACCGGGAACCCGGTCCCACACAAAACCCACTGGAAAATCGACAACAAACTCCAGTCGGGCGAAGGATGCATGGAATCTGCATATTTGAGTGTGGTAGAGTTGTCGCAGGCGCTGTACACGGAATAGTGGCTCGAATGATAGTTGAAAGAAAATAACTTGTCCACTGCTGTCTCTTCCAATCTGCGGCGCAGGGCGGACAGATTAGGAGAGAAGAATGAGGGTGACTGGTCGAAGAGATATTTGGTGTCATTCAGGAAGTTTGTGGGAAAGATAAGAGTCGATGGTGTTCCGGATGTTGATTTGGCCGCCTCGGTGAAGTACAGCAGCTCTGCGAGCGCATTGACAATGTCCTCGTGCAACCAATCCTCATTGAGGAGGCACCCCAGCTTCCAAAGGGGAAAGTCAGTGACACAAAACCCAAAATGGGCTGCTGGATCCGCAGGTCGAGAAAATGATCCAATGTTGATGAATTAAGAAGTGAAATGGAGGAAAGGTGCGCCACGAGAGCACGTGCAGAGTGAACCGCGCTTTTGTTATTGTTTAGGTGGCTGAAGAGTCGGATCTAAGTGTGCCGTTGGTAAACAAAAGCGCGACGAACACAAAACAAAACTTACCTTGGAAAATCCATACATCCGATAGATCGTTCTGCCTGAGAGGTTGATCGAGACGGAAACCGAACGAGAACCTTCCAAGAATGCCGCCTCCATGTCTCGCAAGATAGGAACAAGGTCAAAGATATCTGGAATGCCCTCTCCTGGTTGAACCTCGCAATCAGAGTCGTCAGGAAGTTCATTCGTGAAAGTCCATTGTGAGATGGTATTCGGCAGGTAAATGGTGGGAAGGACGAGTTTATCGGCCTGTCTGAACGTAAGGCCACCAAAAAATGTGGAGGAATACAGCATAGAGTGGTGAGGGGTTGAGTATTTCAGGAAGTGGGAGAGACCTGTAGCCATTGCTGGATAATTGACTGGTAGAACAGGCTGGCTTTTATAGCTTGCTGTGGGCAGACTATTGTCAGCAATATTATTCTGTAGGCTGTATAAGATCCGTAAAGACTTACCTGCGTATAGCGTTGCTATAGAGTCACTGCTACGCAAACAAGGGAATGTGCTGCAGCCAACCAAGAAAGCACAGCGTCCACTTATATATTTGAAAGTTTTCGGCACCTGCAAAAAGAACGTGTAAAAACCAGGGTAATGTTCAATTATCACGGTAATGAGTGGACATTGGAGGCATATATGTTTTGTGACTTTAAAGATCAGACGCACTGATCTATAGCCCATATGCTAATGGAGGTTTAAACACCAGAAACAGTAAGTAGGAATGGGATATATCATAGCCTCTGCGGGATCCGACAGTCCGATGTGAGCCGTGGGTTGAAACTGGGTTCTGGGTTAGTCGAGACCAGATGCCAGCATTGAGCTAATGATTCAATTCATAACTCGAAAAAACGCGACAGATAAACAGAAACAGGCCCAAACTCCATTTTTGGAAGTACATACTTGGTCGGAACTTACGGAAAGTGCATACAGTATTTTTTTGGAACATGGAATGAATTGTCTCCAGAGTCCAACAGATTCATAAGCCTCTTCTGCTGCCTCTGGAGTTTGGGGGGAAATCGACGGCAGGGATGGGGTGTTGGTTCAAATTTTGCTCAACTTCTGAGGTCACCTGACTATTTGATTTGGATCAACTGATCCGGTAGCCTTGATGCGCCGCCGGAGGGGTTTTCAATTAGACCTTTTGGTGGGGTCTCTCGGCTAGTGGGTTTTCCATTGAAAGCCGGGTTTCTCATTAGAATCATCCCTCCGTCACCCGTCACCTGAACCTACGGTCGAAATAGTACAGTATGTCTCTGGTCTCTGGCGACCCCTGCGCAGTTCAGAGACGATTTCGAGCCTCGGGGTGATGAGTCTCCGTCATTTTTCGATGCCGCCTCGACTTTTGGGTGGTACTGACGGTACGAATTTCACTCCACATCGTCTATCACACACAAAAACTGACGCGACGCGCTATGTCACACAATGTCACGCTTTTGGTAACGCTCGCGCGAGGACGCGTTTTTGAGGCACATGAATGCTTTCCTCGCTTATGATGGCCGCCATCGGACAAAAATAAAACGACTTTACCGATCATCAGGCATCACAGCCGAACATCGGCTGTCCTCACTCATCCTCGTCCATCATCGTGAATCACTGCGGATCCTAGGCAATCCTAGCACAGCTCTGTAGTCCTCACTGCGCCTCACTGCCAATCCTTGTGATTTGCAATGATGAAATCATCGTGAGATCACAGTGACAGCCTGGGCAAATGTGAACGTGCAAAGACGAGGATGTAAGAGTCATTGGCCATCCTTGGCACTCACCGGTCGTCACAGCTGAGATTACTACTTGGCGTTGACCGGCGTTGATCCGCAGGCTCGGTTACCTTCTTTGTGCCGCCTTCAAGTAGACGGACCTCTCGACATAATCGCCATCATCACTTTTGTCCTCGTCAGAGTCTCCAGTTCTCTATGCGTCCTAACTTCGGATTCGGCCCCCGCGGGGCCTGTGCTGTACCAGATTGCCCACAGGCATGTGTCGGCTTTGTCGCCGAAAATCCTGATGGCTCTCCCAACTACTCGGTGGGAATTTTCATTTCTGAACTTTGTGATGCGGAAATTGATTAGATTCAGAATTTTGAGAGCGCTGAAGTTGTGTGCTTTATTTGCGACCATACATGGATGGCGCACGCTCCATGCTCCGAGATGTCCGCTCAAAATAGGATGTTTGCGCGGGGCAGCGCCGGCAACGGACAATGTGCCGGTTTTTTCTCTGTGAGTTAAAAAAATTCCCGTTTCTACCCATACTCATGGTCTCATCATCGTGAAGTCGGAGCCGGTCTGGAACATGCGCCTGGTCTGTGTCTGTGGTCTTGCTTGGGCAGCACACCGGGTTATTCCAACGGGAAGGTGAGTGTGACTCTTTTGCCTTTGTATTTCACGCTGTGATCCTCATTCTCCCAGTTCGGAATCATCGCTGCCTATAGCCTCAACTCCTCGGCCCGCTGCTCCGGTTTCCGCCGCTCCCCTCATCCCTCACCGACCAATCACCGCATTTGCTGGCCTTGCTCGTCCCACCACGGCCTCCGTTCAAAACCAGCGCCATTCCATCGTTGCCTCTGTTCAGGAGCAGCGCCGTGCATCGATCCAGCGCACACTCCACCCCAATGAGTCGATGAGCTCTTCTGGTCTTTCAGCCACTTCCACCACCACGACCAGCCCCAGTAGACGCAAGTCCGGCAACCCTCGTCCATACTCCAGGTCTGCTGCTACCTTGCCCATCTTGGATGATTTTGCTCTCCCAAGTGCTGTAACGTCGGTCAAACTTACGGTTGCAATTTTGCCAAAGGTGGTGCGTGACGATTTTATGTTATTTTTCTATCACCTTGTTCATAACTGGATTTTTCAGCTCGACACATCCGACCACAACGATACACTTGATCCTTCACCGCGTTACACATGGAAGGGGGGCGACGACCTCGAGAAGGCGCAGCTTGCTCTCAAACGGGCCAACCTGGTGTTTGTGGTTGACGTCAAAGTTACTGGCCCTATCTTCGAGACGATCGACTCTGCGTTCCAAGCGCACTGCAAGACGCACAACATCAGCTATGTCGCAGCCAGTACCGCGGCTGGATCCGTGGAAACGCCGAACACCAAGTCCTGGGTGCTGCTTGGGCCTAGAGGACGGTGAGTGTTGTATTTCTTCCCCTCATACTAATCCAGCGCTGATTATTTTTAGCTCGGGGGCGCGGACATGGGTCGAGGATCCCAAGTGTCTCACACGCTTCACATTTACTCTTCAGGCTCTTCGCAACGTTCCCTTCAGTTATACCCCAAACTACCTCGGGGAAGGTCCGTTTGTGTTAATTGGCACGTTAATCCTTCCGCCTCTCAACCACTTTGCTCACTGCTTTCCAGCACCGCGTCTCAGAAACCTCCACGGACCTATCGACTGCTTGTTCGATCTCACCGCCCGTCTCCCGGATCATGTTTTGGTTCACACCTGCCTGGCTCGTCGGGTTCTTCACCCGATTCTGGCTTCCCTTGATGGCGACCCTGATTCCGTCTGTGGCCCATCGTGCACGCCGGGTTCTGCCGCGGCTGTTCGGGCCCCATCACCGGATGTCTATGTGTTGAGTGACAGCGACGATGATGTACATGTCCATACCCAGTTCCGTGTGGTGATCAATGCTGACACACAACTGCTTTCAGTTTCCGGAGGCAGAAGCGTTGATTGACCAGGTGTGCCTCGTATTTAAGTGACGGACCTGAATATTGATATTTTTTCAGCTCGTCCGCGATGGTCTTCCTCCGCTCATACGCACCGACCCCGGGGCCGAGTCTCGTATCGTTTCAGCACCCACTTCCACGGCGAGTTTTTGTTTCACTTCAGTCCTTGACTTCACATTAATGTCCTTTAGATTGTTACACGGTCTGTTCGGCGCCAACAGTGGCAGGATGTAAGTTCTTTCCAAGTGTTTCAATGTCCAGTTCTTAACGAGTATTTACAGGAAGCTGCGGCCACCGCAATGCCGGTCTCAAGAACTGTACTCTTTATCCCCGGCCCACTGCTCACGTCGGCCATGGACTTGACCCGTACATCCAACAAGGTAAGACGAGTCAAACTTATGTTATTGACCTAATGGATTCACCTAGCCACGCTCATTCCTCGGTCCCGGTGGTCCAACCGATCTTACGCTCCAGCACATGCCTGGTTCCGGCCCTTACTCTCTGGCGGCATGGCAAGATCATATTCTCATCCCCCGCGAGCTCGATGAGCGTGTATCCATCAGTGCTCGCTCCGTCGATGAGGGTGCTCGGACGCTCATAACGCTCTGCCTCTGGCTTTTTGCCGGGCGACCCACTGGTCTCAAGTTCAAAGAAATCCTCCAGGAGCAGTTCCCTTGGCCTCGGCCCGCCGTCGACGGTGCCACGCGGGGTGAGCAGGCCGTCTTTGGACTCCAGGTTACGATGTGAGTGCACTGCACCACTAGAGAGGGGAAAAAAACTGACCAGTAGCTTTGCAGCGGGCGTGGTATTGGCAAAGGCCCTCGTAACGAAGTCGTTGCGCAGGCAGTCAAAATCATGATGGCTGACGGCCATTACTGGACGGAACGTGAGACATACCAGACCCTTCGTCTGCATCCGTCGCATGGCCCGATTCCCCATCGTTCCTGTGTTTTAAAGGCGACAGGATTCCTCTTTCTCCTTCACTTTCTGTTTGTTGGCGCCCCCGTTCCTGTCTCTCCATTCCTCTTGTCCACCTTATTCAACGGCCGCATCATCGCCTCAAAGTTTGACCACGACTTCCTTGCCCGGTTCCTCTCGCCCTCTTCCCTGTCTCTCATCAAAAAAATTGTGCAAGTCCCGTTGAACAAGCCACTGTATGCCTCTCAGTCCGAGCACTGTATGGAGTATCAGTATCTGGTAATATTCCAGGCTTCGACGTCAGTTCCTCTTTATTTTGATTCACGTTTTACACTGATCCTTATTTACAGCCGAGCATGATTTCTGTGCGGCGTTCCGAGGATGAACACGACGGTGTCTGCACCTCTATCATCAGTTTTGTAACGCTGGGCACGATCGACATCGAACATCATTCCGATTTCCTGTCTATTACGGACGGGTTTAATGTTGCTGTCGACGCTTTCGGTGGCCAAGACCACCCGCATCACATTCTCGAGGTAAGTTGACAGTACAACTTGATCTTTTTTTTCTTTCTTCTTCTCTAATTTGTTTTTCCCTCAAGTGGTTCGCAACTCCTTGTCGTGAACTTATTCTTGCAGCCTTTGATCGGCAGATCAAAGCTGTCGGCGATGTCCTTTCTCACCTTGAGTTTACTGAAACCAACCCAGAGAATGATGTGTGGGAGGAGAACGCTGAAGTTGTCAAAGGTATCACCCGCGTCGTTAC